>JARYHS010011408.1:149774714-149824708 GCA_031002005.1 Vandiemenella viatica
CGTTAGCCTTCTTTATGCATGACGGCCAGAATAGTTTTGAAATTTATAAGTAGACTTTATTTTCAGCATGTTTTTAATAACCACATTTTAGACACCTCAACTTCCAAATTTCAGTTCAACTAACTGCCGGGATACATACAAACAGCTGTAAGAAGTTTTTTTCTGAGTCAAATGCCAATGTTATTGCAAATAGATTTTTTTCTTTGCCAAATTCTTGATAATGTTACTCTGCCTTCTGATATCATCCTTGCATATCGATCAACTATTACTAAGGTATAGAATTCTGTTAGTGCTACTGCTACATCTGATTCAGATTTAATATTTAAGGTATTATTGTTGTCGTTAATGTTGCACCTATTGTTTACATTCTGTTTAAATTACTGTCAAAATATCTTCTCCAGCGATTTAGCAATTTCCATATCCTCACTATTAATGACCGAGGTTGGTGGTTTAATGGCTAGCGTTCTGGCCTCTCATTCGGGAGGACGGCGGTTCGAATCCCCGTCCGGGCATCCAGATTTGGGTTTTCCATGGTTTTCCAAATCACTCCAGGCAAATGCCGGGATGCTTCCTTCAAAAGGCCATGGCCTAATTCCTTCCCGTTCCTTGCCCCCATTCCTTTCCCGTCTCTAAAGACCTCGCTGTTAGAGAGACGTTAAGCAAATAAAAAATCCTCACTATTAATGCATTTATCATCATACCATCGGCAATTATTCATTGTCTTGTTCCGAATTATCAATATACTAGCTAGATGTCCTGATGACAGTAACAAAGACAGTATTTAAAAACCTAGATGAAACTGTAAATTGCTAATTATAAGCCTGTAAATCAAAATAAGCCTGTTTCGGATAGTATTAACTACTGGTAATATAGATATTTTTTACTGGTAAAGTAGAGAAATTCGGTAAAATTTAGGAGTAGATAAAAATTGCTTTTATTTCCCTCATTTTCACCACTGCGAGTTCTCGTGTACTTTCACCCCACAGGGTTGCTTCTTGACTTGGCATGATCGCAGAATGCATGTACTATACATTTTTATTAGAGCTTACGACTAATTGATGTTCAAGCATTCAGAACAGGGAGAGGATTGGATGAAAGGAACATGAAGGAATTCAGCCATGGACTTTTGAATAAACTACCTAGATATTCGTTACGTGTGTGGAGGAGACCAGAGCAGGGACCGAATTAGTATCTTGCTGATTTATTACCTAGATATAAATTGTTTCAATCTGGGAACTAAATAACCTTAATATAAAATTACCGATCAGCTACATGTAATGCTGCTGAAATTTGTTTGTATAGGAAATTAAGGTAGATTCTCGGATTCATAAAATTCTGTCAAGAATTATGATGATATTAAAAATAAACAGGATTGTGAGTGTCTGCTATTCATGCATACCTCATCAATAATTAAAAGCATAAAGCTACAGTATAGCTGATAAGCATTCAGATTTTAACAAACTCGTATTTTTCGGCATTACTGCTCAATTTGTCTTAAAAATTAGATGAAACACAGCGATGAAGTGAAAATTGCTTTCTTTTTATTGTTTATACTACGATTGGTGAATTTGTTATACATTCACTCTGTTTGTTGCTTTCAGTGAGTTTACACTTTTTTCCGAATTATTGTTGTGCGGCTTCCAGCGTTAAGAAACTGTGGCAAGGGATGGCTGAAACTCAGAATGGCTGTTGTGGTTAGACTTCCAAGTGGCGCAGCTAGCCGAAGTGGGAATATCGTTTATGACTCATCACATAATAATGTGTTAGTAAACATTGTTGGAGAGCGCAAATATTTGGAACTGCCTCCCGCGAGCACCTGGGATCAAGTAGCAAACAGGACAATAACGTTTTCGGGTTTCATACTAGCACTAAATTACGTAATTGCATTAATGAATTCGGAATAAATGGCACAACATTTATCAGCTAAATTATCAAAATACAAAGAATACCTACACGTTGAAATGATGCGTAGAATCACAATTTCCTCTCCACCCGTCACTGATACTAATCGGAATTTCCTGCATCAAGATGTTCTGCACTCGACTGAAGAAAAACTGAAATGGGATGCAGGTGCATAATCTTCTCATCTCTTGCAGAAACTGTTTATTAACGTTGGGGTATGAAAAACATACTGCAAAAATGCTTCCCTGTTGCACAAGCATCTTGAACCCATATCTGAAACCATTCTATGACCTGGCTAAGAAGTAAATTTCGGATTAAGTATGAGTTGTGAAAATACTAGACACAGAATATTCACAACAATTAAAAGCTTGTGTTTCGCTACTAAGATGATATTTAGATTTGTATGACCGAATGGGGTGGGTGAGGGTAAGGCTCTGGCCTCTCATTCGGGAGGACGCCAGTTCGAATCACCCTCCGGATTTGGATTTTCCATGATTTCCGCAAATCGCTCCAGGCGAATGCTGGGATGGTTCCGTTAAATTGACATGGCCGAATTCTTTCCCTTTCCAGTCTCATCCCGCATCTAATGACCTCAATCTTGTCGAGGCGTAAAGCCATAAGAAAAAAAAAGTTGATTCGTATCTAAGATTTTCTTAGTTGATAACGGCGTCTTGTATGTCTACGCATAAAATTTAGTTGATTACATTCATCCTCGTAGTGGGATATATATGTAATAAACTATAGATTTTTTTTTTTTTTTTTTTTTTTTTTTTTTTTTTTTTTTTGTAACAGTTTAACGTCCCTTTTTAACTACGTGGTCTTTAGAGACGGGAAAGGATGGGGGCAAGGAATGGGAAGGAATTCGGCCATGGCCTTTTGAAAGAAGCATCCCGGCATTCACCTGGAGTGATTTGGGGGAAACCATGGAAAACCCAAATCTGGATGCCCGGACGGGGATTCGAACCGCCATCCTCCCGAATGCGAGGCCCGAACGCTATCCGTTACACCACCACGCTCGGTATGAACTATAGAACTGTTCTCGCAGGGATATTAACAAACGATAGCCATCACCGAGGAAACTTCTGTTTCCTGCTTCCCGCGAAGTGGAAGAAAATAAAGTGTGGAGGAGGAAAGGGAACCTAAAATTTTCATCTACTACATGATGATCATCTGGTGATGCTACAACGAAATCGCTTGTTTTTAACCTAGGAATATGAATAAAAGTTTTTTTTATTTTTTATTTTTTTATTTTTTGTCACATTGCCGATTCATAACCTACTTCACCAAATTATAGGAACATCAAAAACCACGAAATTGTTAGGTGATCGCTGATGACAGCGAATCATGAAAGCTGACGTATCGAAAAATTTGATGTTGAAGCATCTATCGCTTTATAAACTACTTTCATCTGCTGTTGTGATTCTCGCCAAATAAATCATGAAATAAAAATTGATATTATCTCTCCTCAAAAAAAAAAATATTTCCTTACGTAAGAATGCAAAACCAGGTGAACTGAATTGAATTGAATTGCGATGGAGCGCATGAGCCGGTGGCAACTTCCCTGGTCGTCTAATTATCCCTCTCTTATTATTCATTATCAATATCTTATATACTTTGAGAGTTAAAAGCATCCATCTACTTTTCCATTTCTGAATTTTAACCTTAACTTCCTTCATTATTCATAACTTCCCTTGGTTATTTATTCCAATACCAAATCCCCTACACACAAAAGAAAATATTTCCACTAGAATTAGGTTCGAGGATGTTTCATATATCTTCCCTAATTATTTTCTTGAATGACCTTCAGGATTATTTTCTTCGTGATCCCAGTTTTTGTTCAAACGTCAGTTGAAGACACGAACTAGGCGCGGGTAGAAAATCGATAATGCTTTTATTAGTATAAGAATCAAGAACATAAAGTTTTACATTCAGTTAGATTTTTGAAAATTTAGCTATTGAAAATACTTACTTAAAACTAGATTATTTTAAAGCATTACAATTGAAGCACTTCTAGTACTTAAGAAAAAATACGTTACGCATCATTTTTTTTTTTTTTTTTTTTTTTTTTTTTTTTTTTTTTTGCTTACTTTTAGCTCATTTTGCCCCTCACGTTATATCTCGTTCTTATATTATGGTCAAGAATAGGTAGGTAACATCCTCCGCTGTTTGTATTTATTTCAAATTACATTTTCAGTGCGTTTAAATGAGATCTGTGCATCATTCTCGACAGGTTCAGTAACAGCTAAGCCGGGGGTTGAAAATCGGTGAAGGGTCTCGAAATACAAGTTGTCAGGTGTTGTCTGCGTCATTTAGAGGATCAAATGTGCGAGGACGTTTGCTCCAATCCAGTGAAAACAAATGAACATCCAGACTACCATATTTATATATTTAGATGACTAAATATGACGTTAATCAAAAATAATTCTCATTAAGTGTCACTTGATGCAGTTTTACTAAACTGCAGCCTTAAGCATGCAGTTGAGCTTTTTTTTATCTGAAATTAAATGTAATAAATCTTCTTCTGATTTTCATATTAGCTTAAGAAATACAGCATTTTATTAAATAATTAAACTTTCTTTCATAACCATGTGAAACTAGTATTAAATGTTTTTATTGAATATACGCTTCTATACAGGAGTACCGAAAAGTTGTTACAATTTGTAAATGGTTTGTTTCCCGAGAAACGTTTATAAATAAACAACGCCGAGAAAGATTACATTCATTTATAATTTGTAAATGTTTGTTGTAGCTAATTTATTGCTTAATTAACTCTCATAAGTGTCATGAAATAATGACTAAGTTCAGTGTGAGATAATTGTTCCCGTGGTGTACGGTAGTTCACGAGACACTTCGACCCTTG
The DNA here is from genome assembly GCA_031002005.1 of Vandiemenella viatica. Lineage (NCBI taxonomy): Eukaryota > Metazoa > Arthropoda > Insecta > Orthoptera > Morabidae > Vandiemenella > Vandiemenella viatica. Next base: position 149,779,477 of record JARYHS010011408.1, read on the forward strand.
GAACACACTTTGATCAACATTTCCAGTAGAACTGCAGTATCCCCACCAGCTGTTTCCTAACATGTACGTGCTAAACAAACAATTCCTTCACCTTATAATCATCCAAAAGCTTTATTTTTCTATCTGTGCACCAAATAAGTTGACTTATTGCTGACCAAGCCCGGTTGTTGAACCGGTAAGTTTTTTGAGTGACATTCGGTATGATATCCTGATTTCGGTTTCCAGAAAATCATTTCTCCTATTTTATTACTAAAACCCATGTTGGTGCCACATTTGCTTCTTCTTTTAACGTATTGAAACGCTCACCGGTAGTTAACCAATGCGCGCTGTGGCCAATCAATGATGAATTCCTTTAATCACTGCGTCCTCCAATTTAGAGATTGCTGTCATTGGTCACCAGAGAGTTTTACCTTCTCCCAAAGATTAAATAACTACTGATTTAAATGCATTAAATGGTTCTATCAAATGGCGAACTAGTTTCAACTTCTTATTTATTTCTCAGTGAGCTCTAAAATAACATAATGCACAAGATTCGTCCAAAGATATTAGCACAATACAGAAATATTCCAGCGATTAAACTGCTTAAGGACTCGAAAACAAATCTTCTTAACAACAGCTGATAACTAACGTACTACATCTCAATCTGCTCGCCATCCCCGTGCATTTAAATAAGCTCTACAGAAACATTCATAATAACACAAAGAAAGCCGATCGATGTTTCTCTAGCGGCGACAATGCATTCAAGAATCAAAACCACATTAAAACAATCATAATTAATTCAAAATCATTCACAATCATCATGATAGACCCACACACAAAATTATCAATATAAACCAGTTAAAACAGTTAAAAATTGTTCTCCAAACATTGTGGCACACAACAATACACAGAATTACAAACTTTTAATGAAATGTTTGATGCATGATACTGTCTTTGAAAGTATTACTTATCATTTACACAGTTTCTCTCCATACAATAATGTTCATGACAATAATGTACATGACGAATATACTCAAATTTACAGTTAATCACACAAAAAATATTCAAATCCATAATTAATTAGCTCCCATCTTGCTTTACATAATTCTTAAAGTATAATTTCATAAAAAGGGCTAAGCCTGAGGACCATTACAGTGTGTTAAATAGATACTTCATATTTTATAATTTGCAAAATTCAGTTATGCCTTCCTATACCAACGGAATTATGGAAAATTGGTTCAGATAAATCACCCTTCCGCTAGTTTGCGGAAGTCGCAAAGTTACTGGCCAGATGTACGGAAGCAGGCGCCGGGTTGTCTGACCAGTGAGTTATGACGAGTCACCCGCACTTTGACCGGAAGAGATTGACCTTTGATTTATGGTGGATTCTGATCTGCGACTACATCGATCTATGCATGAGCCTGGGGGATTGGCCGAGCGCCCAGTATTCGTCTTCCAGCTGTCTCCCAGGGACTGCGCCACAGGGAAACCAGACCGTGTGTATGTGCTCTTTGTTTGGAAAATCTGAGTGACTAAAACGTTACTCATAAACCACTCCTGTATATAACGTGACATCCTCATATATATGACAAAATACCGCCGTTCACAACACAAATATCACCGGGTATAAAGTACTGAGACAGAGTTTGACAATATGGAAAACTATTCTTTCTTTGCGTAAAGTAGCATGGAGAATCTACAGCATTTTTCCCCTTTCTAGTTTATCGTTATCTGGGCTATCAGAAACATGGGTTCAATGGATTATTACGAACGATTTGTTTTAGGGTACATGCCAGCAATGATCTATACCTGTAGCGTGTGATATATATGCCACATTTAACCAACCCATCCCGATTCATAATATTTCTAAATGCTAAAGTTTATTCTAAAGTTAATCATAAATGTTCTGTTTTCATATACAGTAGAGTCTCGCTTATCCAACGCAAACGGGCCGCGGCAATGTCGGTTAATAGGGAAAGAAAAAACAACAATATTGTAAATGGTTGCTGGTGTCTTATTATTGATAAAGCTGATTCAGTACAGTAATTACTTTCATTGTGCAATACAATTAAAAAGCATAGAAAAGAGGTTGATATGTATTCTATTTTGTTTTTAAAAGTTTGTAATAGACTTTTTCTTAGCCAGCCGAGTGTCTTTTTCTCGCCGTCATGTCACGCATTCTCTGTAGAAATAACACTTCAGTGCTGGAGGTTTCTTCTTGTTGCTCCATGTATTTCAGTGCTGTTTCAAGGGATTTGAATCCTTCATTGTGTGTTATTTTGGCACCACCTTTATCAAATATGTTTTCTTCCTCTTCCTCTTCTGTTTACTTTTCACTGTTGTTAACAATGCTGACAATGTCTTCGTCAGTGACTTCATATAGGTCATCAAGGGCAACCCACTCATTAAGGTCCTCATCAGTTGCATCTACACATCCAGGGATTTAAAGCAACACACTGTCCATGTTTTCCGTGCAAATTTCTTCATTGCCAGAATATAGAATATTGCCAGGAAAATAGATTTACAGTGTGTGTGTGTGTGTGTCTTACGAGTCGGATAACACGGAATGTCGGATAAGCGAAGGTCGGTTAAGCGCGACTCTACTGTACTAGAAATTCAAATATTAATAATGTAGAACTTGGGAACCTATTGTTGTTGCAGAGCAGCAACGACTCGCTGGCTAGCTGCCGAACAGTACACTCTTCACATAGTTATAGTACATTCATTACAGTCCGCGGGAGGTTGTCTAACAGTACAGACATGGCGTATGCGTGTATGGTTCTGAGGCACAAGCCTCCACTTGAATGACTCAGTAGTATGGAAGATGTGCATATCAGTAAAAAGAATATTATGAACAATTTATGATTTGATTTGTTCTGCAACAAGAACGTAATAAATGGAATTAAGTTCACATCGTATTATAATTTATACAATAATAATACCCATCATTAAAGTTTGAAAAAAAAAAGAACTGAATTTAGTAAACAGTAGAAAGTAATTAAGTTTGTTGGAAGTAAGAGTGTTGCAGTGTTAGAGGTAGTCAGAGGGCCACGCAACAGGCCGTTCATTAGTTAATTAGCACCTCATAAGCGCCACGTATCGAAATGAAACTAACAACTAAAACTAGAATTTGTCTATTTCGCATACAACGAAATATTACATTGAATTTGAATAATAAGTATTTAATAAATGTAACGAATTTCTCTAATTGTAAAATGTATTAATACTTATAACATGAGTTCTATTGGATAACTAAAATACTGTTGTTATGAACGCATTTTACAACACACAATGCGATTTACTTAAAGTGTAACTATAGCGAACAGCTACTCACCATAATTTTATTTTCTCACGTCAAAGTCGAGTCAAAAATAATTAATATCTTTGGTACATGGTTCCTTGCATGAACTTGCAAAAAAGTAGAAGTGTAAACTTTTCTGAGCAATGCTTCCCAAATACAGAGATATCTGTGGAATCGCGGTTAACATAACCTAATTTTAAATTGAAGGATTACACTTTGGCCACCTGTCGGAAAGAATTATATATAAATATATATCTGAACTGGTCTAGTGACTTGTTCGTGATGATTGCAGTCTACGCACGCCTTGGATTTTATATAAATGGTTGCATTAACGTAAGTGACTACAGTGCTTGTTTCACGTTCTCGGAGACCAGCTTGATTTGGAATAAATTACCTCAATTCTGTGTTCCCATTTTTTTTTTCCTTGGACTCAAATGCCTATTCGCACTAGAATTAGTACAACATTGATGATACGGACAATTTTTTGAGACTGTTAAGTGGCTGCTTGGTCTCAGTACCCGAAAGCTAATTTAATCGTTTAATAAATGCGTACGTAACATGCGACATATTAAACGTATTTAGATGCCACGCGAGACTCACTAATCTCTTCATTATTCATGAAAATGTGGTAGCATTTCGCATACCATCGAAACGATTGTAATATCCTCATAGAAATACCAGACATTTGCCTGGCCGTTGTATTCATAGCTTTTAGAAAATTTCGTTTGTAGTCGTATGGCTAACGCGCTCATATGGTCTTGCGCACTATAAATACTGTATCCATTTTATGTGAATAAATTTTACTAATATATTTTTTGATATGATTTCTTCAGCTATATTTCGTAGCCTGTAAACCCGTCGTGTGAAATTAACAGAAAGATAACTACCTTCACAGATTTAATACAGTCGTCTTGATATTAAAAATTTTATGTTTCTTTGTACTATTTGATACTTAATGTAGAAAAGACACAGTTACTTCAGTCTGTTACAAAAAATAAAACAAAGGACAGCTATAATGTGATATCAGAAGGAAAAGCAATCAGTGAAAGTAATTTCACAAAATTCCTGGGTGTATGTATAGATAACAAATTGAACTGGAAACAACATATTCAACAACTTCTTAAAAAACTGAATTATGCAATATTTTCACTTAGGGTAATATCTAGAATAGCTAATATAGAAACCAGAAAGTTAGTATATTTTACATATTTTCATTCCCTGCTCACTTATGGCATCTCATTCTGGGAAAACTCGTCACAAGCACAGAGGGTATTTAAATTGCAAAAACGTGCTATAAGAACTATTTTTGGAGCAAGCCCACAGACGTCGTGCAGAAATCTATTTAAAAACCTGGGTGTTCTAACAATGCCAGCACAATATGTATACTCTGTACTATCATTTGTAGTGGAAAATCCTGAACACTTCAATCTTAATGCTGACATACGTAGCCATAATACTAGGAATAAATATAATATCCACAAGGATTACAAATCACTGTCAATTGTACAGAAAGGGTTAACATTTACTGGAGCTTCCTTATTCAATGTCTTACCAACAGAAATTAAATGTTATCTACAAAAACCCAACTACTTTAAGTCCAAACTGAAAGAGTTTCTGCTTCAGAATCAATTTTACTCTGTAAAAGAATTTTCTTCTTGGAATTTGGTAACTAAGAATGACTGATAAAATAGTATATATGGTGTATGGAAGGGAAAGGTGACAAAGTTGTCCACAATTACTAAAATGATATATGTTTTTTTCTTTCTGTTGAAACTTTTGACAAATGAAGTAATTACACTGTTTACAAAATTTCACTCATATATAGTAACTAACATGGGATAGCATCCACTCAAAAACTGCTGTAAAAAATTATGATACTAACAGGTTTTTAAGTAATTGACTGCTTATGAGTTGTGGTAACTAGTTGGTAAGAAAATAACTGGTTGTTAGGTGCTGGTAACAAGTTTATACACTGTTCCACATAATAAGTATTAACTAACTCGGGATTGTATTTGTAGATTACAGGAAATATTGGTTATACTAATGGGTCATAACTAACTTCTTGTCAATATATAATATTATCAATTATATAGTAATATTGACATTACTAATAAGTGTATGTACTGTTCAACATCCCCGAGATTATTCTCACATGGGATCAAAGTGAACATATCTATCTATCTATCTATCTTATCTACTAATCCTTTCGTTTTTTGAACTTCGCAGTGATCACTAGCAAATTTTTTTACGAACGTTTTGCAATTGGTCAATTCATGTTCTGATTGTGGCTGGGCCTACATTTTCAAGTGGAATCGGAACCCGAAACGTCTTGGCGTAGATCATATGACCAAGCAGAACTCTTAAAGTGTGGCTTTAGGGCGCGTCGACAGCGAGGTCATTAGCGAGAACTCTTAAAAATCCCTGGACCCAGCGGGATTTGAATCCAGGATTCTATACACATAAATAATAATATTATTACATATATTTATTTTAAGAACCGGTACATTTAATTTTATTTGTTTAAAACTCAGAAGAAGCTGATTAAATAAACGTCTCTTCGCATTTACGAAAAATAGTTGTGAACGGTGAAACCAGATTAAAACCGGAGCGAAACATTTTGATTTTCACCCATTAAAGAATATGCTACGCAACAAGATATGCACTCTGTATTACGTGATGATAGAATCAAATACAGAAGAAAAACGTTATTAGATTGCACAAACAATCCAGGAAACTCACAAAACAAGCGGATCAACGTATTCAAAAACTGAAGAACGGCATGCCATACAAATAATAGTAGCCTAATAATGATTTGTTACGCTGACTTCGAAGCGCCGCACCCGGCTATAATTGCCAGGAGGCGCAAGCTGACCTCAGGTTTACTGCCATACAACAAAATTGGCAGCGGTTGTAATTACGGTCGTAGTCAAGGGCTATAAAGCACAATACCTAATCAACAAATATAACGTTGGCGGTAAAAATGCGGAACGCCGGTGCGGCAGCCATTACGTCAATCGCGCGCCACGCGGCCTACACTGGAAACACGGCAGTTGCAAAAACAAGTGACGGTTGCGCCGCGCAGCGTTCGGTGAGAAATGACGAGCGCTGTGCTCGACGCGGTCCCCTGCTTAGATAAGGGCGGGTCGGCGATGAGATTTATAGTTATAAATCATTTCCGCTCTAATGACTCGAGCCCGTCAGCCGTAATTAATGCTGCCATCCATAATTAATTTGTTTCTGGCGTCAGATTACCTTGTAACTTTACAAACAGGTGGTCATCAATCAATGATTAAGCATTGGGAATTACTGTTGTAATGAATGTCGCCTGATAAAAGCCATCAAAACACGACAAGGAATTTTTCGTAAACAAGAGTTGATGTAGGCCTATGTAGCGACTAATTAATGGGTCTTGTTCATGGTCGATGTGACGTTAAGACGAGTGACAGGGTTGACCAATAAGAAGGCGATAAGCGATACTAACGGAGCCATCTATGATGCATGAACATGATACCTGGCTCTCACAAATACTTCCTAATCAACGTTGAGTGTTGATGGTAGTGACTATATAGCGGGGCAAAACTACGTCATTGTTTGCAGTATAACCACCACCACCACTCAGTGTGGAATAATGGCGGCCATACCTTAAGATCTCCGGTAAGCTTCAGTGCAAAAAATAACACATACGTGATCAATTTATGGAAAACAGTAACTGACACAAATTTCCTCTGTTCCCATAAAAACTTGATATTTAAATAAATATTACTGGTTTTTGTAGGAAACTGTTCCATTACACATGGTTCAAAATTACTTGTGAAATGTTTACGTACAGCTTTTCTTTTTCCTGTTTTTCTATACCACTTACAGTGCTTGATAGTAATTAGTAATTACTATTTCTTGGTAATATTTTGACAGTGAACCCATTGTAATAATTTTAGAAACATACATGATAGTGATACTGCTTTCAAACATAAGTAATGTTCTGAATTTCGTGATTCGCTATATTAATCAAGTTGCCTGTCATCCCAGTTCTACTAGCGAAACTTACTAAAATTTATGTCATTTAATATCTTTCAGTGAGTGAATGTTTCTATGAAATTCAATGAGGACTAAATGTATGAGTACTTGTAAGCGTTAATGATTTTAGTGATTAGAAAAATCTAGTACTACAACAAGATACACTGATCATAAGTGTCATTGTTTCCAATTCTCTCGGGAGCAAAAGTCTGATTTTGTAATGAATGACTCTGAAACTACAATCTGTTGTTGACACGTTTAGTAAAAATATCAAATTTCTCATTTAAGCAGAGTAAATAAGGTAACGATTTATACACACTATATAACGCTTTTATAATAATTTCATCGAAACTTGTACTACCATCTTACAATTCCAATTCACAGGTTCACCAGAACAATAAGGAGGAAGGTTGACTTTTAAAATTTGCATTCAGTTTCTTCTGTAGGTGTAATACCTACGTTTATGTTCCATAGATATGAATTAAGCTTAAACCAGGAAAGTATGAACATACTGACCATAAGAGTGGATCAGGTTCATTTGTATGTAAACAGTAGTCTCTTATATAGCAGATTAAATTATCGCGAAGAAAAGCAGTCTGCGTCATATGAGGCAGTATTTCCCTTGTTACTTATCGGGATGGTTAAAACATATTTCTAAAATGCACCACTAAATAAAATATAAACTGCAAAAACTAGCTGAGAATTTTCATAAAATTTAGTGGAAATTTTATTTTGTGCATAATAAAATAAAGAATAGTTTAAACTAGTTAGTAAAAAAATTTTATTCGACACATACAGGTAAATATAAATTTTAATGGTTTATATCAATAGATTTGTACTTTTTCTAGTTTCGTAGTAAGTGAAAAGAATCTGTTGACAGAAGTATATAGTCCAACGTTGCAAATTGTGCAGTTACGGTATAACTTCTCATACAGCGGAAAACTTGCTTTAATTAATCTAATTCTTCTGAAAACATAAAATAAAATTTGTAAGGCAGTTATCAGATTGAAAAACGAAATAGGATTTATAATTTTTCTTGTGTTTTGTAACCTCGATCAATTTGAAAAAGTTTTAGCAACACTTCTGTACGAATAATATATACTAAACTATCGTATACGGTTCTGCTGAGGAATCTGCTTAATGAGGTTGGCGGACAGTGTTGCAGTTGATTCCCTTTCTAGGTGTGAAATCTGTGACTCGTATTGGTGTGTGAAATAACTGGTATATAGCAGATGATTTGCAACATTCCCAAACAACAGGTGTACTGAGTGATGATTGAAAACATTAAGAATTTCTAATTTTTAATGCTAAATGTTGGAATAACCACGATAATTTTATTTTGTGTTGCATTTGGTGTTAAATAATTAGTTTAGTAACTACCTAAGTAACAAAACTAAGATTATTGTCAATTTTGTGTATTAACGCTGTTAAAAAAATGGGTAAGAAATCTAAACCTTTAATAAGATTTCAGTTTGTTGATTTACACGGATTTCATTTAATATGAAATCAGGTAAAAATGTTTACAATTTTATGTGATGTGTTTACGAAATAGTTAAAAGCTGATTTTTGTGTTTACAGTGTACGCGAGTTCTTACAAATATTCAAAAAATTATTTCTTACTAATTTGCTAATTGAAAGATCAGATCAAGAGAAAAATCTTTTAAAAATTTTATATTAAAATTAAAAGAAAATCAAACGGCAGGCACTCTTCTGTTATTGGAAGTAAATTTGTTTACGTACAAGTAGAACGGACAAAGATATTTCAGTAAAACAATTTTTGTTAAAATTGAAAAATGAGTTTTTAAAACTAGATAAAAACTTTTTCTTTTAGAAGTAGTAATGTTTAGCTATTTTTCTGAAAATGTAAGACTATGAGAACTATAGAATATACAGAGAAAATTACTCTGTCGTCAGTACTTACTTATTAAGGATTCTTGCGAGGATGAACTATGTACTAAAATAGCGTCACAGCTATATAAGAATAGCTGTAGGGAGATTGTGGAAGAACTTTATCCGACGCGCTTATCTAAATCGGAGCATGAATATGTAGTCGCGCAGACCTCATTCCACATGCATGCGGCTGGATTGAGCCCCTGAATGTAGGAGGCAAACTGTTAACCTTTCAGTTTACACTGGTAGGGAAAAACACGAGTCACTGCATGGCTTGACTATTTGTCATGGTTATTGTTGGGGGGTGATTTAAAAAGTCATTTAGCAGCATAAAAAATTAGATTATCATATTATTTTATACTCAGCTAACCTTTTTCTAACTGAGAGTATTTTTAACCGACTTCAAAAAAGGAGGAGGTTCTCAATTCGTCTGAATTTTTTGAACTGATTTAAATGAAATTTTTATAGTGGATAGAGTATACCTCCAAAGTGGTCCCATATGAATTTAATTGAGAAACCATCCCTTCTACCCCTTTACACTCCTTAACTTTTATATAAACCCACACTTTTTATCCGATTTTGATGGAACTTTGGAAATGTATAGTAAAAAATAAACAGAAAAAATACTGTCATCTTTTGGTTTGAAAAAACCGAACCCCTCTCCCCCTATCCACCCCTTAATTTTTGCCAATGTTCTATATACAAAGCTAAAGTCGACACCATTTAACTGATCTCCATAAAAGTTGGCATATACATGTAATTTTTCATGGAAAAGGTTACTGACCCAAAAAAATAAAAAAAACGCCCCTCTCTCCCTTTACACCCCTTAATTTTTATACAAAACCACATTTTTTATCCGATTTCAATGGAACTTTGGACATGTATAGTCAAAAGTAAAGAGAAAAATGCTGTCAACAATTGGTTTGAAAAAACTGAACCCCTCTCACCCTATCCACCACTTAATTTTTGCCATTGTTCTTTATACAAAACTGTAGTCGACATCATTTAACTGATCTCCATTAAAGTTGTCATATGCATGTAATATTTCATGGAGAAGGTTTCTGACCAAAAAATAAATAAAGCCACCCCATCTCCCCCTTTACACCCGTTAATTTTGTAGAAACCTATATTTCATATCTGATTTTGATTGAACTTTGCCAATGTATACTTTCAAATAAACAGTAAAATCTTGTCAACATTTGGTCTGCCAAAGCTCAACCCCTCTCCCTCCTACCAACCCCTTAATTTTTGTCAATGTTTTTTTTATATATATAAAAAGCTACAGCCGCCACCATTTGACCTATTACAATGAAAGTTGGCGCTTTAATGTATTTTTTCACGAGGAAGGTTTCGGACCAAAAAATAAAAAAATCACCCCCACTCCCCATTAAACAGTTTAATTTTTATACAAACCCACAGTTTTTATCCTGTTTAGATAGAACTTAGCAAACGTTTACTGTAAAAAAAAAGAGAAAAATAATGTCAGCTTTTGGTTTGCAAAAAACTGAACCCCTTTCCCCATTTCTGCCCCTTGACTTATGTCAATTTTCCTTTTGAAAATCTACAGTCGACACCATTTGACCGATCTTTATGAAAGTTGGTACATATATGTATTTTTTTTATGGAGAAGATTTCTGACCAAAAAATAAAAAAACTACCATAGCTCCCCTTTTACATCCCTTAATGTTTGTACAAACCCACATTTTAGTCCAATTTCGGTGGAACTTCGCATGTGTATACTTTAAAGCAAATAGAAAAAGAAACACACTATTCACATTACTTTGACAAAAACACAAACCCTAATCCCCTTTCTAGCCTTTTAGTTACTGTCAATGTTCATCATATAAAGCTACCGTTTCTATCTGATGTTGAAGGAAGGATGCACATGTTTACTTCAAAACAAACGGAAAAATACTGTTTGCATTTGGTTTAGAGAAGCCAAACCTCTCATCCCCTTTCCACCCCTTTAATCTACACAAAGCACAGTTTCTAATTGATTCTGAAGAACATTTGCACACGTATACTTTAAAAAATACATAACAATTGTGTTTAAATTAGTTTGAAGAAGCCCAACCCCTCTTGCCTTCTATCCCCACCCCTCCTAATTTCCAATGTTCTTTATAGATACCTACCGTTTTTATCAGATTTCGATGGAACACTGCAAATGTATACTTAAGAACAAAGAGAAACATTCTGTTTACAAAACCCAACCGCTCACTCCCTTACCCCATTTAATTTTTGTAAATGTTCTTTACACAAAGCTACAGTTTTTATCTGGTTTCGATGGAACTTTGCACATATATACTTTAAAACAAAGAGAAAAATGCTGTCCACACTACCTTAACAAAAACCCAACTACTCTTCACCTCCACACCCCTCAATTATTTTTTGATACACACCTAAAAAATTTATATGATATCAATAGAAATTTACAAACGTATACTTTAAATCAATCAGAAAAGACCGTCTACATTTGGTATACGAAAGCCCAATCCCTCTTCTCCTTTACCCCCATCGTTTATAATTTCCATGTTCTTTAAAAAATCCACAGTTTTAAGTACCGTCAAAATCAATTAAACTATTTATAAGTCATTGCAGAATATTTATAAAATGTGTGTGTCCTAATGTCTCAACATGTTGTAAAATATTTGGAATTTTAGTTCGTACTCTTGGTTCACCTCGAACACCAAATAAAGTTCAGTAATTCGATCTGCGCGATCTGACAGCTGGCACCGACTCCAAAAATAATTAATGTAAAAATTTCAGTAACAGTAATGTAAAATATTGTCCATTTAGATTTACTTTCTTCTAAGTAAGGTATAAGGTTATTTTAAAATATTAGTGCCCTTTTTTGAAGGCGTTTTTATGTTTTTTAAACAATTATTTTATTCAAGATCTAATTCAAGAATATAAGTCTTAAGACAATAGGTTAATAATTTTCGCGGAACGAACATCTGAGTGAGGAAACAAGGGCAATGACTAAAGAAAGGTGTGAAGACATTTAACTAACGCCTAGTTACCTTACATTGCAGTTAAAAATTAATTTGTTTACAGGAAATTCGGCAGGATATGGGCTAAGCGACTTAGGAAAATAAATGATTAATCTTTTTGTTTTCGTTATTTTCATAAGATGTAGCCAATTATCCGTAATTACGTGCTCGTAATGTGAGAAATAATCGTAGAATTACAATTAAATTTAACGTTTTTCAGTTTTGTTTCCCGTGGTTAATTACCTGAAGTTTGTAATATTATGTCTTTTTTAATTTTATATATGCCTTCCTGACTGTGGATTTTCGTTTGAAATATTTGTCTTAATTAACCAGTTACACTCATTTCCTCATGTGCATGACGTTTTTAAAATAGTGATAAAACAATTTTGATAACGATTATTCTTCTTGCTCAATTGATTCATTTCATAAGGATTAGTGATTAGTAACATCTTACGCCACTGTATAGACATAAATGATCGAGTTACTTAATTAATAAACGTAATCCTAATGTTCTGTGTCTGGTGGGTGAACGGTAAAACTCGGGCCTAGTATTCGGGAGGACGCGTGTTTAAATCCCCGTACCGCCATCCAAATTTCGGTTTTCCATGGTTTCATAAAATCACTTCATGGTATTGCCGGGATGGTCACTTAAAAAAATCATGACTATATTCCTTTTTCTCCCGGCTACAATGACTTCCACTTCGATGAATAGTGAATAAAAAAAACCTAAAATACGAAATATTTAATTCATTGTGTTATGCGCAATCTTATCAGTTAAATAGATTAATATCAGGCTAATGATATAATCAGCGTAATAATCTGTATTTATTTTCACCAGCTGTAATGATGTGGCTAAGTCGAATTCATTGTTAATCAAATTCGTAAAAAAAAGTCGATTAATCATCTCTATTTACATCTACATCTATACTCTGCAAATCACAAATACTGTGGGTGGCAGAGGGTGCTAAGCACCAATCCTAATTCTGCGCATTCCAATCCCGAACAGATCGAGGAAAGAAGGAATACATAAATGAATCAGTACGGCATCTTATTTCTCTAATCTTATCCCTCCTGTCATTGCGACCTAAATAGGTTGGCGGAAGAAGTATTTCGTTGCACTCGTAACTTAATTTTCGCACATTCTCCAGCAAATTCAAACGAAAACGACGTCGTCTGTCCGCCAAACAATCCCAGCCCAACTCACGAATCAGCTCTGTGACACTTACGTAAGGACTGTAACTAGCAGTCACGAATCGAGCGGCTCTTCTCTGTACTTTCTCTAATGTGTCAATCAATCCCTTGCGATAGGGTATGGATCCCAAATTCCACAACAGTATTCCAAATGCGGACGCACTAGTGTTTTGTACGCTATTTCCTTTGTATGAGCATTACCACTTCTCAAAATACGTCCTATGAATCGTAGTTTGGAATTAGCTTTGCCTACAACGGAAGTTATGTGCAACTCCCATTTCATGTTGCTTTGTACTGTTACGCCTAGATACTTCAGGGAATCCACAGTGTCAACAACTAAATTCTTAACTTTGTATTCCTGAGCAAGCGGGGTCTTTTTTTTTTATTAATTATGGGCATTGCCTTGCACTTTTTACAGTTAAGTGTAAGCTGCCATTCACGGCACCAATCCGAAATAACATCCAGATCGCTCTGAATTTCTAAGCAATCGTCGGAGCACCTCACTTCCCTATGAATAAGTGCATCATCAGCAAAAAATCGCATCCTGCAATTAACGTTTGTCACCGAGATCGTTTATAAAAATTAAGAAAAGAAGTGGTCCTATTACACTTCCTTGAGGAACGCCCGAAGTAACATCTAGTTTAGAAGAGGCTTCCCCGTCTACAACGACATACTGTGACCGACCAGCTATAAAATCGCTTATCCATTCGCAAATCTGATGAAATGGCGAGAGGGGCATCCGGACAGCGACATATGCCTCCGCTGTGTCGGGGTACAGACCACGGGGAGATTCCGGCAACGTGCTAAATGCAGCGATCTGTGAACACAAACGAGCATAAATATACAAATAAATAGAAGATTGTGATACCTTTAAATACAGGCTCGTCAAAATGATTGTAGTGATTTCAGAAAATTACTACAGATTTATTATTTGACATATGCTTACAAGATTACGTATAATGGTAAAATAAGACCTTACTTTATCTATGTGTATATCAGGCATCCCAGTAGATTTTCCAATGATTTACCAACAAGAGATAGTTGTTTAACGAAAAGTGATTACATTCAAAAAGAGCAAGTGAGTTTGATCATCCGTATGCACGTTTACCATGTAAGCTTGTAAACGACATTTGTTGTAAAGTTCTCACCTGCGTATTTATCATAATTGTCTAATGAATAATTGTAGTGTCTACCAAAGACGACTAGGGAAATTCACTCTAAAACCACAACCTCAGGGGCAATTTTCCATTCCACTCCTGTCTGGCCTCTTCATTTCAAGATTCTAGCTTTGAGGAGCCAGTGAATATGTTTGTACCCCCCCTTTTTTGTAACAGCTGTTTCTTCGTCTACTCTAACGATTTGAGTATAAGATAGAAAGAGAGAGAGGGAAGAAAAAAAATAGTTAATTTGATGAATTATATAATTCTATAGTTCCAAAGAGGTTAACAATTTTTTCATTACTTTTCGTCATTATAATCCTAAAACCGTGATTTTCGCTTTCCCTGGCAATGCTATGCAAAGGGGAAAAGGAGAGAAGGACCAATACAGCAGTTAGCAGGCTTTCCCCCAAGACTACTCAAGAGCGAAGCACTTCGATACAAAAAGAAGGGTCTTTAATTTGTGGGGTTGGTGCCGGTAACGACTGAGCAGGCTAACAGATGGAGCTCGCTTCCATTAATCAGACTCGGTGCAATCATTGGACAAACAAGGCCGTCGAGGCCAGAAAAAGGAAACAGCGGCGCCAGGCAAGGGTCTGTCCGGCGCAACCAGTGACAAATGGCGAGAGGGGCATCTGGACAGCGACATATGCCTCGGCTGTGGCGGGGGACAGACCACGGGAAGATTCCGGCAACGTGCTAAATGCAGCGATCTCTGAACACAGACGAGCATAAATATACAAATAAGTAGAAGATTGTGATACCTTTAAATACAGGGCTCGTCAAAATGATTATAGTGATTTCAGAAAATTACTACAGATTTATTATTTGACATATACTTACAAGATTACACAGATATATATAAAAAACTGTTAAAGTTTTTTTGAGTGTCTACAGATTCTCAATATGAGCACCCTTAGTGACTCTATAATGGATTGGTCGTGCTGGGGATGCTGAACGTCAGCTGATGTCATGGCCTCCTCGTTCCCCTGACCTAACCCCCTGCGACTACTTTCTTTGGGGTTTCGTTAAAGACACAGAGTTCGTGCCACCAGTACCAGTTGATCTGCCAGACCTGCGGGTTCGCATCACCAATGCATTTGCTCCCATTGATAAGGACATGCTGCATCGGGTATGGGAAGAAGTCGGTTATAGACTTGATGTGTGCAGAGTCACTAAAAGTGCACATATGGTACATCTGTAGATAGCAATAATAATAATAATAATAATAATAATAATAAACTTTCACAGTTTGTTTATATATCTGTGTAATCATTTAAGTATGGTATATGTCAAGTAATAAATGTGTAATAATTTTCTGAAATCACTGCAATCATTTTGACTAGCCCTGTATAGCCAATAGAAACTAGCAGAGCATGCGGCATTGTTCTGTCTAGTTGGCATTGATTTACCATACCATATTTTAGTCACCCAATGAGAAACGTGTTTACTAAGTTTCATCAAATTCAGGAAATAAATCAACCCTAGATTTCCAAACACCCTACCCAGAAAGGGGTTTGTTGGATATGATATACTCCCACACGTTTTTTATTCGTCCGATGTTTACCAAGTTTCATTAATTTGGCACCAGCCGTTTCGGGAATCAAACTAAACGTCAGTTTACCTGCACAGTTCCCATATCGGGGTAGGATGGATGCTGTTATTCGGAAAGTCAGTTTTTATTTTGGTCCAGGTTGCATTTCAATCTAATAACAACATCTGCTAATGATTGCTCTTGAAAATTTAAACAAGTACTTTAAGCTAATTAATACATATTACATATATAAATCTGTATCTGGAATTTATCTGTTTGCTCTGGCAATACGCAGAAAATACAGATTTTGAGTGGGGTTTATAAGATTTTGTTTATTATATTAATAAATTTAATATTCAGTAACACTGTTTATTTTCAACATCTTCATACTTAATACATTTATCGGCCTCCAAATAATAATACAACAGTATTCTCTTTTTTTTTATATGTAGCATCCTCCTTCTCTCTGCCATAAAAACTTCTTCGCAACCGACCAACAACCAAGGATGGTCCCGTCTCACCAACATCCACGTCAGAGCTGCTATATCACTCTTCTCAAATTAAAATAGTGTCGCAGGCACAGATGATATTAAAAAAAAATATAAACTTCGTTTCCTTTCAGGTTTCACAATTTGTATGCTTGTGGTCCAAGTTAAAATTTGCCACATGTCTCATTTATGCTAACGTATAATCGGGCATAATGTGAAAACTGTTGAATAGATTTTGATAGGGTTTTTACAGAATAAACTATTAATAACGTCTCATTACGCTGCCTCATCTGCCGTTGGAGCTGAAAATCGCCTCATTATGCTACTAAATATGGCGCTGGAGCAAACTTAAAATCTGTTCTGCATATTTGCATTTGAATGTCAAGTGGTCAGAATTATTTTCGTGAACTGTTTTTATTGCGAAATACGACAAAGTATGGTGTTAAAAGGTTAAATAGTCGAAATTTAAGGATATGACCTGTTTATGCCTTAATATTAACAATAAATTTACAATTGAATATTTCCAGGAATTATTTTATTAATCCAAATTTTTCTTCGAATGTCATGGAGATTGTTGTACTTGTCATACGTGCATAACAGAAAATCACATATCCAGAATTATTATCGTGAACTGCTTTTATTGCGAACATTAAAGCTAATTGTTTGAGAAATTTTAATTATCCTTTCTGGAATTGTGAACGAAGAAAATATGTGGTTCTTAGTTATTAATTTATGTATTTTTCACATTCAAGAAGGCCGAACACCCCAAATTTAAGGAAAGAGTCATTACATTCCGTAATATTTTGACTAAGTGTACAAGCTTTGTTGTAGTGTGGAGTATGCAACATCCAGCTACTGCTTCTTTGGTGTTTTTCACGATACCTTCTGAGTTTCATACCGAGCGTGGTGGTGTAACGGATAGCGTTCTGGCCTTGCATTCGGGAGGACGGCGGTTCAAATCCCCGTCCGGGCATCCAGATTTGGGTTTTCCATGGTTTCCCCAAATCACTCCAGGTGAATGCCGGGATGCTTCCTTCAAAAGGCCATGGCCGAATTCCTTCCCATTCCTTGCTCCCATCCTTTCCCGTCTCTAAAGACCACGTTGTTAAAAAGGGACGTTAAACTGTTACAAAAAAAAAAACAAAAAAAAAACTGAGTTTCAGGTACTGCTCCGGCGTCATGTAGAAACATAAAACATGCCACACAATTAAAGTCTGATCCTATACTTAAAAACGGTAATTTTTTAGTTTTTGTGGAAAAGATATACACGGTTCTCGTTTTATAGTTATATACAAAAAATGTCTATCCCCTTGGATCAGGTAGTGTCCTCCGCCTATCAGTGGGTTATCTGGCGGTGTAAGAAATTCGGGTCTTCGCCAGCAGGTAGGAGATTTCTAAACAACAGATCATATAGTAAAGTCCTGTGTCGATTCCCAAATCGCGTTTCAGGTCTTATGAAGTGAGGGCAGATGAAACTTGTAGTGGTGCTTGACGCATAAACGTGTCTGTACGACTAAACACCCAACCAAAATGTGCTAGAACGTTTGTAGATTAATCAATTAGTGCTGGCACTTGAATTCAGGTGAAAGAGGGTGGTAAAATTTATTTTTGTAGGTAATGGAGTAAGGGGCTGTAATAAATAATGGAAACAGGGTTGGAATAATGGATAGTTTACCAAAAACGTTGATGGATTTTAAAGTTGCAATTTGTAAAGGCAAGAAAAAAATCAAGACGTAAGAATATAGGGGTGTAGGGACATTGCCACCTAAGCGTGTATGTTCTAAGGCAATTGAAATTAAATTAAACTAAATAATAATCATCAAATTTATTTATAATTTAGTTACAGTATATTATAACAGCCTTCTATGAAATGTTATTTGAAAAGTCAAGTGTAGCAAGTTGGGAAATTATGAATTATGGTTCTAAATAATTTTCGTGCAATTAATGGTGAATTTATGCAAATAAACATTGTTTTATGGAGAGAAACTACGTAAATGCTATAGGGAATGTTCAAGGACAGTATTATACACGAACTATTCATAAAGAATTGTAGTTGTAAGAGTTCAGGTTAGCCACGATGTTTTGAGGACAATTCTCAGCTATTTGGACTGGCTTTTGTTAGTAATTTTGTGTGAAAATACCTTTAAATATCTTTAATACTCATTTCCGTCTGCTTTATATAAACAAGCGGCAGAGAAGAATTGTAGAGTTGCAAGTTAATTCAAAGATAGAATCACTGGAATATTTGTGTACGTTTGTACTGAGTATCTTTGGATCGAGACGATGTCTTGTATATAATGTTATTATGGAGTGCACGGAAAAGTAAACATATGAAAAAGCGATCCCTCGGAGTTATTTCATGCAACCAAATACCTATCAATGTGATTTCGCTGTTAGTGAATAACTATTTAATTGCTTTATTTAATCACAAAATAATAGCCATTTAAAACATTTCTGTTTCAAATTATAAACACATATCGTTATCATCATGTAAAAAGTGAATAAAATGTTGTCATAAAGTTTGCTAAATTGAGAGCAATTTTTTTCAATCTCGTAGTATCTATTGGGTTGAACTCACAAAATTTAGTTATTGGACCCACTAAGCCATTATTATTAAAATGTTGCTTGGCATTATCTTTATTGATGCCGCCATCCATCTCTAGCTGTTTTACACCTGGAGGTAGCACAAAATAATTCCCCTAGTGAGACACATATAAGGTAAATGATATCCTCTTTGCTGCATAATATACCAAAGCCATGCCGACGCTGGTAACTGAGGTGGCTGCGAACTGTTTTTGTGTAACTAGCGCAGGTGCTGGGATTCGAGCCCGTACACTGACAGTTTCTCTAATTTTAATACTTGAATTGGACTTGAAATTGATCAAGTACTACATGTGAAGTTCTGCTCCTGTTTTTTTGTTCATCTCGAAGATTGTGCCCACCTTAGGAAATCGACTCGAGGTGTTGTTTCTCATCTGAACACACACAAAAAAACTCGTTCCCTCCCTTGAAGGTGTGGTTATTATTTCCCATGACGCCAGGCATCATATTATGTATTGCGTTATGTCACTCGCGGTGGTGTGTCAAGGAGATTGCCAAGTTCATATTCCGTCAGCTATGGCCTCTCCTAGCAGCTGTCTCTTGTCGTCTCCACCTGACTTGACAAGTAGACTGACGGCATTCGTCAAACTTCGAAGACGCTATGTTTTGCTGCCTCTAACCTTTAAACATAAACATGCAATGGTACATGCGCAGCCAGCTCTAGTTCGCTGATTTATTTGAACAGCTGTCTCAGTGTTCATTTTGTAAGGACGTTTACTTATTTTTAAGGATAATTATTCAGAGAAATGGATCGACATTGTTAGGATAGAATTCGTCTTTAACGCTTCACAAAATGGTGAAAAGAACGCTTACTTCAAAATATATTTTTATCTATGTTATAATTGTGTGATGTATACTACATGTGGGTTTTTGCACATGCAAGTATTTGTCAGTATGAATCACATTTACTTCACTTTTACGTACTGTATTGACTGATGACAGATAAGCACTATAGAGACAGTATCATACTAGTTTAGGAGAAGGTGCTTGTTGCAGACAAATCTCATGAAGAAAGAAGCATGATTTTCTAAATTCTGTTATGCGTTCCACGGTATCCACTATTTTGATCTGATCTATTTGAAACTTATTGTAACGATTCACTCTGGAAGTTTAACTGCACTGATAGAATCAGTAAGTCATGTTCAGCGCTTTTCTTTTCCCCTCTCTGTAATAGCCTCTACTAAAAATTGTAAATAGTGTGGCAAATTAAGTATCTTGCAGCCCATAAACCACACTCAGTGCTCGAGCCATGTTTTTAAAATACCACCGACTCTGCTCCCCGGATTTTGCTTCATCTCACCCTCCGCTTCCACAGGGAACTGACCTCGTGGTCTGAATTATTACAGCGGGCTACACGACACGCGTAAATTGTAACCCGACTTAATACCTCCCGCGAGAAATTATCATCAGAACTCGGCCAAAACACGGCGTGCTTAGACATTTATTTAATTACCCGGGCTGAATTTTAATTGGCGCGGCGGAACGTTAACGCGAGTAGAGACTGGAGCGCTCGGTAATCTGCAGAGCTTCCCCCGCCGCTAATGAAGTCCGCCTGAGTGCTGGAAGGACTTTGCGGGACCTCCGGCTTACGGCCAGCCTGCAGGTAGTTGCCGCAGCCACAAGTAGTCTGGCCAGCACTCCTCGGGACATTCAAACGACGCTCTCAGTTCCAGCTTACATACCAAGAGATATAATTAAAAACTAGATGACCCGTGGAAAATTTCGCGATTAAAATATGATAAATATAATAATAATGTTTCTGATTTCACCTGATGTATGCTATCCTGCAGTCTTCTACTTTACGTAACCACCTGAAGCTATCCCTTCCCGGAAGCTGAACTGTCAAAGACCGCACCGGAATACAAATATGCTTAACAAAACACACACTTTGCCGGCCTCGGTAGCGTAGGAGCTAGAGTATTAGCTCCGCGTGCCGAAGGTCGCCGGTTCGAGTCCGGCCGCGGGCATGGGTGTTTAACTGTTGTGGCTGTGAATGTCTTGTCCGTCCTGTGGTGTGTCTAATTATCTGGAAAAATTCATCAGGCTGGCTGTGTGGCCTAAGACGCCGAAAGCCATTGAAAAAAAAACAACAACAAAAAAACAAAAAAAACACACACACAGTATATTGAGTATATTGATATCTCTGTGACATGTGGTTATCAGTACTTTGTGATTTCTCTATGATACGTGCTGTTATTATTTTAATGCCCCTGATGGCTGTAAGGTTTTAATTAGATCAATATTCGTTTTAATTTTCTTTATGAATTATTAATGTAATTACTTCAAGGTACTCCAAAAAAATTCTTTTAAATAATTTAATTTATAGCAAACCAAAGCTAGTAAAAGGAATCCTGAACTTAATTTAATAAAATTTACACCAAATAATTAAAACGAACTAAATATGAATTTAAAATGATCTGAAATTAAAACTTTCAGTGAACTAAATATGACATACTGTAACTTTATATAAACTGTGTTAAACTTATGCCGCTTACGGGTCGTATCTATGTGGATCAGTCTGTGCTACATTTACCCAGCACTCATCACTTGTATTTTTGGAGACTGACTTCCGCAGGATTTGAAGAGCGCCTCGTTGGTTTTCTATGTTCATAACCATCAGTAAAATCCTTCATTTATCAGCTATTGACCAAATGGTAGTCACGGCCTACTTCTTATGTAAAGCGTACACTTAAACTTTTCATTCGTAATAGTTTTCGTCCCATGTGCTTCTCCAGAACTGTTCTGCCTGCGCATTTCACTCCTACCTTGCTCTTAGACCTTCTTTGAGCTCTGAGGAATGAAGTTGGCCAGGGGTGTCCGAAATGCCTCGCAAAGCCTGATCAAGAGTAGAACCAGCAAGGATTTGTACCATTAGTACAAATGGTACAAATACAGTCTCCTTGTATTTTTGGAGACTGACCTCCGCGGGATTTGAAGAGCGTATCGTTGGTTTTCTATGTTTAAAACCATGGCGTCGTAGCGCAGTAAAATCCACCATTTATCACTTTTCAGTGATTTTTAATACCAATAATATTGGCTCCTCGTGATATAGTCTTAGGATCTCGGACTTATACACAAACCCTTGTGGGTGGGAAGCAATCATCAAGCCTGGCCTTCGGGGAAGGTGGGGGGAGGGAGGGGGGTTCATATATCCATCCGGCCATCTTCGTTTTCCATGGCTTTCCGAAATCATTCTAGGTGAAAGCCAGAATGGTTCCTTCAAAAGGCGATAGCATGATTCCCTCCCGTTCCTTCCCCTACCTTGTCACGGCTTTATCAACATCGACAAGTCAGATTTTAAAAAAAAAACACCATCATGTAAATTTGGCATAACACTAAACTCCATTATATCAAAATCAGTTTTCAATGGTTTACTCTCGGCCCTTCGTCTGATAAAGATGGACGCTGTAACATAACAAGTGTCTGCGCCAGGTGTCGGCAGCAGACGACGCTTGTTAACGATGTATTATCTTTGAGTAATAGTAGTCAGTCTGTCTCTGACCGCCGGACGAGAATGTTCGCGCGGAAGCATATTTCGGTCTAATAGTGTGGAAATTGTTACAGACTCGAGTAAAGTATTCAAGTGATTTATGTAAGCGTGTGATGAATAGAACTTGTGATTTGGAGGAGAACATTTTTCTTAAAGTAGTGGTGAGAGGAACTTTGATCGATGTGGTAGATACATTTTGTTGTAGAAACTCTTTATCCTACGAACTTGTAATTTTCGGCGAAGTTCGATTACTTATCTAGAATTTCATATTTGGTGGTGGTATTTTCCCGTTGGGCGTAATAGCTACAGCTTAATTATTGCAATAAAGTCACTTTGTGTGAAGTTGCACATAAACTGTTGAAACTGTTCTTTTTATATAGTAAACCCAACGCTCGAAATTTACCTAAACCTGGCGACCGCGGCAAAAGAACCTTTTTTTCTATTTAATGAACCTATTTGTGTTTCTAAGTAAGTGACTATGTGCTCAAAACAGTATTCAGAAGTTTAACCCAAATAAATATAAAGACTTTTTCTCATAGTAGCCTTGCAACGCCCTACTTCTTTTTTAAAAATAAAAGAAATAATACTATTGATGTTACTCAAAACTTACCCTGACGATTGGCAGTCAACATTTACGAAGGAATCCATTCTTTAGCACCAAAGACCATCATCATAAGGCAGTTTACTCTTACAATGACCTGGTTCCTTATTGTCCTTATAATTTCGACAGTTATCTACATTGGTATGGTCTTTAATGCCAGTAGCTATTTATTTATTTAGCGTATAGCTGAAATTACAGATTAAATACGTATAAACATAATACAGGATAACATTTGTTTTCATATTAAAGGCATTAAAAAAATGGCAGTCATTGGGGACTGGCCATAAAAGTGAATACTTAAAACTATACTCGCAACACCTCATACTTATAGCTACATATATGCGGTAAATTTGATCTCGTATCCTTCCATTCTACGGTACAGCGTCTGTACAACTAGTTACAACTGGTACTGTTGAGATCAGACCAGATGCCAGCTGTTACTGATAAGATACATGGCGGAGCAGAGAAATTGTTCCAGCTTGCTAAATACTGATTACACAACCAAATATGCAACTACTTAATTCCATGTGTTTAGAGCCACACCTACTGAAAGAGATCCGTTGCAGATAAATTAAAAGAAGAGAAAAAGCAACTGGTTAGTTCTTAACCGGAAGGAAGCGGTGAAAATATATTTGCAGTTAGTGACGAAATAGGACAGCTTTTTTTACCATTGCTGCGGCGAATATTCTGAAACTGTTTTATTTGTAAGTTCCCTACTTAATGGATTCTAAAGACTTACAACGAGCATTCATCTCCCCAAACGGAGTAAGCCGGTGGAAAAAATAATGTATTTGGAACTGTTTACGTCAAAGCACTGCAATTCTATTCAGAAATGTTACAGATTCGCAGAAACTAAATAAATCATCAGTGCAGAATTGACACATGTAGGTATCCAGTTGTTAATCATGTAATTGTCCAGTTAGATCACACATAAGACCATACTGTATTGCTATACGGTATGCGTGAATCTTTTACCTATACAACATTTTAGTGTTGCTTTATCTGGTGAAATCAAATAATCTATTCAGGAAAAATATGCTTGTTGCTCGATGAAGCTGATATACTTGCTTATAAAATGTATAAGTAGGTACGGTGGAAGTTTTATGCAGAAAGTAGGCGTTTACGGTATTTAACAGACTGCTAAGAAGTGAAATAGAATCTAAACTAACTGATAGAAGTTTGCAACAGACCAGAGTAATACTGAAAGCCTAGCAAGGAAGGATGATACGTTATCTTCCATGAAACGCGAATAATTTATATTATGATTCAAAATAAAATTTAAATACGTATGTAGGCGGAAGATGTTATTATTCTTATAGGTGAAAACACGAGACCTAAAAAATGTTAATGTTTTGGTTAAACAATTGTTATCTCTAAGTTTATTTGATAGTATTCTATGAGTACTTACCTTTTAACCTTTGTCTGTTTGTTATTGTGAAATAAAGAGTTTCAAAGACTGAAAAAGCTGGCTAGTTGTTCACAACAATTCTCTATCATAAAAATCTAATTTATTGGATGTAAATACAAGAATATCGAAGCGTTTTAATAAATGTTAATGGAACACAACCAATCATGATGGGCAACAGACAGTATATTAGTACGTTTTCTGAACAATTCCCACGTGTAACCAGCCAGTTCGATATTGCGACCAGTTTCAGCCAAGCACACACATGCCCAAGTCCAATTGAATGCCGCTCATTTGAATTTAAAGACGTGTCAGCACTCAGAGGTAGGATTTAAATCTTTTACAGATGCGTGACCCAAACGCCATTCTTAAATTCTCTACGGTGACTGAACACTGTGTAATGAATTGCGTATTCATACGAAACACGTGAGTTCCAACGTTTGATAGTGACTTTTTGCAAAGCGCACAATGTTAACGATCCGACAGTAAACCTTTGCCAATTAAAGGCTTTTTTTTAGTTACAACGGTGCGTATTGGAGGATGGGTGGAACCTTCCCGCTATAATAATAGCGGGGATGGATTCTTGACATGTTACCAGGAAGACTGGATTACAAAACACAACAGAATGGACAACGCAGCTGCTAAGCCCATTGAGAACAGTGCAGCCATGACAACAGGTAGGTAGAAAAGCTGGGTGACCACAGCGCTGGTTGCGGTGACAAACACTGTGGGCAAAATCCTGTGAACTCTCTCCAGGCCAACACGTCGTCTTTCTACTCGTCAACCGACAGAAACGAGGTCATAACCGGCTGGGATACAGCAGCATCTGGTCGGGACATAACCATTAGGCAGACATAGGATATATAAACAAATGATTGTAAAATAATAAATATCTATCGACAGAACTGACCCGTTATACTAAAGAGATATTTTTTTTTATGGCTTTCGGCAGCTGAGACCATACAGCCAGCTCAATGTGATTATTATAGCTTCCAGTGAATCAGTCGTCATCCGGTGTTTATATATTGTATCTTCTAAGTATGGACACCACAGGACGGACAGGACATTCACACAGACACACAACACTTAACATCAATGCCCGCGGCCGGATTCGAACCGGCGACCTTCGGCACGCGGAGCTAGCACAGTAGCCCCTACCCTACCGATGCCGGCAGAGATAATTCTTAAAGCACTCCTGTTTCATGATAGTTCGTTAACGCTAACATATCAATAACATGTTTTTTAATAATAAAAAATAACAAAATTTTGATAAATTATTATTTTTGACATATCTTTGATTGACTAATGAAATTCCAAATGTGTTACTGAGCTTCCATTTTGTATTCAGCTTACGATCTTAAATATTAAAATTATTACTAAACTAATAAATGAATTTATGTAACAATATTAATTACTTATTATTTAGCTTATGGCAATAACTATACTGTTAGAATACAAACAATGTGTCATTATAAATAATCAACAATAACAATAAAGATTTAAAGTTGTAATTCTCTGTATTGAGTCTGGGTACGCCCTCTCAATGTTAATGAAAAGTATTGTAATACAAGGCCTGATCAAATGAAAAGGTACGAAACGACACGGAGGGTACAAATGTAGTCTTTATTCAAAATGTACACCACAGGCCTGAGCACAACGATCCCTCTGATGAACAAGCCGCAGGATTCCTTGTTCCCAGAATTCCTGTGGCCGTGACGAGACCCAGTCCTTCACAGCGTCCTTGAGTACGTCGTCCGAGTTGAAGCGCTTCCCTTTCACGTGTTTCTTCAGTGGACCAAACACATGGAAATCGCAAGGCGACATGTCCGGACTGTAGGGCGGATGGTGCAACGTCTCCCACTTGAACTTGGCCAGTTCCATGTGTGTGACTCTGGAGACGTGTAGACGCGCGTTATCATGGAGCAGAACCACACCCTCCGTGAGCAGCCCCGGTGTTTTGTTCTTGATGGACCTGCGTAGGTGTCGGAGTGTCTCACAGTACACATCCCCCACCTGTACGCCATCCTGTCCTCATACGGACTGCCGCATCATTTGGACCCCGCTTTTGATAAGAGTCTCTGTCCTCTACTGCGCATGCGGGTGCCCGCGCATATTCCGATCCCAGTCAGAGACTCCAATCGCATCCCGAGATGTCTCGCTACGTTCTCCCATGGCGGAATATGCAAATATTTAACTGTTACGTTTTTACGTCGTTTTGTACCTTTTCATTTGATCACCCCTTGTATATGGATTCATATATCAATGTTCATACAGAATGTCAAGATGGAATACAGCTTTGCTACTACCATTTTTTACTCCAGTGTTGAGCAACAGACAGTCACAAAATTATAAAATATGTTAGAGCTGAATGCGAGACAGTTGTGTCTTTTAATGTGCAATATTTATAAAATGAGACAAACTATTCAGTTGTTTAGCTGCTCTTATTCAAAACATGCTCAATTAATCTTTTGTTTTAAAAATTGTTTTGATGAATCTGATCACTATGGATCCCATACGGTTATTTAGTAAGCACACAGTATAGCCACATTTCGTCTTGGGTTATGTTTATCAAGAGAGAGAAAGAGAAGAAAAAACATGACTAAAGCGATACAGATTTTTAGATTACTCAACACCTTTCGAGGTATTAAACTGGCACCAGACTCAGCATGGCAATAACTGTTATTCCTATTTAATAGGGTCACACAGAAAATCATTATTGAGTGCTAATGTCAGAAAATCGTTCGCAACGTCAACAGTTTGCAAATTATGTGAAACGTCGTAGTATAGGTCTTCACTATAAAGAAAAGTTTTTCAATTAATGTCAGTAACATACCATGAGGAAAATCAATCCCTCAAAATAATATTTTTTCCAGAATTAAAGATAATACATAATCATTACACTGTCTTTTCACGACTAACGTAGAGAGCTTTTTTTTTTCAGGAAAATCAGGTTACCTTGGAGGTTTATACGTATAATTTCAGTAAAAAGAGCTGGTCACAACGTAGTTGAAAGCTTTAAGTATTTGAAAATATCAACTCAGTCCATCACTAGTTAACGTTAAGAAGATCAGGTATCATTTCTTCATAATAATTACAAGATGCACACATATCTCATTTATAAGGAACAGAGCTGGTGTTATGAAGAGTGTAGGTACAGTTTTTCAGTCCACCCATCACGGATGGCTGTGAGTATTTGGCGTGATTTCCGTTCGCCCGATGCCGACCACAATTACCACCAGCACAAACAGAAGCGGCTGTTTGTTCGCTATCGTTATTGAGTTTAGGCCGACAATTTGGTTGATTATCGCGTACGTTTAACCCGCCCTGTTGTGTGATTTCAAAATCATTTCAGAGGCAACAGACGACCCGTCAAAGATAACACGCAGCCATAATACTGGCCACGTGAGGCCACAATCAAACAAATCGGCACTCGTTTTTAATCATAGGAATGCTTTGCGATTTGTTTCATATTCGTGTAATGTAACATAACCAGCAATAATACTTCTTTTTGATGATGACGTTTTGTAACAAAAGTTAAATCTTGAAAGATATTAAAATTCCTAAAGACATAAATTTGCACAAGTGGGCTATATTTTCTAAAATAGTGAAATAATATTTGATTTTATGCAAGTGTTCATGTTCAAATAATGTATCTGATAATCTTGCTAAGATGACTGTTAGGTGTACATTTCAAGGGCCTAGAGCATTATTAGTTAGTTTCTTTAGGTGATCAGCGGGGTAATAGTTTCAAAATTATACAAATTATGGAAGCAATACAGTATTCCGTTGCAATAATTGAAATAAAACATTGATTTAATTTTTGTTGGTCTTGCACCTCAATTGGTAATTTGAATGAAACTAAGATTTTAACTTCGAAGGTTTGCTTTAATTTGCCGATGGAGTACCTTTCCACTCTAATTTCGTTTCAAGTATGTACTTGGTGCAACAAAAAATAAACAATTCCTTATTTTGGAATAATTATTAAGATACATTCTGTAAGGAAATATGAGTTAGGAACTTCCAACAACTTCCCCAAATCAATCACAACATTCAAGAGCGACCAGCAAAATCACTGTGGTTATTTCCACTGAATATTTATGAGTCACTCCTGATTAAAAATCTTGATACTTTCCAATTAAAAAATACCAATGAGTACGAATGGCAGTTATTCGATGTAAACAGAAATTTAAATTGAGGAGATGGAAATAGCATGAAAATTCATTAATATTATTTAATTATTATTTGAAACTCGTATTTATTTCTCAGAACATATATCTATGAATTTAAATTGCACGGGTATAATGATTTTAATTACTTCCAAATATCAAGTACTTTGGCGAATACTAAAGTAAACCAAGGCAATAATGAGTCATAGTGTTGCCATCACAATTTTTATCCCAAGTTTCTTGTCTGTTTTTACAAACTGTTAAATCTGTAGCTACAATAAGACAAAATAATAACCTGAAGTTTTAATAATACATATGTCCCGAATTTCTCTACTTCTGGTATATTTACACTCGCTTTCAAGATTCTGAAATTTCATAACTGTGAGAAAAATCAAGAGCCACTTTTTTATTTAATTTTACCACGCTATTACTAAATAAATTAAAATTTCAGTTTCTCTGATTGTACTTTTACATCCTGCCATTCATCAGTTCAAAATTTCAGAGCGGTGGTGGGTGAGCGGTAACGCTCTGGCCTCGCATTCGGGATGGCGCGGATTAGAATATCCGTCTTGTAGCCCAGATTTGGGTTTTCCATGGTTACCCCAAATCACTCCAGGCCGAATTCCTTCCCGTTCCTTGCTTCCCTTCCCACCTTAAATAACATCGACGTAGACGAAGCGCTAAGAAAAAACAAAAAGGAAAAGAAAAGAAAAAAAAAAAGAGTGTATAACTTCTAATCAAGCATGTACAGTATAGCGCTTTCATACTGGACGTACTGGAATACGAAGGCGACCCTCGAAATCTGTTTTGACCAAAACCCCCGTGAGATGTTATTTAGTAATCAGGTTATAGGCTATTTTTCTGCAGTTGTTTAACAATAAACAAATGTTTGTAGACGGCTTTTTCTTTATCTAGTACCACATCCCCTATCCGCACCAAGAATAAATTATTCAAAACCTAGTAACTTAAAGACATAAAACGCCCTTGCTCCACCCCCCCAAAAAAATTGCTACAACCTTACTGATATGTCTCCAGATTACGTATACGTTACAGCACCAACAGTAGTAATCCAAAAGAAATCAGCCAGCTAGGATTTTCGTATCCCATAATCCGTGCACCTGTATCATATCATTGTCAGAATATTTTATGTTGTATGGTAATTTAAATTAAGATGTCACGTGTATTTTTTTTTTTTCACCTGGTAACATTTCTAAAAGGAATCTGAAAGAACTCATTCCACCTATTTATTTTGATTTACAGTCTTGGTAGAGATAGATGAAACTACGGGAGCGAATTACTGGCAACCATATTCCACTGACATTATTCAGGTGCGACAGGTGATCTAAGTGGATGTGTTATAAACTGCGTTGCTTAGAATTATTGACGTGAAAAATATTTGAATGCAATGAATACGTCCATCACTCGCAGGTAGTATTCCGGTTGAAGGCAAAAAGACACTAAAACCGACAACAAGATTACAAGTCTGCGTATAAGCAACACAAGATATCTTGAAAACTAAATTGAACCACAGTAATATAAATATCTGTCCCACACTTACACACACAACATGGTATGAGAAGTGTTCTCTAGTTGCGAGCTTCTGCCTTTATCACTTTCACCAATGGATCACCATAAATAATTTGCTAAAATGGAAGAAGTAAGTACTGAGTATTATAACCTAAAAAAAGTAATAATTTGTGGTAGGGACGTTCAAAAACAAATACATTTAAAATTAGACAAACAATTAACTGATCGAGTTATAGAATTCAGAAACTTGGGTAGTTATACTCGTAGTTACAGAAGATGGGAGAAGCAGGAAAGAAATACTATCTAGAATCAGCCATGCTAAATATGCTTTTAATAAACGATAGCAACTATTGACTCTAACAACATCAACCTGTCAATATTCTAGAAATATATGTTATCCCTATATGGAAGATGGAAGTGAATCATGAACTATAGGGGTGGCGGAAAGAAAACGACTTGAGGTTTTTGAAGTCTGGTGCCCAGCCGAATGATCGAAAGAATCATAGAATACCATAAATAGAGAGCCATTATTCACTTCTTCTTAAGTAAGCAAAAAAAAAAAAAAATAAATAAAATAAAATTAAAAAATGATGCTGCCAAACGCTGAGTAACAAACCAAGAGCGCCAGTATAGAAATTCAAGTGATATTCAGTTTCTGAAAACTATCCATACTGAGTAGCTTCCCGACACGATTTTAAACGCTACAAAAATTTCATCCGTCTACGGTTATGGGCCTCCATTCGGTGCGATGTAGATTCGAACTCCCTCCCCCACGAAAAAATTGTTATTCTGTGTTATTTACTATCTTGAAAAACTAAATGTTCCATATTAAGTTATTTTTCACGTGGTTTTCTTCTTATATAAACGGGATTATTTAAAACTAGTAGACTCTTTTGGAAATTCAATATTGTCATTCTTGAGTCATAATTTTTCAAATATTTCGGCCTAACTCTTAACTGGATTTTATGTAATTTATTTTATATTTCTCTTGCCAGATTAGAATAGAACTACCAGCAATTGAATCGAGTTCTTCAACTTCTGCTGCACCCACTTCTTTTTTTATGTATATCAAACCCACAAAGGCTTTTATGTTGATTATTTATTTATCGTATATACAGGGTTTCCAGGAATGAAAGGATAAGCCTACAACCGCAGATAGGTCACATCATGTCCTACTTTACTCAAGGATATTTGAGTCATCTAAAACAATGTTTTTTTTTCTTAAAACGTTAAGAAAAAACCTTAAAAATATTTTTAAAAAACATTATCATCATTTTTTAGTACATGTTTAAATTGCATAATGGCCTCTTTAGCAGATTGAACTATGATAAAACAATCATTTTAAAAGAAGTATAAAATAATTATACGATTTAAGATTTTTATAAGTTTTTTTTAACGTTTTAAGAAAAAAAAAACAGTGTTTTAGATGACTCAAATATCTCTGAGTAAATTAAAAAAAAGGGGGTTCAAAAAGTTTTAATTTTTAGAAATGGCATGGAATAAACTGAACAAAGTCACATGATTCGAAAATAATATTTAAAAAATCAATATCTCGAATGAGACTTTTACTAAAATTTAGTAGGAAATGACTTGGCCTATCTGCGGTTGCAACATTATTCTTTCATTCTTTGACATGCTGTATATATCAAGGTATACCAAAGATGAAAACAAATGTGCACATAAAAAACTCGCACAGCAATATATCTCTAGATCTAATGTTTATATCCATTCCACTGCATTGATCGACGCATGTTGTACATCCACTATTGTTCCTTTGTATATTTGAAGAAGACAGTCAGAAACGATGTAATGGATTGTCTGTAAGGTGGTTCCACAGCCACCATTTGCAGAACTGACCCAGCCCCATTGGTATAATAAGCAGCCGCATCTGCCCTGTCCTGTTTGAATCCGAGGGATGATTCTCCATTACCGTTTGGAGAGGTCGAATCCTTGTATTCGTACTGAAGGGTCCTCAACTAGATGTTTACTGGCTACCGTTAAGTACTCCCATTAAGTTATCCTCAGCTTGTTGACGTTGAAAGAGGACACTGTTTATAGTCTGTTCACACTCAACTGGCGACTCAAGGTCATGGTCCCATTGCTCCGCTCTTCACCTCACCTCTCCTTCCCTCCTAGTAGGCCACTGTGACCAGTCAGGTGAGTGGCAAATTTGTCAGCAAACGCTTTTCTTCCTCGCTCGTAGGAGTAAGAGCAGCAGAGAGGGGATAGACCAGAGTGACCTTGAGTCACCTCTGGTAACTGAACGGGCTATAGTTGATTGCGTGCGCCACTGTAGTTACCTTGACAAGTCTTAGTGTTTTGCTTGAGTAATGTCTTGTTGTATAGGCAGCCGGGGTTCTTCAGAATGTTTTCCAGACGTTTGTGGAACCTCTGATCTTCTTAGTGCTGGAGGTGAAATGTTACATAGAACTGGAAGCCATACAATATTCTTGCTCCAAATGCATATTATCTTAAGGAATTCCATTAAATGACCTTGACAATCACGACGCAACAGTCAGTTGCCAGTAAGATAGCTTGGCTTCACGCTGACCCCAGATGGAGGCGCTGTTACTGGCCTCCCCTTGGAGTGCCATCAGACTTGCTAAGGAAGGCAAACAGCTCTACGCGCAAGGCTTTGTGACCGGCTGATCGGCGCAGTCATTTCCATGCTAAGCGCTCTCTCTTCTCTCCATACGGAGCAGTAGGCGGTAATTACTTTTTTTCCTCGTGGGGAAGGGGATCACAGAGAGTGACTACAGCGCCGTTTGAGGATGTGAATGAGACTTTGCTGTCTTCCGGAAGATAAAACGTTACACGGTGATAAAGAAACTGAAAAGACTGTTTCTATTTTCACCAAAGACATATGTGGGGCACAGCAGCATACCAAATAGATTATTTTTCTTCTTATTTGCGGCAAGCCCATTAATACTAAGTAAAGTATTTAGAAGCGTTTGTTTGATTTCCTTTGTGCCCATATTTTCTTCATACGCTTGCTATGGGCTTCTTTTCTGTCATCAGATGATGTTGTTCCATTTCTTTTCTTTGGATCTTTTCTCCCGGTCAACTTGCCACTTCTGAATTTTTTTTATCTAAACGTCTCTCTGTTTTCTATGTACTATGGAGTGTTTCCTGTTAATCTGAGGTCTTTCACCAGGTTCATTTGATTGTACTCCTTTATTTCGGTTTTCGTATAATTCATCTGTTTGTCTTCTGAGTCTTTCAACGTTAATTCTTTTGATGTATCCGTAAAGTTTTAGTCTGCGTTTTCTAATATCTCTGTGAATGTCTGTATATTGTAAGATTATTTCTGAGTCTTTATTGGTTTCCTATGAGTTTCGGGACCAAAGTTTTACTTATAACTTTGTGATCCTTTTTAAATATTTTTTATATATGTTTTCCTGTGAAAATAAGGGTTTCTGATCCATAGAGACATCCTGGTTTAATCACTATATTGTAATATTTCAGTTTTGTGTGTTTGGAGATTTTTCTTTTCTTTTTCACTGATAAGATTGATATTCATGTTACAGAAATGACATCGCCTAAAGGATTTTTTAGATTTTTTTTTCAGCATGTATGAATGCTATTCATTTAAAACATATGTAAATGCTAGACAAAGTTTCATGATATATAAAATATTATTGCTTCACATAGTATAAATTCTTAAATACTCTAAACCAGGTCCTGGTTCTACTCCTTTATCTCCTGAATTCTCTCTAGCAAGCCCTAAATCTTCTGGGGGTTTGGTAAATGGCTTGTTTAGGTAACCGAATAGGCGACTGTTATATATTAACTGCCTATGACTCTACGTGAACGGTGGTGAAATAAATGATATTCTGTCAGTAACCCGAGCAGATTGGCACCAAAGATCACACTGCAACAATAATAAACATTTCTTTCTTAAGTTCAGTAGATAACCTCCAAAAATCACACTTCATCATAGATGAAAACACCACTCTTTGACTGCTGTTAATGTTACTGTCAACTTCATAAATTTAGTATTCTGAAATATAGTGAATTGAAATAAACGGAAGACGTAAATGAAACCTTTCACAAAGCGGAATGAAACTCTGACGTATGAAAGTACCTAAGATCGTAGAAACTACAACATTTCAGTTTTTTTTTTTTTTTTTTTTTGTTTTGTTTTTTTTTTTTTTTTTGTTTTTTTTTAATTGGAGTTTGATAACACAGGCCAAGCTGCGAGTAATACTAATGGCATACTGAAGTTATTAAAACATAAAACCATTGTGCATTATGTTGTAACGCAAGTCAAGATGCATTTCAACATAATCAAAACCTCTATAAACATTGCTGCTTCAAAATTTATACATCTTCCGCCCACATGAACGATGCTGCACGCTGATGCTATATTTTATTTAATTGCTTGTCATATCATTTATATTAAACCCTATTGTAGACAATAACAATATTACAAGAAACTATCAGATTTCACCACTCATTCATTTGCCACATCAAAAATAAAATAAAAAATCGTCTAAGGATTTAAAATAGAGGGGTTGAATGGAGGGGTTGAAAGATGAAACGTCATTCTTGCAGTTAGAAAGAAGTCGGCTTATCAGTGAGCGAATTCAATATTAAAAACCGAAATAAAGTGCTCTCTTCAGGTCCAACCGTTATGTTATACCTCCAACAAAGTTACCAGTATTTAATTAACAGCAGGCTGAGTGTGATGTTTCAGATGTTTAGTTTCGGCGAAATATGGTGATTCGAACTTCGTTCATCCAGTACACTGGCTACATTTCCGTCTAATATTCACTTAAGCGATTTATTGTTGTCCATAATTAAACGTAAATTTTAGCGGTGCGATAAGAAGAAAGTTAAATAATACCTGAAAATATGTAACATTTTCCATTTTTTTACCAATTTGGAACGCTACCCTGTCAGTCCTGCGCTTTGCAGAATCATAAATATCGGCAAAAAAGCCGACGGTCATCAGATTTTTTCTGTCAAGTCAGCTCGCCGAATAATCCTGAGTGCAGCTCGATAGGGCAGCCGCTGAAATCGAAACGGTGTAATTTTCGAGCGCGCCGAGGTTTGTCGACCGTACGTAGCAGCTTTGTTCGCGCATAAATCCATCGGACGCGTTATCTCATTAGCGCAGGTTAATTAATTTACTGCTGAATATTACGGGCAGGGGTCTGCGTGTAATAAGCCGCCCTCTAATTCCCAGTGCGATGCTCCGGTTCGAAATCCGCATCAGCAAAACCGTTCCCAGGTTACTCATTCCCGCAATCGTGTAGCCTCCGAACACTGTACTGACTTTCCATTAGATGCAATTCTGAGTGTGAATGTTTTACGCTTGGATTAGTGGGTTAAAACAACGTTAACCCTGACGACGCTCCAAGATAATTGTAAACACGCTATTAAAAATGTTTCATTCGAGATACACTTCAGAAAGATTATGATCATGTTACGAGATTAATTAATTTTGAGGAGTCTTTTTTTTTTTGGATAGTCGGTTCTATAAATTATGATGGCTTATAATTAGGCTATTTATATTTATGACATTATAAATATTTCTGTGTGTCTCGCTGCATTATTCAAAAAAAAAAAAAAAAAAAAAAAAAAAGAAGTTTCTCGTATCGAACCTTGAAAGGAACGTCCATAAACTACGAGGCTTGCTGTAGGAGAGAGGGAGGGCAAGGGTTGGGTAGAATGTTACGCTGGGATGCGTGGGGAAAGGAGGCGTTCGGAACCAAGTTGCGTAATTTTTCATTAATATTATTTTTACATCTAAAATAAGGTACAAAACACACATCAGCATGTGGATATTTACTTCTGTCATTTAATCATATAATTTAGGTATCCTATATACTGACAGTACTGGGCATGTGTGAGACTTGAAGATATAGCGTTGGGTTCCAAGTGACCTCCGAGCGTGGTGGGTGAGCGGTTGGCGCTCTGGCCTCGCATTCGGGAGGACGAGGGTTCGAATCCCCGTCCGGGCATCCATATTTGGGTTTTCAATGGTTTCCCCAAATTACTCCAGGCAAATGCCGTGGTGCTTCCTTCAAAAGGATATCGCCGAATTCCTTTTCGTTCGTTGTCTTTAGTCCTTTCCCTGCTCTATGACGTCGACAAGGCGTATAGCCGTAGTAAAAAATAGAATAAAAAAACCCTTGCGGCCTGCGCATTTGAACTAACCGACCGCATTACAATTCGAAAAACATTAGTCTCATATTCGCTTACACATGTCTTCCGGCAATTCACAAGAAAGTGACAGTTCGTATTATTTTGATGGTTTGAAATATAGCTGTTTCGATTAGGATCTCCCGCTTGTGATCACACCACCCGTTAAAAAAAAGAATTTAGTTTTGTTCTTTGACGAAAATTTCAGTGCAACCTCTGTTTTAGAGCTAGCTAAAGTGTTGTTTCAAGTTCAAAGTGTGGTGTTAAGTGTTGGTGTACGGGGCTTATCTAAAATGTTTCACTAACCAATGAGTTATAGAAATCTTTCATTCAGATCAGGGGGAAGGAGGTCAAAGTAAGCCAAATTGGAGTCACCTCGTTTATGGTCCCTCCATAAGTGAGCGGTAACGCATTCGGTAGGACTAGTGTTCAAATTCCCGTCCGGTCATCTATATTTTTCGAAAACACTCGAATTGAACGTTAAGATGGTATCATCGAAATATCATAGTAGAATTCCTTCCCTTACCTTGCTCCCAGTCTGCCTCCCACCTGTTATGACGCACACGTTGGTGACGCATAAAGCCATGAGAAAAAAAAATAAAAAAATAACAACAAAATACATCCACATGAAAGTCTACAGCCTTTATTTACGAAACAATCGACTGATTAAATTTTCCATATTCTATAAGCTTATGGAAGAGACTCGCAAAATGAAGAGTCAGGATGGTTGGCCACCTGTCTAGATATTTGGGGTTCCTTGATTTTATTAGTGGAGGGAATAGTTGATGATAAAAATCTGTGTATAGTAAAACAAAGGTTATAATATTTAACGCAAATAATTGGTTACGTAGTTTATAAGGGATATGCTTTGATGTGCAGGTCACCTCAAACAAAATACGAAGAGATGGTGGTTCGCATCAAACCAGTCGAGAGACTGATGTTGACTTTTCTTTTGGATGACTTAACATTAATGTCATGACTAGCCAAATTTAATGACTGTTTAAGCTGCTCATACTCGTATGTGGGAGTAAATTTTTTAACAATTGGGAAGTTAATTCGCACTACTGAAATGTAGTTAAAAATAATTTTTGTCTTCAACTTTTTTTAAAGTTTCAAGCTTATCAGATTTTCAGCTTTCATTAGAATGTAGTCCCTAAAATACTGTTCTGTCCTTTAAATAATAACCAATATTACCTGTAGTTTTCTTACAATTCTAATCAACCGGTACAGAACTCACTACATAGAAAGAATTACTCTGGCAGTTACATAAACAAGATTATAAAAATAGAATATCACCACTTTCTCTAGGTTCAATACACAAATCTGCATCAAATATTTTTTGCGCGGGTATACATATACATTGTTTTAGCAAACCACAGTATATCTGTTATGTACCTGGTCTACGTTCTATCATCCCACATAAGCTATTCTCAGCTCGTGAATATGATGTATTGGTTAGTTGAAAGTCGTAAGTATAGTGGAACGGATTTAGTGGCATACGTGTAGTTTCATAACGATAAAAAAAGTATGTTTTGCGGCTGAAATATAAATATTTTCGTATTTTAGTTATAAGAAACATTATGTGAAATTTAAAAGAGGAAGAGCCTCAAATTTAGAAAAAAATTTTTTTTAGTATTCATGTGCTGAAGAGAAACATTATATTACCGGCTGAGAGTCTAAGTGAAAAGAAACTTGTGTTAACATGTAAGTGGCAAACTCTTACTGACTGAATTGTTTCCCAGTTTGAGATCCTTTAACATTCTTTTGAGCTTCAGAGAATGCTTAAAATGGTCACCTATTGAGGTCGTTCTACACGTCTTTATCTCATGTACGTCAACGAGATAAGCGTACATACATCACAGAAAAAGTGAAGAGAGTTGAAAAAAGGATATTGGTAGTGCGATATGAAGGCTCTGACTAATTGGGTGCCTGAAGTGGTGAAGAAATTGGTTTGACAATGCGACAAGTCGGTCATGCTGAGTACCCAGATAATGTGCATTACAAGATAAAAGACATTTTCTTGTTATGACTTAAGGCTAATAATTCTTTCAACATAGGCATTCTACGATAGGTCAATCCGATAGTTTTTCTGTTCATTTAAAGATATGTTTTTCTTTTTTACTAACATTACTCAGCAATTTTATTATTCTATGTGTGGATATTCTAGATTTGTGATCATTTTTCATCCGTGAATATTACATCGAGAAAAATTCTTGAGAATAATAACTGATAGATTTTCTGCTGTTCTTTAGAATTGGGCACAAACACTGACAGCAAAGGTTTGAGTCTGTAATATTTATTCGTTAATGTACAAGGAACGAAAATTACACTTCGCAAGCGTGTCTCTGATTAGATTTTATGAAATATTTCCAAGAATTTGCATTACAGAATGTCAAAAGAGGGAATATGGTAATGTACTGTTTAAATGAAATGCCGAGCTTCATAGTTTTGCTGACGGGTTAACATGTTCTGTTGTTACAGTATATGAAATCAAGAGAGTTCCAGTGACGTTCTGGACGTGTACAGACGACGTGTTTTGTCTCGCGTGCTGACGCTAAGCGAGCGAAGAAACCACCAAATATCTGCGGCCGGCCGAGCTGTCTAATAAATACTTTTTTGCTCGTGCGGAGTAAAATATTTATCCTTCCCCCATGAAGCAAGGAGCGATGGAGGGAGGTATTTTACGAGCGTCTGGAGAAAGCGGGAGGAAAAACCTTATGGGATAATCTGGAGAATGGACGCACTACGTCAGGCTGTCAGATTACGAAGTTATGAGGGGACGTGTGGCTGTCTGCCAGGGTGTGACGTCACAGAAGGCTCAGAGACACAAAGTGTCTTCCAGGATGCCATCCATCAGTAGACGATGA
This sequence comes from Vandiemenella viatica, assembly GCA_031002005.1. Lineage (NCBI taxonomy): Eukaryota > Metazoa > Arthropoda > Insecta > Orthoptera > Morabidae > Vandiemenella > Vandiemenella viatica. The sequence goes on from JARYHS010011408.1 coordinate 149,818,825, forward strand.
AGACCTAACGACTGGAAATAATTTGGAGTTGTGTTTAATGATGACGAAATCTAACACCTCTTTCATCGTGACATTTGCCATAAACTGCTCGTATGGATGGATCCCTGTAGTTATTGTCCATTCATTATAGAACTTAGCACTTGCCACACGAAATAACATGTTCCACTAAGGAGATTAACCATTGAGTATTAAGTAACAAGAAGAAACAAAATAGGAAAAGTTTAGATTACTTGAAAATGGGAGGTCTATATAGGTACCAGATTACCACGCTATCGGACTGGCAGAGGTAGAGCTCTGTACTCCCATCCTCGACATGCGTAATTATGACAAAGTGACTGGTTCAGCACTGGCACTCATCTGATAGCGCGATGAGTGGGCTTGGCTATCTATTCAGGTTTAAAGCTTCAGAGAAAATTCTCCAGCTTCATCGGGAATCGAACGAAGACCGTAATCAGACTCTTTACCATATGAGCAGAGTGTCTCCTTTTTATATTATTTGTTACCGCAATAATTGCTTAGTATTTGTTAATTTTTTTTTTATTATTATTGATACACGTCAATATATACGTATTCTTGCTTCAACACTGTGTTTGAGTTCACAGAATTATTTTGCTTGAACCACGAACCATCTGAACATCACGCTGTATGGATGGTATTATTCGAGTTGTTTTCATCCTCGGAGCTACCGGACTGTGACCTCCGGCTAAATACTAACTAAAACGTTCAGTGCAGACTCCAAATTTTATTTTATTTTCAGCTGATCTGTAGTGCTTTTTCCAGTAAAATGATCTACGTAAGAGATTTGCAGCATACTAGCAGAGTACCCGGCGTTGCCGGTCTAATCGGGATTGATTTATCCGTATACAATTTTTATATTTTCGATGTAAATCATGCTTACCACGTTCATTAATTTTGCACCATATATTTCCATAATTAAACTAAGCACTGATATACCCGAACAATTCCCAGAACGGGGTGAACTGGATGCTGTTATACAGAACATCAGTTTACATTTGGGTCCAGGCTGCATTTCAACCTAACCATATCATCTGTGAAAGGTGGCGCGTGTTAATGCGCGACGTTCTTGCATGCGCTGACGATAATGTGCTCTGTGCGAGTCGGTGACTCGTTGACGTGCTTCTCTTTGTCTCAATACATTATCCCGAAGATGTTCATTGCGGTGCTCTCAACTTTCATTTGCAAGTGTGTTTGCAACCTGGTTTCTTAAATTTACATTGTCCGTCAATTGATCTTCTGCCGTTCTATTTAACCGACGGTTATGAACTATTTGTGCATTCCGTTCACGTCGACGAATATTTTTAAATTTACGTTGTACGTCAATTCATCTTCTGTCATCATATTTAACTGATGGTTATGAACTATTTGTGCATTCCGTGTACGTCGACCAATATTTCCTCGTCGTCCACGAAGACCTGGCATTGGTAATAGCTTTTCGGGTTATGCCGCGCTTCAGAGATGCTGTTTATGATGACATAGCAACAGTTGCTTTGTCAACAGTCGCCAATGCTCGCCGAGTAAAAGGCCGCTATCTTCGTTGATGATTTCTGTTGGGAGAGGGGTGGGCTTTTTCAGATCAAATTGTCAATCTAAACCATTCTCGAATCAACGTAAATCACACACACAAGACTTCATAAAAATCAGTCCAGCCGTTTAGGAGGGAGTTCAGTGACATACACACGGACAGAAGATATGTATATATATATAAAGATTAACCAGTTTGTTGAAAGTGTTAACTTCAGTGAATGTGTTCACTCATCCTCCAAGAAACTTGCTGTATTCATTCACGATTACTCTGCCTGCTTATGAAAACATTGCAACTGGCCAAAATGATATAAAAAAGCACTTTATAACTCTAGTTAGCATAAATCGTCAAAAGTTGAACAATATGGTAGAGATAAATAATTTGTTTGAGCATTTGAGTTCTGATGATGTATTCATTCGATTATAAATTAAATTCAGTAGTTTTGAGAGCCAATAATGGAACAAATTTCTCCGCGTACATACTCGCACGTAAGATAAAAAAAAAAAAAGGTGTTTCAGAATTCCGAAGTTTGTTGACGAATAAGGCTAGACTCAAAAACATATAGTAAACGAATTATATACCCGTGAGAGTGTTTCGTCGTTACATGGAAGCTCTTATGAACCGACTTAAAAAAAGAACGAAGTTCTCAATTTTCTTTTATAAAAATAAATGTACGTTGATTTTGGTAAATTTAAAATAAGTAGAAAATTAATAGTCAATGCTGTCCACCTTTAGAGATAAAAGAATAAGAAATACGATGAAAAAAAAAACACACACAGATCACATATTTTTGTTTTAACATCAGCTACATGTTCCCTGTTTTTAAATACGCAACTACATGCAGGCACATCCGCTGTTGTACTGAACTATGTAAGGGTATAATGGATAGGTCACGCATTATTTCTGATAGAACGACATTACATTCAAATTTTTCGTTTCGTTAATGGATTCCCTGACTTTGGCCAAGGGGCAATTTCTTTCATGTTCATAGCCATATATTTACCCCGTCCGGTCATACAGATTTTGGTTTTCCATGGTTTCCCAAATCACTCCAGGCAAATACCGGAATGCTTCCTTTAAAAAAGGCCATGCCCGAATTCCTTCACATTCCTTGCCCCCCATCCTTTAACGTCTCTAAAGACCTCGCTGTTGAGAGACGTTAAAAAATAATAATAATAAAAAAAATAAACACACACACACATATTTTTGAAGTCTACCTGTAGGGTACATTGGCATCTTTTTAAATTCTGTTCTTTCTCTTAAAGATGATTCTTGGTAGTGTAGCAATATTTCTGAGGATGCAGGCTGTTGGATATCTGCTTAGAGAAGTTGGATTTCTTAATATTATTTTCTGAAATGTGATTTCCTGAAATGACTACGTCGATGATGCCATTTCTTGAGTGATACTGGATCGCCAGTTTTAGCCTGCTAGTCACAGACACTCAATTCACTCTTTTTTATTTTCGTTGTGGGATGTGAATTACATCATTGTTAACATATATATAAATAACAGTTGAATACTAATAATTGTGGAAAACTGTTATATGTTCCAAAAAAAAAGGTAATAATCGGCTGGTATTTCGAGTATACCATTATCACTCGATTTATCACGTTCGCCAAATTCTGTCACTGGCACATTCAATATTCCAAACCTGCAGAGTTGCGAAGGTTCAAAATAAATATTTTTTCTATGTTTCCATAATTTATAGAAATTACCGTATAAGGAGGAAGCAAAGGCTGAAGATCAAAAGCACTGATAATAGTTTCTGGTACCAGTCATTGGACGAAAATAAAGCAAGACATATTTCACATAGAGTTGCTTCAATGTGGTGAATTAAATCAACAGAAAATAGCCACTGGTTAATGAGCGGGAGGACTGATGAGAGGGCGCCAGCAGCAGGTGTACTGCACTGCGCCGCTGCATCACTCACGGTTATGAATGGGCACATCCTGAAGATGATGCAGGCAGGGCCATTGCCCAAGTTCATGAGCGGCGTGCCACGCAGAGCGCGAATACAGATTGAAAATTATGGCAGCACCTTGTTAGCATGCTCCGCAGGTGTAATGAGCAGACATTCGCGCCAACACGCTAACACGTGTTGGACAGAGTTACGCTTGCATTTATCCTCTCTCTCTCTCTCTCCCTCCTCTCACTATCTCTCTCTATGCATGTGTGTATGTGTACGTATTAGGTCACGACACTATTGTTGTAGGTAAGCAGAAAAAATCAAATGAGAACTTCAATCAGCAAAATATAATTAAAATTTTTATTACCTTCTTGAATAAGCCTGGAAAACTTAGGAATAGAAGTTCCACACTTACAATTACCGTCTGACATAAGATATAGCATGTTATAGTTTGATATAATACATGATGTGATATGACATCATCAATCAACTAATTTTCTGTTGCAGAAATTGCACGTTAATACCAAATGAAGGTTGTTTACCTCATTAAACATTTCTCTACTAGATTCTTTTTATAAGAATAATAACTTAATCATTTATTTGCAAGAAAAAAGCATTTTACTAAAAATAACCGATGCACGTGCACAGTCTGATAATTAATAAATGGAATTACTTTTGTAGAATTAGTTTGGAATAAAATACTATAGCGCATGTTTATGGCATTGTGTAACAAAAAATTGGAAAAACATCTGCACATCTATTGACGGAATTATACTGCCGGCAAATATCTTAATTACGTTCAAACAAATAATTTTTGTGTACCAAGAGTACAGAAAAAAAAACAATATAAAAACCAAATAACACGGGAGAGAATTGGGAAAATTTGTGATTGTACATTCCTTCTTCTTTTACGACTCTAATATTGGTGAATAAGTGTGTAAAGTTACAAAAATCTTCCACAATCTATAAAAATTTTGCAGAATTTTCCGTCACGTTAGGTACTGAAAGTAGTGGTACTGCCACATTACAGAAGAAGGTTAGGTTTAAAGACGGCGACCTAATTGTGTCAGACGAATCCAATAAACGACACTCAAAAAACATTATCATAATTTTGGTATAAGTTTTTTTTATTTTATTTACAGTCTTGTTGTAACAGAAGCCACTAGGCCATCGTAATTACAAAACAACAGAACTCGTATCACACTTTTCGATTCGATCCTCTTAGAATTTACCCTATTCACTCAGGTCACTTTGACATCATAGTGATGTCGGTTGCCTGACATACGGCAGTTGGTTTGAGATCCGCTGGTTGCAGAAATTTTCATGGTCGTAGGGGTATAGATGTGTCGCGTGCAATGCCTGGATCTCTAGCAATATCGGCGGAGGTGAGACAATGTTGAGGCAACTGAGGCATTAGTGGGTCACATCAGCAGTAATTGCGTATATAAAGGAGGCCACAAGACGGTGGTCGGTCGAACATGGTCGGTCGGGGACGTCGCACGGAAGTTATCGCCGGCCCGGGCGGGCCAGTCCGGGCCCGAACACCGGACTCCGAAGCCTCACCACTGTCCTCCGCCCTCTGCTCTGCTCTGAACCTGTAAGCATCAGTATCTATATCTATCGGGCCATAGTACTGTTCTATGTATATAGTCGAGACTCTATGTATCTTCATTATTGTTCCTTTCTATGAAAGGGTAGTAAATATACTTCTGTATCATCCACCACTGTTTCATTAATAGCAGTAATAGAAGCATGCACGTCCGCGCTATAGACCATAACAAGTGTTAGCTACCTCCTAGTAGTCAAGCTACTCGACTAATTGCTCCCATAAGTACCTACCCTGTGTCCCAAGCCGCTCGGCAATACCAGGGTTAGCTATAGCCACTGTAGAGGCGTTTCCCAGAGTTCTAAGAGAACCGGGAACGCGACAGATGTGAAGGTGCACGATTTTTAGTGACCAGTTTGTATATCAAATTCCTTTGCTAAATCACAAATCTAACTGCAATACGTTTATAGTTGGTGCATACGACGCTGTATATATATGGACGTAGACCTAGGCTGATCCTCTTTTGTCTATGGAAAAAGTAGTCCTGAATGGGCGGGCATCGGGCTTCAACATTTCCATTCTTTCATCCACAACAGCGAACACAAACGCTGAATCACAGTTATAGATATTTACAGTAGCACTTACGAACAATTTAACATTGGAGAAAGCGAGGGGAAAGAATCCAGTTACATCTTCTCGAGAGGTTACTAGGGAAACGTAATCATTTACGCCTGGATATCGGAAGGCACACACTCTGAAAATCTTTAAAACGACTTATACTCTTCTTGTAGGCTTTACACAGTTAAATAATTTCATAACACCTACTTTTATAAATGCCTAATATTGATATCTGAACACTTACTTATAAGTGATAAAGACCAATTTAAT
>JARYHS010011408.1:149825708-150060915 GCA_031002005.1 Vandiemenella viatica
CGGATTCGAATCCTTCCAGTTCTTTGCGCCCAGTCCTTTCCAGCCTGTAATGACCTAGACGTCGACGAGGCATAGTGCTAATATATATATATATATATATATATATATATATATATATATATATATATTAGCACTATATATATATATATATATATATATCAGAAACCATTATCATATTGACGCACCAAAGCAATTGAAATTTATAGTCTTTGATGCGCTGTCATCTTCCTTACCGTTTAGTCATCGGCGAGTGCTGTGACAGTCTATTATACACACTTAGTCTGATAGCCAGATTTCAGCCATCCAGATTTCAGATTTTCATGGTTTCTCTAAATCACTCCAGTCGAATACCGGGATAGGAGGGGAGGAGGTTCCTTCAAGGTGTAGAATAACTTCCTGTTCTATTTCCGCTCTCGGTTCTAACAAGCTAAACATCGACGTGTCGTACGACAGGAAAAAAAAATTAATAACGACAGTTACACTCCTCAGAAACTGTAGTAACAAATTAATATGTTCACGGTGAGACTGTGACACAATTTAGCATCGAATTATTGACGAGTCATTTGAATGGCTGCACAACGTCTAATTTTCTGCTTAAAGCAAGTGTGAAAATTCGTTGCTGATAAGACTATCGTGCATTCTGATTTAAGGCCATATCTGAACTGAGTGAAAGGTTGGGACGACATACAAGTTGCCCCGTTTCCATCGTAGAGCGTGGCCCTGACTTAATTTAATCTATTCAACGAATTCTGGAACTTGCACCAATTTCCTCCTAAAAAAAATATTGATTTTACAAACGAATTATCTCTAAACATTACTGAATTTCTTCACAGACTTTTTCCAGCATTTAATTTCTCCGATCGTGGCAATTATGTGTAAAATTTTTCAAATTGAGAAACATGCTGGAACAGACAAAATTGCAATCAAGCCCTTGCATTAGCTCACAGTCGTTAGTTACTGAATACATTGTGCAAATAAAAGGGTAAATTCAACAAATGCGTTTCGTTAGTTAATACTGAGCTCACACACCTTATGTTATAGCTGGTGGCTGTTAATAGAGATTAATTCTGTTAATCTTATTACTCTTTAATAAAATAGCGCTCATTACAACAGTCACACCTACACTGTATGGTTGCACTGAATCCAGCCTTTGCCTTATAGCGTTTTACGCCAGGTTTAATCCTTTTGCAACCAATCTTTCCAAAGGCTTCAAAATGTCCTTCAGTTCTTTCTTCATGTACAGATCTGTTATACACAAGGCCATTTAAAATCTTCAAGGTAAGCTATGTCTTTTTTTTTTTTTTACAGCACTTCTTTTTTGTTGTATTATCCGTTAAAAAAACTTAGTTTTGTTTCTAATGTGCCGAGAGTAATATTCGAAATTGGAAAAAAAGCTAAGCTACGTGTTAAATCTGCAGTTAATTAGGCAATATTATTGTTTCCTAAAAATTTCCATCTTTTAACTTCTTGATGCGAAAAAATTTGTAGTACCTTTACACTAACAAAAATCTTCCTCCTACAGTAAAATAGAATCAGGCAAGGAAATTTACTTCAATTGTCTTCTCTGTTTTTCTGTCTGAATGGGCGAATATTCACAGTTAATAGTCATCTGATTGAAAATATTAAATTCCTGTTGATTACTTCTAACATACTATGAATCACGTTAATATCACTTAATAATGATGTAATAAAATTATGAACCTCTTTAATTTAAGTTTTTAATATGCTAGAGCCCTTAAATGGATCGCATAAAATCAGTAAAATAATTTAGTTAAGATTTTACTTAAAACAAATTCAGTGCAAAAATGAACTAAACTTGATGTTGTTACTAACAAAACGATCGAAGACCCAAGTTAAGAATCTGTTCTGAGGTAAAGAATCTCTTCTTACTTATTATTCAGTGTTGTCTTTAACCGAGGAATTTTCCTGGTAATTAGCTGCCCTGCGTAAGTCGTCGCGAGTCTCCTAATCGAACCCACCCTTCGGCCTCAATTGGTATTCCGGCGCGCTGCTCAGCTGGGGAATTCTATTAGAGGCGTCTGGAATGCCCAACAGGCAGCAGGGCAGCTGTCTGGCTATCGGCTTATTGAACGTGATCCCACGCAATGCGTTAAACGCTTGTCCTGGAACCACGAATTAAACCGACGCAGAATACCGCCAGACAACGGACACTGTTTTCTTCGCGCGGAATGTCTCCTTATCTTGGAGACAACTTCTGCTGCCTCTTGGCTTTATCGCAGCGCCAGTGTTCTGAGAATGCTTCCACCTATCGTGTTTGAAACGTCAATTCTCTTATCAGGTGTTAGCAGTGTAGACAAGAACCGCCTGGGTGGGATGTTGGAAGGGGGGGGGGGGAAAGTAGTAAACTATCAGTGTCGGGTGTGGGAAGAAGGCGATACGGAATTTTCTCAGCACAGAACATCTTTGGTGTGAACTGAAATTCGTGCCAGCAGTGAAAATAAAAACTTTAGTTCAAATTCTCTCTGCAAATAGAAACGCCCTTTGAAATTAAAATATAATTCTTAGAAATAAAGAAAAGCATTTTGTATCACTTACAAAAAATACATTTTATATTAATATCGTAGTAAAATTATTTCTCTATAAGAGAAATGGATACAGTGTTTTCATTAGTTAAGCCTATTTAGCGGATAACAATCTATCATAGTTATTTTCGGTAGGATAGCACTTATCGTCCTATCTGTATACTTAATAACTGTTTTTATGCTGCTTTATTGTGTAATTGTGGTAATGATACACCTATTCAAACACAAATTTTTGTATTTTACAACGAGAATAATAATCATCAAAATCTAGATAATTCGCATATTAAGGGCAATCGTGCGGTTGTTTTACCGTAAAAGCATTTAATGTGTCCTAATGGTGAAGATTCATGCATCAGAATTCCTGTTTATGTTTTCCACGAAACAAAGGGGCCCATAGAAACGAACTAGTTCTATCATGAAGCTACTGATTGGTTTCAGGGAATGTTCACGTTCATCGTATTATTAGTACAGATTGATAAATTAGCTCTCATGCTAGAAGCACCAGGTTTAAAGTTATGGGAAAAATGTTTAAAAATTAAAAAATATACTCACTTTCTGATGAAAATTGTAAAATAGTAGCTACGTTTTAATGCTTATTTTCTAGGCTACTTGTTTCTTCACTGAAATGGACTTGTTCAATGTTGGTAATGAAGTTCTTATGATACTGAAATGAATTTTGTTTCTCTATCCGACAGCAAGATTAGAAATGTTAAATCTTAAATCGAAATTATTGAAAGTTTTTCACGGCGTTGTATATAAATAAACTTAGGAGAGCCTACGGTAGAACCTACGGCATATATAATAAAAAATGTTTGTCCTTATACACAAAAGTCAGACATTACAACACAGTTATCAAACCTGAAGCCCTGTACGCCACCGAAACTTTGCACAGGAAAGGTGACCTAGACGGCATTCTGAAAGAAGATCGCAAAATTATAAGAAAAATCCTTGGCCCAGAAAAAACATATGTTGGATACAGACTCAAAAAAAAAAAAAAAAAAAAAAAAAAAAAAAAAAAAAAAAAAAAAAAAAAAAGCTTGAAACATTGTCAAACCTCGCTGCAGACATCAGGAAAAGAAGATTAAAATTTTATGGACATCTTTACAGACTCCCAGCAACAATACTCATTCATAAAATTATGGCATACATAGAACATCTAAAAACTATGCCCTGGGTCCAGCAGATCAAAAAAGGGCTAGAAAAAGCCCATATAAACTCATCAGAAATCATAGACAGACAAACGTACAGACAAAAAATTAACAAATGGGAAGTACCGCCGGAAAATGAAGTCACTCAATTAAATAAAAAATATGTGTATTTGCGCAGCATGGTGATTAGTATTTACACCTTGCTTTATTCCGTTTTCGGTCTTAAAAGGGAAATGGTTCTAAACGTTACATATTTATATGATTACTTGTAATACGCAAAACTTAATGAAGTGAGTGAGAGACTGGAGAACTAAAATTAGATGCCTTGAGAGAGAGCCAATTTGGCATTATTTTTATTCTACTTCTAAACATTCCCAAGTTTAATAAAATCAATTCTTCTGTTTTATGAACAAACCAAAGTCAGATAAGTGCAAGGTTTAAGGTTTCCATTAATGAAGGAATTTGGATGTTTGTGTCATTGTGATTAGGTCTACGCTGTATAAACGACACGATGTTTTGTGGAGTATTAGCATTACGAGGCAAAGTAGAGTATTTGTGATGAACATTTTTCAGAAAGTAGGCATATACACCCTCATCAGCTGGCATTTTACTAAGATTTCGTGTAAATCAGAAAAACTGAATTAGAGCACCAAGATAAAAATCCAAAAAACTTACAGTATATGTAGGACTTAAATCATCTAGACAATCGAAATTTTAAGAGAAATTAACAAATAGGTTTCAACCATTAATAACATTCTTATTGATGCCACCGTAAAATTTTTTTGCTTGAAGCCACCATACGACTTCTGAAAAGCATTGAAAGCCTTCAATACCTCCTCACCGAAATGGCCATTAATCGCCAGAGAAATTTTAAACTTGTTTACTTCAAAGGATTATCAATCGTTTCAGTTGTTACGATTGGTATTTATGAAATTTTAGTAAAATGATTGCCAGATGTTGGAAGATTTGACGTTGGCCAACATAAATTATATCTAAAAACAGTGCGAAAACTGGAAAGTTTAGTTAAAGAACCAACAGTGTGAAATAATGATAAAAACTGAAAATAAGCACAAAGATTCATGATTACGTCAATGCCCAAAAACAGGGTATCTGTCAAATTGAACAACTGTTCCAAACATAACTGATACTTTACCTCAACATCAGCTAGAGAGAAAGACCGAAATAATTTCTTAGATCGGTTTAAAAAGTTACCGACATAAGCGCACTGTATGCAGGCCGTGATTCAATTCACCGCCATACTTTCACTGTAAATGTGGGTGACATAGTAGCTTTTTTAATTGGAAGATTTTACCGATCGCGTAAGTAACGCTCAGAAACCTCATTCGTTTGAACTAGGTGAGCAGGGCAGTTGAAATTAGCACCTGACTATCCGGCACTCTACACGGAAGTGTTATCTGAAACATTGACCAAATAAATATGGAACGCGAATGTTGTTTAAAAAGCGGCTAGCTACTACTGCTTTATTGTTTGCACACAGTAAATGAATGATATACGGCACATTAGTTGATCTCAAAGAAATAAGATCTGTTAAATATTTTAAGCGAACAAGAGGAAAAGACTACGGACCCTCAAGCATAAGGGCGTGTAACAGTTAATTATGGAATTTTAAGCAGTGAAACGCAAGGATTCTTGGAATGTGGTCAGTGTATCGTCACTGCCTGCAATTGCACTGTGCCGATACGTCGGTATTACACGAGGCCGCTAGCTGACTGACGGGTGGAGAGCCCGCAGGGGCTGCGGCTGCCCGCCGCACATCCGTCTGTCGGCCACCTCTCTGCCCACTTGAGCAATACCACCTGCCACCTCCAGCCTGTGTTGTGGGAGCACATTGCGTTGCGGGATTGTAAGCAAATTCGAATGAAGTCATAAAAAAATGAAAAATAACTGTGCAGCTATTTGCAACTGTTTGGAGAATCTTAAATTTGTGTTGGGGGTCGTTACAACAATTGTTGTTTATGTTAAGTCGTAGGGAGTCTACATGATATAATTTATACATATGTAGGAGAATGACCAGTTCAAGAAATAGATACAACAAATTATAACTGATACTCTAATAATAATAATTCCATGCGGTCGTAATGACCTGGCGACAGGGTTTCTATTGGCTGCGCATTCCGCCCTGCCGCAGCCGCCTTACCCTAACCAGGTAGTCCTACCGTACAAGGGACTACAGTTTAACGTGGAATCCGAACGGAAGCATTCTGGCGTAATTCACATTATATAGCAAGCTGTGCCAGAGGTGAAACTCGGGTTAAGGTGATATGAAAATCCCCGCCGACACACGGATCGAACCGGGGACCTTTCGATCTTCGATCAGACACCTTAAACATGAGAACATTTAATATAATTTGTGTTTTGTAAACATGAAACGATTTACAAAATGCGGCCACACGCTTGGTTGGAGATCCGCAGTTACATGTTTCTCCACTTACGAAAATTGCCCGTATGTGTTGCATGACTTGTGAAAATTCTATTCGATTCTTTCCACATTAGGTTCAAAACAAACTCAAAAAGTTTACTTGATTGATTCAATAAATGTTAGGTGGATCTTTTTCTGAATACGATTAAGATCACAAGATACTAATGTTAAATGTGTTTAGTAATATTCCTCTTATTTATCGTAGTTCGTTGTAGGTACTGTGTTCACTTACGCAGCTCCAAGACTAAGCATTATGATATACGAGTACTTGGTGACAGATTATTATGGTTACCTTAAACAAACCGTGAAGAAATGTACTCCGATTCCTTGTCATGAAACAGATAGAGATTGTTTTGATTTAAGTGTAATTTCTCTCAGGATTAGCAATATAGTCTCTAAAAACTCGCAAAAGACACTACCTTGTCCTTTAAATATCACAGCCATGAGGAGTCATGGGATAAACAACGTGTTCTTTAACGTCTGCCTGTACCGAGTCACGTCGGGTTATGGTAAGCCTAAGTCACAGCAATGTGTAGAGGATTTAGATTTAAATAGTTTTCCACGCCTCAGTCACATAGTGTTTGCATTAAACATCACAATATGAAACGATAAGAGTACTCACCACCATGAAGATCCTCTATCTACAAACTTATTATACTTTTAATAAGCAACAACAGAAAAGTTTAAAGTTTTAGAATTTATTAAAAAAAAAATACATTTTTATTCAATGATAACTTTACAGCCACTGTGTCTATTGAAACAAAGGTTCCTGTATTTTTTGATAGTACATTTATGGAAATATATATTGCTTTTGTTACTTCTCGACCACTTCCTTTTCTCATCTTATTGTTGGAAAATATTGATTTTGTTGTTTGTAATGAATAAATTAAATTGGTCTTTATCACTTATAAGTAAGTGTTCAGATATCATTAGGCATTTATAAAAGTAGGTGTTATGAATTATTTAACTGTGTAAAGCCTACAAGAAGAGTATAAGTCGTTTTAAAGATTTTCAGAGTGTGTGCCTCCGATATCCAGGCGTAAATGATTACGTTTCCCTAGTAACCTCTCGAGAAGATGTAACTGGATTCTTTCCCCTCGCTTTCCCCAATGTTAAATTGTTCGTAAGTGCTACTGTAAATATCTATAACTGTGATTCAGCGTTTGTGTTCGCTGTTGTGGATGAAAGAATGGAAATGTTGAAGCCCGATGCCCGCCCATTTAGGACTACTTTTTCCAAAGACAAAAGAGGATCAGCCTAGGTCTACGTCCATATATATACAGCGTCGTATGCACCAACTATAAACGTATTGCAGTTAGATTTGTGATTTAGCAAAGGAATTTGATATACAAACTGGTCACTAAAAATCGTGCACCTTCACACCTGTCGCGTTCCCGGTTCTCTTAGAACTCTGGGAAACGCCTCTACAGTGGCTATAGCTAACCCTGGTATTGCCGAGCGGCTTGGGACACAGGGTAGGTACTTGAGGGAGCAATTAGTCGAGTAGCTTGACTACTCGCAGGGAGCTAATCACTGTTAAGGTCTATAGCGCGGACGTGCATGCTTCTATTACTGCTATTAATGAAACAGTGGTGGATGATACAGAAGTATATTTACAATAATGAAGATACATGGAGTCTCGACTATATACATAGAACAGTACTATGGCCCGATATATATAGATAAAGATGCTTACAGGTTCAGAGCAGAGCAGAGGGCGGAGGCAGTTGTGAGGCTTCGGAGTCCGGTGTTCGGGCCCGGGCTGGCCCGCCCGGGCCGGCGATAACTTCCGTGCGACGTCCCCGACCGACCATGTTCGACCAACCACCGTCTTGTGGCCTCCTTTATATACGCAATTACTGCTGATGTGACCCACTAATGCCTCAGTTGCCTCAACATTGTCTCACCTCCGCCGATATTGCTAGAGATCCAGGCATTGCACGCGACACATCTATACCCCTACGACCATGAAAATTTCTGCAACCAGCGGATCTCAAACCAACTGCCGTATGTCAGGCAACCGACATCACTATGATGTCAAAGTGACCTGAGTGAATAGGGTAAATTCTAAGAGGATCGAATCGAAAAGTGTGATACGAGTTCTCTTGTTTTGTAATTACGATGGCCTAGTGGCTTCTGTTACAACAAGACTGTAAATAAAAAAAAAAATTATACCAAATTATGATAATGTTTTTTGAGTGTCGTTTATTGGATTCGTCTGACACAATTAGGTCGCCGTCTTTAAACCTAACCTTCTTCTGCAATGTGGCAGTACCACTACTTTCAGTACCTAACGTGACGGAAAATTCTGCAAATTTTTATAGATTGTGGAAGATTTTGTAACTTTACACACTTATTCACCAATATTAGAGTCGTAAAAGACGAAGGAATGTACAATCACAAATTTTCCCAATTCTCTCCCGTGTTATTTGTTTTATATTTTTTTTTTTTTGTACTCTTGGTACACAAAAATTATTTGTTTGAACGTAATTAAGATATTTGCCGGCAGTATAATTCCGTCAATAGATGTGCAGATGTTTTTCCAATTTTTTTGTTACACAATGCCATAAACATGCGCTATAGTATTTTATTCCAAACTAATTCTACAAAAGTAATTCCATTTATTAATTATCAGACTGTGCACGTGCATCGGTTATTTTTAGTAAATGCTTTTTTCTTGCAAATAAATGATTAAGTTATTATTCTTATAAAAAGAATCTAGTAGAGAAATGTTTAATGAGGTAAACAACCTTCATTTGGTATTAACGTGCAATTTCTGCAACAGAAAATTAGTTGATTGATGATGTATATCACATCATATATTATATCAAACTATAACATGCTATATCTTATGTCAGACGGTAATTGTAAGTGTGGAACTTCTATTCCTAAGTTTTCCAGGCTTATTCAAGAAGGTAATAAAAATTTTAATTATATTTTGCTGGTTGAAGTTCTCATTTGATTTTTTCTGCTTACCTACAACAATAGTGTCGTGACCTAATACGTACACATACACACATGCATAGAGAGAGGGAGAGAGGGTGATAAATGCAAGCGTAACTCTGTCCAACACGTGTTAGCGTGTTGGCGCGAATGTCTGCCATTACACCTGCGGAGCATGCTAACAAGGTGCTGCCATAATTTTCAATCTGTATTCGCGCTCTGCGTGGCACGCCGCTCATGAACTTGGGCAATGGCCCTGCCTGCATCATCTTCAGGATGTGCCCATTCATAACCGTGAGTGATGCAGCGGCGCAGTGCAGTACACCTGCTGCTGGCGCCCTCTCATCAGTCCTCCCGCTCATTAACCAGTGGCTATTTTCTGTTGATTTAATTCACCACATTGAAGCAACTCTATGTGAAATATGTCTTGCTTTATTTTCGTCCAATGACTGGTACCAGAAACTATTATCAGTGCTTTTGATCTTCAGCCTTTGCTTCCTCCTTATACGGTAATTTCTATAAATTATGGAAACATAGAAAAAATATTTATTTTGAACCTTCGCAACTCTGCAGGTTTGGAATATTGAATGTGCCAGTGACAGAATTTGGCGAACGTGATAAATCGAGTGATAATGGTATACTCGAAATACCAGCCGATTATTACCTTTTTTTGGAACATATAACAGTTTTCCACAATTATTAGTATTCAACTGTTATTTATATATATGTTAACAATGATGTAATTCACATCCCACAACGAAAATAAAAAAGAGTGAATTGAGTGTCTGTGACTAGCAGGCTAAAACTGGCGATCCAGTATCACTCAAGAAATGGCATCATCGACGTAGTCATTTCAGGAAATCACATTTCAGAAAATAATATTAAGAAATCCAACTTCTCTAAGCAGATATCCAACAGCCTGCATCCTCAGAAATATTGCTACACTACCAAGAATCATCTTTAAGAGAAAGAACAGAATTTAAAAAGATGCCAATGTACCCTACAGGTAGACTTCAAAAATATGTGTGTGTGTGTTTATTTTTTTATTATTATTTTTTAACGTCTCTCAACAGCGAGGTCTTTAGAGACGTTAAAGGATGGGGGGCAAGGAATGTGAAGGAATTCGGGCATGGCCTTTTTTAAAGGAAGCATTCCGGTATTTGCCTGGAGTGATTTGGGAAACCATGGAAAACCAAAATCTGTATGACCGGACGGGGTAAAAAATATGGCTATGAACATGAAAGAAATTGCCCCTTGGCCAAAGTCAGGGAATCCATTAACGAAACGAAAAATTTGAATGTAATGTCGTTCTATCAGAAATAATGCGTGACCTATCCATTATACCCTTACATAGTTCAGTACAACAGCGGATGTGCCTGCATGTAGTTGCGTATTTAAAAACAGGGAACATGTAGCTGATGTTAAAACAAAAATATGTGATCTGTGTGTGTTTTTTTTCATCGTATTTCTTATTCTTTTATCTCTAAAGGTGGACAGCATTGACTATTAATTTTCTACTTATTTTAAATTTACCAAAATCAACGTACATTTATTTTTATAAAAGAAAATTGAGAACTTCGTTCTTTTTTTTAAGTCGGTTCATAAGAGCTTCCATGTAACGACGAAACACTCTCACGGGTATATAATTCGTTTACTATATGTTTTTGTGTCTAGCCTTATTCGTCAACAAACTTCGGAATTCTGAAACACCTTTTTTTATCTTACGTGCGAGTATGTACGCGGAAGAAATTTGTTCCATTATTGGCTCTCAAAACTACTGAATTTAATTTATAATCGATGAGATACATAATCAGAACTCAAATGCTCAAACAAATTATTTATCTCTACCATACTGTTCAACTTTTGACGATTTATGCTAACTAGAGTAACAAAGTGCTTTTTATATCATTTTGGCCAGTTGCAATGTTTTCATAAGCAGGCAGAGTAATCGTGAATGAATACAGCAAGTTTCTTGGAGGAAGAGTGAACACATTCAATGAAGTTAACACTTTCAACAAACTGTTAATCTTTATATATATATATATCTTCTGTCCGTGTGTATGTCACTGAACTCCTCCTAAACGGCTGGACTGATTTTTATGAAATTCGTGTGTGTGATTTGTTGATTCGAGAATGGTTTAGATTGACAATTTGATCTGCAAAAGCCCACCCCTCTCCCAACAGAAATCATCAACGAAGATAGTGGCCTTTTACTCGGCGAGCATTGACGACTGTTGACAAAGCAACTGTTGCTATGTCATCATAAACAGCATCTCTGAAGCGCGGCATAACCCGAAAAGCTATTACCAATGCCAGGTCTTCGTGGACGACGAGGAAATATTGGTCGACGTACACGGAATGCACAAATAGTTCATAACCATCAGTTAAATATGATGACAGAAGATGAATTGACGGACAACGTAAATTTAAAAATATTGGTCGACGTACACGGAATGCACAAATAGTTCATAACCGTCGGTTAAATAGAACGGCAGAAGATCAATTGACGGACAATGTAAATTTAAGAAACAGGTTGAAAACACACTTGCAAATGAAAGTTGAGAGCACCGCAATGAACATCTTCGGGATAATTATTGAGACAAAGAGAAGCATCAACGAGTCACCGACTCGCACAGAGCACATTATCGTCAGCGCATGCAAGAACGTCGCGTATTAACACGCGCCACCTTTCACAGATGATATGGTTAGGTTGAAACGCAGCCTGGACCCAAATGTAAACTGATGTTCTGTATAACAGCATCCAGTTCACCCCGATCTGGGAATTGTTCTGGTATATCAATGTTTAGTTTAATTATGGAAATATATGGTGCAAAATTAATGAACGTGGTAAGCATGATTTACATCGAAAATATAAAAATTGTGTACGGATAAATCAATCCCGATTAGACCGGGCAACGCCGGGTACTCTGCTAGTATGCTGTAAATCTCTGACGTAGATCATTTTACTGGAAAAAGCATTACAGATCAGCTGAAAATAAAATAAAATTCGGAGTCTGCACTGAACGTTTTAGTTAGTATTTAGCCGGAGGTCACAGTCCGGTAGCTCCGAGGATGAAAACAACTCGAATAATACCATCCATACAGCGTGATGTTCAGATGGTTCGTGGTTCAAGCAAAATAATTCTGTGAACTCAAACACAGTGTTGAAGCAAGAATACGTATATATTGACGTGTATCAATAATAATAATAAAAATAAATTAACAAATACTAAGCAATTATTGCGGTAACAAATAATATAAAAAGGAGACACTCTGCTCATATGGTAAAGAGTCTGATTACGGTCTTCGTTCGATTCCCGATGAAGCTGGAGAATTTTCTCTGAAGCTTTAAACCTGAATAGATAGCCAAGCCCACTCATCGCGCTATCAGATGAGTGCCAGTGCTGAACCAGTCACTTTGTCATAATTACGCATGTCGAGGATGGGAGTACAGAGCTCTACCTCTGCCAGTCCGATAGCGTGGTAATCTGGTACCTATTAGACCTCCCATTTTCAAGTAATCTAAACTTTTCCTATTTTGTTTCTTCTTGTTACTTAATACTCAATGGTAATCTCCTTAGTGGAACATGTATTTCGTGTGGCAAGTGCCTAAGTTCTATCAATGAATGGACAATAACTACAGGGAACCATACGAGCAGTTTATGGCAAATGTCACGATGAAGAGGTGTTAGATTTCCTCATCATTAAACACAACTCAAAATTATTTCAGTCGTTAGGTCTTCATCGTCTACTGTTGGATCCTGGAAGACACTTTTTGTGTCTCTGAGCCTTCTGTGACGTCACACCCTGGCAGACAGCCACACGTCCCTCATAACTTCGTAATCTGACAGCCTGACGTAGTGCGTCCATTCTCCAGATTATCCCATAAGGTTTTCCTCCCGCTTTCTCCAGACGCTCGTAAAATACCTCCCTCCATCGCTCCTTGCTTCATGGGGGAAGGATAAATATTTTACTCTGCACGAGCAAAAAAGTATTTATTAGACAGCTCGCCGGCCGCAGATATTTGGTGGTTTCTTTCGCTCGCTTAGCGTCAGCACGCGAGACAAAACACGTCGTCTGTACACGTCCAGAACGTCACTGGAACTCTCTCTTGATTTCATATACTGTAACAACAGAACATGTTAACCCGTCAGCAAAAACTATGAAGCTCGGCATTTCATTTAAACAGTACATTACCATATTCCTCTTTTGACATTTTGTACTGCAAATTCTTGGAAATATTTCATAAAATCTAATCAGAGACACGCTTGGCGAAGTATAATTTTCGTTCCTTGTACTTTAAGGAATAAATATTACAGACTCAAACCGTTGCTGTCAGTGTTTTTGCTCAATTCTAAAGAACAGCAGAAAATCTATCAGTTATTATTCTCAAGAATTTTTTTCGATGTAATATGCACGGATGAAAAATGATCACAAATCTAGAATATCCATACATAGAATAATAAAATTGCTGAGTAATGTTAGTAAAAAAAGAAAACATATCTTTAAATGAACAGAAAAACTATCGGATTGACCTGTCGTAGAATGCCTATGTTGAAAGAATTATTAGCCTTCAGTCATGACAAGAAAATGTCTTTTATCTTGTAATGCACTTTATCTGGGTACTCAGCATGACCGACTTGTCGCATTGTCAAACCAACTTCTTCACCACTGCAGGCACCAATTAGTCAGAGCCTTCATATCGCACTACCAATATCCTTTTTTCAACTCCCTCCACTTTTTCTGTGATGTATGTAGGCTTATCTGGTTGACGTACATGAGATAAAGAACGTGTAGAACGACCTCAATAGGTGACCGTTTTAAGCATTCTCTGAAGCTCAAAAGAATGTTAAAGGATATCAAACTGGGAAACAATTTAGTCAGTAAGAGTTTGCCACTTACATGTTAACACAAGTTTCTTTTCACTTAGACTCTCAGCGGTAATATAATGTTTCTCTTCAGCACATGAATACTAAAAAAAAAAATTTCCAAATTTGAGGCTCTTCCTCTTTTAAATTTCACATAATGTTTCTTATAACTAAAATACGAAAATATTTATATTTCAGCCGCAAAACATACATTTCGTTATCGCTATGAAACTACACGTATGCCACTAAATCCGTTCCACTATACTTACGACTTTCAACTAACCAATACATCATATTCAAGAGCTGAGAATAGCTTATGTGAGGTGATAGGACATAGACTAGGTAGATAACAGATATGCTGTATTTTGCGAAAACAATATATATGTATACCCGCGCAAAATCCTTTGATGCAGATTTGTGTATTGGAACCAAGAGAAAGCGGTGATATTCTATTTTTATAATCTTGTTTATGTAACTGCCAGAGTAATTCTTTCTATGTAGTGAGTTCTGTACCCGTTGATTAGAATTATAATAAAACTACAGGTAATATTGGTTATTATTTAAAGGACAGAACAGTATTTTAGGGACTACATTCTAATGAAAGCTAAAAATCTGATAATCTTGAAACTTTAAAAAAAAAAAAGATGACAAAAATTATTTTCAACTACATTCAGTTCGAATTAACTTCCCAATTGTTAAAAAATTTACTCCCACATACGAGTATGAACAACTTAAACGGTCATTAAATTTGGCCAGTCATGACACTAGTGTCAACTCATTCAAAAGAAAAGTTAACACCAGTCTCTCAACTGGTTTGATGCAAACCTCCATCTATTCGTATTTTGTTTGAGCTGACCTATACATCAAAGCATATCCCTTACAAACTACGTTAAAATTATTTGTGTCAAATATTCTAATGTTTGTTTTACTCTACACGGATTTTTTTCTTCAACTGTTCCCTCCACTAATAAAATCAAGCTACCCCAAATATCTTGACATGTGACCCGCCATCCTGACTTCATTTTGCGAATCTCATCCATAAACTTACTAGAATATGGAAAATTTAATCAGTCGGTTTTTTTCCTAAATAAGCACTGTAGACTTCTATGTGGAAGCATTTTGTTGTTCCTTTTTATTCCTCATGGCTTTATGCTTCGCCAACGTGTGCGTCATAACAGGCGGAAGGCGGACTGGGGGCAAGGTACGGGAAGGTATTTTACTATGATCTTTCGATGATACCATCTCAACATTTAATTGGAATGTTTTCGAAAATCTAGATCTGATGGGAATTTGAACAGAAGTTCTACCGACTGCGTTACCGCTCACATTTATGGAGGGATCATAAACGAGGTGGCTCCAATTTGGCTTAATTTGAACTCCCCCCCCCCCCACGTATCATGACGTGGCGTTTTCCTCGACCCCTCCCCTCCCCCCGTCGCACGTGGTTCCTTTCACTCCAATTCCAGAAAATATTTTGTATTCTCTTAACAGACTGTCGTTAAAATTATACCGTATGTAATGAAAATAACTGATAATTGTAAATATTCTGAATGAAATGTTAGACTAGCCACTACTGGAAAATGATCAATTATTGGAAAATCCTCTTTCTCGGTATATACAGAGACCCTTTTATTCTCCAGGTGTAACAAAAAACATTCTCCTTTTCTAATTCCGCATTGTTCATTAATTGATAAAACAGAACAAACTTTAACTGCCGTGTAATAAAAATGTAAAGAGCTACATTTTTGTTTTCATTTAGTGCAGTTCTGTCACCTTTCTTTCTACTTTACCTGTGAATAATTCTTTGATCTGACTGAAAGATTTATATAACTCATTGGTTAGTGAAACATTTTCGATAAGCCCCGTACACCACACTTTGAACTTGAAACAACGCTTTAGCTAGCTCTAAAATAGAAGTTGCACTGAAATTTTCTTGAAAGAACAAAACTAAATTATTTTTATCAACGAGCGATGTGGATCCCACTCGGGAGATCCTAATCGAAACAGCTTTATTTCAAACCATCAAAATAATACGAACTGTCA
This sequence comes from Vandiemenella viatica, assembly GCA_031002005.1. Taxonomy (NCBI): domain Eukaryota; kingdom Metazoa; phylum Arthropoda; class Insecta; order Orthoptera; family Morabidae; genus Vandiemenella; species Vandiemenella viatica. The sequence continues at coordinate 149,841,694 of JARYHS010011408.1, forward strand.
CTTTCTTGTGAATTGCCGGAAGACATGTGTAAGCGAATATGAGTCTAACGTTTTTCGAATTGTAATGCGGTCGGTTAATTCAAATGCACAGGCTGCAAGGGTTTTTTTATTCTATTTTTTACTACGGCTATACGTCTTGTCGACGTCATTAGAGCAGGGAAAGGACTAAGGACAAGGAACGGAAAGGAATTCGGCGATATCCTTTTGAAGGAAGCATCCCGGCATTTGCCTGGAGTAATTTGGGGAAACCATTGAAAACCCAAATATGGATGCCCGGACGGGGATTCGAACCCGCGTCCTCCCGAATGCGAGGCCAGAGCACCAACCGCTCACTCACCACGCTCGGTGACCACTTGGAACCCAACGCTACTTCAAATCTCACACATGCACAATAATTTCAGTATACAGAAGATCTAAATTATATGATTAAATGACAGAAATAAATATCCACATGTTGATGTGTGTTTTGTACCTTATTTAGATGTAAAAATAATATGAATGAAAAATTACGTAACTTGGTTCCGAACGCCTCCTCTCCCCAAGCATCCCATCGTAGCATTCTACCCAACCCCTGCCCTCCCTCTCTCCTACAGCGGGACTCGTAGTTTATGGACGTTCCTTTAACAGGATCGATAGGGGGCATCCATAAATTACGTGAGGTCAAATGGGGGAGGGGGGGTCCGGCAAAATCTCACCCAGGGGGGGGGAGGGGTCTACAGAAATCTCACGTAAAGTTTTGAAAAAAAAAAAATTCGGATAGTAGAGCTAAAAAAAAATCTACAAATTGCACGAAAAGCGATTTTACGGAGAAATTTCGTCGAAAAAACGAATTTTGAAGGGTGAGACCTAAAAAAAAAAGGTATCAAAAAGTTTCAAGGGCTGTATCTAGGGGGAGGGGGTGTTCTCACAGACCAGATCTCACCAGAGGGGGAGGGGGTCTGGCGAAATCTCACCAGAGGGGAAAGGGGGGGTCCGGAAATCTGGAAAAACACCTCACGTAATTTATGGACGCCGCCATACGAGAACCTTCTAATTTTTTTTTTAAATGCAGTGAGACACACAGAAATATTTATAATGTCATTAAATATAAATAGCCTAATTATAAGCCATCATAATTTATAGAACCGACTATCCAAAAAATAAAAAGACTCCTCAAAATTAATTAATCTCGTAACATGATCATAATCTTTCTGAAGTGTATCTCGAATGAAACATTTTTACTAGCGTGTTTACAATTATCTTGGAGCATCGTCATGGTTAACGTTGTTTTAACCCACTAATCCAAGCGTAAAACATTCACATTCAGAATTGCATCTAATGGAAAGTCAGTACAGTGTTCGGAGGCCACGCGATTGCGGGAATGAGTAACCTGGGAACGGTTTTGCTGATGCGGATTTCGAAATCCGGAGCATCGCACTGGGAATTAGAGGGCGGCTTATTACACGCAGGCCCCTGCCCGTAATATTCAGCAGTAAATTAATTAACCTGCGCTAATGAGATAACGCGTCCGATGGATTTATGCGCGAACAAAGCGGCTACGTACGGTCGACAAACCTCGGCTCGCTCGAAAATTACACCGTTTCGATTTCAGCGGCTGCCCTATCGAGCTGCACTCAGGATTATTCGGCGAGCTGACTTGGCAGAAAAAATCTGATGACCGTCGGCTTTTTTGCCGATATTTATGATTCTGCAAAGCGTAGGACTGACAGGGTAGCGTTCCAAATTGGTAAAAAAATGGAAAATGTTACATATTTTCAGGTATTATTTAACTTTCTTCTTATCGCACCGCTAAAATTTATGTTTAATTATGGACAACAATAAATCGCTTAAGTGAATATTAGACGGAAATGTTGCCAGTGTACTGGATGAACGAAGTTCGAATCACCATATTTCGCCGAAACTAAACATCTGAAACATCACACTCAGCCTGCTATTAATTAAATATTGGTAACTTTGTTGGAGGTATAACATAACGGTTGGACCTGAAGAGAGCACTTTATTTCGGTTTTTAATATTGAATTCGCTCACTGATAAGCCGACTTCTTTCTAACTGCAAGAATGACGTTTCATCTTTCAACCTCTCCATTCAACCCCTCTATTTTAAATCCTTAGACGATTTTTTATTTTATTTTTGATGTGGCAAATGAATGAGTGGTGAAATCTGATAGTTTCTTGTAATATTGTTATTGTCTACAATAGGGTTTAATATAAATGATATGACAAGCAATGAAATAAAATATAGCATCAGTGTGTAGCTTCATTCATGTGGGCGGAAGATGTATAGATTTTGAAGCAGCAATGTTAATAGAGGTTTTAATTATGTTGAAATGCATCTTGACTTGCGTTACAGCATAATGTACAATGATTTTATGTTTTAATAACTTCAGTACGCCATTAGTATTACTCGCAACTTTGCCTGTGTTATCAAACTCCAATTAAAACAAAACAAAAAAACTTAAATGTTGTAGTTTCTACGATCCTAGGTACTTTCATATGTCAGAGTTTCATTCCGCTTTGTGAAAGGTTTCATTTACGTCTTCCGTTTATTTCAATTAACTATATTTCAGAAAACTAAAGTTATCAAGTTGACAGTAACATTAACAGCAGTCAAAGAGTAGTATTTTCATCTTTGATGAAGTGTGATTTTTGAAGGTTATCTGTTGAACTTAAGAAAGAAATGTTTATTATTGTTGCAGTGTAATCTTTAGTGCAAATCTGCTCGAGTTACTCACAGAATATCATTTATTTCACCACCGTTCACGTAGAGTCATAAGCAGTTAATATATAACAGTCGCCTATTCGGTTGCCTAAACAAGCCGTTTACCAAACCCCCAGAAGGTTTAGGGCTTGCTAGAGAGAATTCAGGAGATACAGGAGTAGAACCAGGACCTGGTTTAGAGTATTTAAGAATTTATACTATGTGAAGCAATAATATTTTATATATCATGAAACTTTGTCTAGCGTTTACATATGTTTTAAATGAATAGCATTCATGCATGCTGAAAAAAAACTCAAAGATTCTTTAGGCGATGTCATTTCTGTAACATGAATATCAATCTAATCAGTGAAAAAGAAAAGAAAAATCTCCAAACGCACAAAACTGAAACATTACAATATAGTGATTAAACCAGGATGTCTCTATGGATCAGAAACCCTCATTTTTACAGGAAAACATATATAAAAAATATTTAAAAAAGGATCACAAAGTTATAAGTAAAATTTCGATCCCGAAACTCATAGGAAGCCAACAAAGACTCAGAAATAATCTTACAATATACAGACATTCACAGAGATATTAGGAAACGCAGACTAAAACTTTACGGATACATCAAAAGAATTAACGTTGAAAGACTCAGAAGACAAACAGATGAATTATACGAAAACCGAAATAAAGGAGTACAATCAAATGACCCTGGCGAAAGACCTCAGATTAACAGGAAACACTTCATAGTACATAGAAAACAGAGAGACGTTTAGATAAAAAAAATTCAGAAGTGGCAAGTTGACCGGGAGAAAAGATCCAAAGAAAAGAAATGGAACAACATCATCTGATGACAGAAAAGAAGCCCATAGCAAGCGTATGAAGGAAATATGGGCACAAAGGAAATCAAACAAACGCTTCTAAATACTTTACTTAGTATTAATGGGCTTGCCGCAAATAAGAAGAAAAATAATCTATTTGGTATGCTGCTGTGCCCCACATATGTCTTTGGTGAAAATAGAAACAGTCTTTTCAGTTTCTTTTATCACCGTGTAACATTTTATCTTCCGGAAGACAGCAAAGTCTCATTCACATCCTCACACGGCGCTGTAGTCACTCTCTGTGATCCCCTTCCCCACGAGGAAAAAAGTAATTACCGCCTACTGCTCCGTATGGAGAGAAGAGAGAGCGCTTAGCATGGAAATGACTGCGCCGATCAGCCGGTCACAAAGCCTTGCGCGCAGAGCTGTTTGCCTTCCTTAGCAAGTCTGATGGCACTCCAAGGGGAGGCCAGTAACAGCGCCTCCATCTGGGGTCAGCGTGAAGCCAAGCTATCTTACTGGCAACTGACTGTTGCGTCGTGAATGTCAAGGTCATTAATGGAATTCCTTAAGATAATATGCATTTGGAGCAAGAATATTGTATGGCTTCCAGTTCTATGTAACATTTCACCTCCAGCACTAAGAAGATCAGAGGTTCCACAAACGTCTGGAAAACATTCTGAGGAACCCCGGCTGCCTATACAACAAGACATTACTCAAGCAAAACACTAAGACTTGTCAAGGTAACTACAGTGGCGCACGCAATCAACTATAGCCCGTTCAGTTACCAGAGGTGACTCAAGGTCACTCTGGTCTATCCCCTCTCTGCTGCTCTTACTCCTACGAGCGAGGAAGAAAAGCGTTTGCTGACAAATTTGCCACTCACCTGACTGGTCACAGTGGCCTACTAGGAGGGAAGGAGAGGTGAGGTGAAGAGCGGAGCAATGGGACCATGACCTTGAGTTGCCAGTTGAGTGTGAACAGACTATAAACAGTGTCCTCTTTCAACGTCAACAAGCTGAGGATAACTTAATGGGAGTACTTAACGGTAGCCAGTAAACATCTAGTTGAGGACCCTTCAGTACGAATACAAGGATTCGACCTCTCCAAACGGTAATGGAGAATCATCCCTCGGATTCAAACAGGACAGGGCAGATGCGGCTGCTTATTATACCAATGGGGCTGGGTCAGTTCTGCAAATGGTGGCTGTGGAACCACCTTACAGACAATTCATTACATCGTTTCTGACTGTCTTCTTCAAGTATACAAAGGAACAATAGTGGATGTACAACATGCGTCGATCAATGCAGTGGAATGGATATAAACATTAGATCTAGAGATATATTGCTGTGCGAGTTTTTTATGTGCACATTTGTTTTCATCTTTGGTATACCTTGATATATACAGCATGTCAAAGAATGAAAGAATAATGCTGCAACCGCAGATAGGCCATGTCATTTCCTACTATATGCCAAAATTTTATTTTAGTAAAAGTCTCATTCGAGATATTGATTTTTTAAATATTATTTTCGAATCATGTGACTTTGTTCAGTTTATTCCATGCCATTTCTAAAAATTAAAACTTTTTGAACCCCCTTTTTTTAAATTTACTCAGAGATATTTGAGTCATCTAAAACACTGTTTTTTTTTTTAAAAAAAAAAAACTTATAAAAATCTTAAATCGTATAATTATTTTATACTTCTTTTAAAATGATTGTTTTATCATAGTTCAATCTGCTAAAGAGGCCATTATGCAATTTAAACATGTACTAAAAATGATGATAATGTTTTTTAATAATATTTTTAAGGTTTTTTTTTAACGTTTTAAGAAAAAAAAACATTGTTTTAGATGACTCAAATATCCTTGAGTCAAGTAGGACATGATGTGACCTATCTGCGGTTGTAGGCTTATCCTTTCATTCCTGGAAACCCTGTATATACGATAAATAAATAATCAACATAAAAGCCTTTGTGGGTTTAATACAAAAAAAGAAGTGGGTGCAGCAGAAGTTGAAGAACTCGATTCAATTGCTGGTAGTTCTATTCTAATCTGGCAAGAGAAATATAAAATAAATTACATAAAATCCAGTTAAGAGTTAGGCCGAAATATTTGAAAAATTATGACTCAAGAATGACAATATTGAATTTCCAAAAGAGTCTACTAGTTTTAAATAATCCCGTTTATATAAGAAGAAAACCACGTCAAAAATAACTTAATATGGAACATTTAGTTTTTGAAGATAGTAAATAACACAGAATAACAATTTTTTCATGGGGGAGGGAGTTCGAATCTACATCGCACCGAATGGAGGCCCATAACCGTAGACGGATGAAATTTTTGTAGCGTTTAAAATCGTGTCGGGAAGCTACTCAGTATGGATAGTTTTCAGAAACTGAATATCACTTGAATTTCTATACTGGCGCTCTTGGTTTGTTACTCAGCGTTTGGCAGCATCAATTTTTTTTTTTTTGCTTACTTAAGAAGAAGTGAATAATGGCTCTCTATTTATGGTATTCTATGATTCTTTCGATCATTCGGCTGGGCACCAGACTTCAAAAACCTCAAGTCGTTTTCTTTCCGCCATCCCTATAGTTCATGATTCACTTCCATATAGGGATAACATATGTTTCTAGAATATTGACAGGTTGATGTTGTTAGAAGTCAATAGTTACTACCGTTTATTAAAAGCATCTTTAGCATGGCTGATTCTAGATAGTATTTCTTTCCTGCTTCTCCCATCTTCTGTAACTATAACTACCCAAGTATCTGAATTCTATAACTCGATCAGTTAATTGTTTGTCTAATTTTAAATGTATTTGTTTTTGAACGTCCCTACCACAAATTATTACTTTTTTTAGGTTATAATACTCAGTACTTACTTCTTCCATTTTAGCAAATTATTTATGGTGAAAGTGATAAAGGCAGAAGCTCGCAACTAGAGAACACTTCTCATACCATGTTGTGTGTGTAAGTGTGGGACAAATATTTATATTACTGTGGTTCAATTTAGTCATTGTAGCGATGTACTCGGATTTCAAGATATCTTGTGTTGCTTATACGCAGACTTGTAATCTTGTTGTCGGTTTTAGTGTCTTTTTGCCTTCAACCGGAATACTGCCTGCGAGTGATGGACGTATTCATTGCATTCAAATATTTTTCACGTCAATAATTCTAAGGAACGCAGTTTATAACACATCCACTTAGATCACCTGTCGCACCTGAATAATGTCAGTAGAATATGGTTGCCAGTAATTCGCTCCCGTAGTTTCATCTATCTCTACCAAGACTGTAAATCAAAATAAATAGGTGGAATGAGTTCTTTCAGATTCCTTTTAGAAATGTTACCAGGTGAAAAAAAAAAAAATACACGTGACATCTTAATTTAAATTACCATACAACATAAAATATTCTGACAATGATATAAGGTTAAAATATGAAATTTTTCCGAAAATACAGGTGCACGGATTATGGGATACGAAAATCCTAGCTGGCTGATTTCTTTTGGATTACTACTGTTGGTGCTGTAACGTATATAGTCTGATACGTAATCTTGAGACATATCAGTAAAGTTGTAGCAATTTTTGTTTTTGGGGGATGGGGAAGGGCGTTTTATGTCTTTAAGTTACTAGGTTTTGAATAATTTATTCTTGGTGCGGATAGGGGATGTGGTACTAGATAAAGAAAAAGCCGTCTACAAACATTTGTTTATTGTTAAACAACTGCAGAAAAATAGCCTATAACCCGATTACTAAATAACATCTCACGGGGATTTTAGTCAAAACAGATTTCGAGGGTCACCTTCGTATTCCAGTACGTCCAGTATGAAAGCGCTATACTGTACAGTGTACATGCTTGATTAGAAGTTATACTCTCTTTTTTTTTCTTTTCTTTTCCTTTTTGTTTTTTCTTAGCGCTTCGTCTACGTCGATGTTATTTAATGTGGGAAGGGGAGCAAGGAACGGGAAGGAATTCGGCCTGGAGTGATTTGGGGTAACCATGGAAAACCCAGATCTGGGATACAAGACGGATATTCCAATCCGCGCCATCCCAAATGCGAGGCCAGAGCGTTACCGCTCTTCCACCACCGCTCTGAAATTTTGAAAATGATGAATGGCAGGATGTAAAAACAATCAGAGAAACTGAAATTTTAATTTATTTAGTAATAGCGTGGTAAAATTAAATAAAAAAGTGGCTCTTGATTTTTCTCACAGTTATGAAATTTCAGAATCTTGAAAGCGAGTGTAAATATACCAGAAGTAGGGAAATTCGGGACATATGTATTATTAAAACTTCAGGTTATTATTTTGTCTTATTGTAGCTACAGATTTAACAGTTTGTAAATACAGACAAGAAACTTGTTCTAAAGCTGTAGCTTTGGATAAAAATTGTGATGCCAACACTATGACTCATTATTGCCTTGGTTTACTTTAGTATTCGCCAAAGTACTTGATTTTTGGAAGTAATTAAAATCATTATACCCGTGGAATTTAAATTCATAGATATATGTTCTGAGAAATAAATACGAGTTTCAAATAGTAATTAAATAATATTAATGAATTTTCATGCTATTTCCATCTCCTCAATTTAAATTTCTGTTTACATCAAATAACTGCCATTCGTACTCATTGGTATTTTTTAATTGGAAAGTATCAAGATTTTTAATCAGGAGTGACTCATAAATATTCAGTGGAAATAACCACAGTGATTTTGCTGGTCGCTCTTGAATGTTGTGATTGATTTGGGAAAGTTTCTAACTCATATTTCCTTACAGAATGTATCTTCATAATTATTCCAAAATAAGGAATTGCTTATTTTTTGTTGCACCAAGTACTTGAAACGAAATTAGAGTGGAAAGATACTCCATCGGCAAATTAAAGCAAATCTTCGAAGTTAAAATCTTAGTTTCATTCAAATTACCAATTGAGGTGCAAGACCAACAAAAATTAAATCAATGTTTTATTTCAATTATTGCAACGGAATACTGTATTGCTTCCATAATTTGTATAATTTTGAAACTATTAGCCCGCTGATCACCTAAAGAAACTAACTAATAATGCTCAAGGCCCTTGAAATGTACACCTAACAGTCATCTTAGCAAGATTATCAGATACATTATTTGAACATGAACACTTGCATAAAATCAAATATTATTTCACTATTTTAGAAAATATAGCCCACTTGTGCAAATTTATGTCCTTAGGAATTTTAATATCTTTCAAGATTTAACTTTTGTTACAAAACGTCATCATCCAAATAGAAGTAATATTGCTGGTTATGTTACATTACACGAATATGAAACAAATCGCAAAGCATTCCTATGATTAAAAACGAGTGCCGATTTGTTTGATTGTGGCCTCACGTGGCCAGTATTATGGCTGCGTGTTATCTTTGACGGGTCGTCTGTTGCCTCTGAAATGATTTTGAAATCACACAACAGGGCGGGTTAAACGTACGCGATAATCAACCAAATTGTCGGCCTAAACTCAATAACGATAGCGAACAAACAGCCGCTTCTGTTTGTGCTGGTGGTAATTGTGGTCGGCATCGGGCGAACGGAAATCACGCCAAATACTCACAGCCATCCGTGATGGGTGGACGGAAAACTGTACCTACACTCTTCATAACACCAGCTCTGTTCCTTATAAATGAGATATGTGTGCATCTTGTAATTATTATGAAGAAATGATACCTGATCTACTTAACGTTAACTAGTGATGGACTGAGTTGATATTTTCAATTACTAAAAGCTTTCAACTACGTTGTGACCAGCTCTTTTTACTGAAAATCTAATTATATACGTATAAACCTCCAAGGTAACCTGATTTTCCTGAAGAAAAAAAGCTCTCTACGTTAGTCGTGAAAAGACAGTGTAATAATTATGTCTTATCTTTAATTCTGGAAAAAATATTCTTTTGAGGGATTGATTTTCCTCATGGTATCTTACTGACATTAATTGAAAAACTTTTCTTTATAGTGAAGACCTATACTACGACGTTTCACATAATTTGCAAACTGTTGACGTTGCGAACGATTTTCTGACATTAGCACTCAATAATGATTTTCTGTGTGACCCTATTAAATAGGAATAACAGTTATTGCCATGCTGAGTCTGGTGCCAGTTTAATACCTCGAAAGTTGTTGATTAATTTAAAAATCTGTATCGCTTTAGTCATGTTTTTTCTTCTCTTTCTCTCTCTTGATAAACATAACCCAAGACGAAATGTGGCTACACTGTGTGCTTACTAAATAACCGTATGGGATCCATAGTGATCAGATTCATCAAAACAATTTTTAAAACAAAAGATTAATTGAGCATGTTTTGAATAAGAGTAGCTAAACAACTGAATAGTTTGTCTCATTTTATAAATATTGCACATTAAAAGACACAACTGTCTCGCATTCAGCTCTAACATATTTTATAATTTTGTGACTGTCTGTTGCTCAACAATGGAGTAAAAAATGGTAGTAGCAAAGCTGTATTCCATCTTGACATTCTGTATGAACATTGATATATGAATCCATATACAAGGGGTGATCAAATGAAAAGGTACAAAACGACGTAAAAACGTAACAGTTAAATATTTGCATATTCCGCCATGGGAGAACGTAGCGAGACATCTCGGGATGCGATTGGAGTCTCTGACTGGGATCGGAATATGCGCGGGCGCCCGCATGCGCAGTAGAGAGCAGAGACTCTTATCAAAAGCGGCGTCCAAATGATGCGGCAGTCCGTATGAGGACAGGATGGCGTACATGTGGGGGATGTGTACTGTGAGACACTCCGACGCCTACGCAGGTCCATCAAGAACAAAAGACCGGGGCTGCTCATGGAGGGTGTGGTTCTGCTCCATGATAACGTGCGTCCACACGTCTCCAGAGTCACACACATGGAACTGGACAAGTTCAAGTGGGAGACGTTGGACCATCCGCCCTACAGTCCGGACATGTCGCACTGCGATTTCCATGTGTTTGGTCCACTGAAGAAACACGTGAAAGGGAAGCGCATCAACTCGGACGACGTACTCAAGGACGCTGTGAAGGACTGGGTCTCGTCACGGCCACAGGAATTCTGGGAACAAGGAATCCTGCGGCTTGTTCATCAGTGGGATCGTTGTGCTCAGGCCTATGGTGTATATTTTGAATAAAGACTACATTTGTACCCACCGTGTCGTTTCATACCTTTTCATTTGATCAGGCCTTGTATTACAATACTTTTCATTAACATTGAGAGGGCGTACCCAGGCTCAATACAGAGAATTACAACTTTAAATCTTTATTGTTATTGTTGATTATTTATAATGACACATTGTTTGTATTCTAACAGTATAGTTATTGCCATGAGCTAAATAATAAGTAATTAATATTGTTACATAAATTCATTTATTAGTTTAGTAATAATTTTAATATTTAAGATCGTAAGCTGAATACAAAATGGAAGCTCAGTAACACATTTTGTAATTTAATTAGTCAATCAAAGATGTCAAAAATAATAATTTATCAAAATTTTGTTATTTTTTATTATTAAAAAACATGTTATTGATATGTTAGCGTTAACGAACTATCATGAAACAGGAGTGCTTTAAGAATTATCTCTGCCGGCATCGGTAGGGTAGGGGCTACTGTGCTAGCTCCGCGTGCCGAAGGTCGCCGGTTCGAATCCGGCCGCGGGCATTGATGTTAAGTGTTGTGTGTCTGTGTGAATGTCCTGTCCGTCCTGTGGTGTCCATACTTAGAAGATACAATATATAAACACCGGATGACGACTGATTCACTGGAAGCTATAATAATCACATTGAGCTGGCTGTATGGTCTCAGCTGGCGAAAGCCAATAAAAAAAATATCTCTTCAGTATAACGGGTCAGTTCTGTCGATAGACATTTATTATTTTACAATCATTTGTTTATCTATCCTATGTCTGCCTAATGGTTATGTCCCGACCAGGTGCTGATGTATTCCAGCTGGTTATGACCTCGTCTCTGTCAGTTGACGAGTAGAAAGACGACGTGTTGCCCTGGAGAGAGTTCACAGGATTTTTCCAAAAGTGTTTGTCACCGCAACCAGCGCTGTGGTCACCCAACTTGTCTACCTACCTGTTGTCATGGCTGCACTGTTCTCAATGGGCTTAGCAGCTGCGTTGTCCATCCGATCTGTTGTGTTTTGTAATCCAGTCTTCTTGGTAACATGTCAAGAATCCATCCCGGCTATTATTATAGCGGGAAGGTTCCACCTATCCTCCAATACGCACCGTTGTAACTAAAAAAAGGCCTTTCATTGGCAAAGGTATACTGTCAGATCGTTAACATTGTGCGCTTTGCAAAAAGTCACTATCAAACGTTGGAACTCACGTGTTCCGTATGAATACGCAATTCATTACACAGTGTTGAGTCACCGTAGAGAATTTTAGAATGCCGTTTGGGTCACGCATCTGTAAAAGATTTAAATCCTACCTCTGAGTGCTGACACGTCTTTAAATTCAAATGAGCGGCCATTCAATTGGACTTGGGCATGTGTGTGCTTGGCTGAAACTGGTAGCAATATCGAACTGGCTGGTTACACGTGGGAATTGTTCAGAAAACGTACTAATATACTGTCTGTTGCCCATCATGATTGGTTGTGTTCCATTAACATTTATTAAAACGCTTCGATATTCTTGTATTTACATCCAAAATTAGATTTTTATGATAGAGAATTGTTGTGAACAACTAGCCAGCTTTTTCAGTCTTTGAAACTCTTTATTTCACAATAACAAACAGACAAAGGTTAAAAGGTAAGTACTCATAGAATACTATCAAATAAACTTAGAGATAACAATTGTTTAACCAAAACATTGACATTTTTTAGGTCTCGTGTTTTCACCTATAAGAATAATAACATCTTCCGCCTACATACGTATTTAAATTTTATTTTGAATCATAATATCAATTATTCGCGTTTCATGGAAGATAACGTATCATCCTTCCTTGCTATTTCAGTATTACTCTGGTCTGTTGCAAACTTCTATCAGTTAGTTTAGATTCTATTTCACTTCTTAGCAGTCTGTTAAATACCGTAAACGCCTACTTTCTGCATAAAACTTCCACCGTACCTAGTTATACATTTTATAAGCAAGTATATCAGCTTCATCGAGCAACAAGCATATTTTTCCTGAATAGATTATTTGATTTCACCAGATAAACCAACACTAAAATGTTTTATAGGTAAAAGATTTGCGCATACCGTATATTAATGCAGTATGGTCTTATGTGTGGTCTAACTGGATAATTACATGCTTAACAACTGGATACCTACATGTGTCAATTCTGCACTGATGATTTATTTAGTTTCTGCGAATCTGAATAGAATTGCAGTGCTTTGACGTAAACAGTTCCAAATACATTATTTTTTCCACCGGCTTACTCCGTTTGGGGAGATGAATGCTCATTGTAAGTCTTTAGAATCCATTAAGTAGGGAACATGCAAATCCAACAGTTTCAGAATATTCGCCACAGCAATGGTAAAAAAAGCTGTCCTATTTCGTCACTAACCGCAAATATATTTTCACCGCTTCCTTCCGGTTAAGAACTAACCAGTTGCTTTTTCTCTTCTTTTAATTTATCTGCAACGGATCTCTTTCAGTAGGTGTGGCTCTAAACACATGGAATTAAGTAGTTGCATATTTGGTTGTGTTACGAGTATTTAGCAAGCTGGAACAATTTCTCTGCTCTGCCATGTATCTTATTAGTAACAGCTGACATCTGGTCTGATCTCAGCAGTACCAGTTGTGACTAGTTGTACAGACGCTGTACCGTAGAATGGAAGGATACGATATCAAATCTACACTCCAATAAACTTTTTTGAAGTGGAAACTTCTTTAGGCAAGTTGGGTGATTCTTGGATACGTAAAAACTTATGAGTTTGCGTCACCGTATATCTGTAGCTATAAGTATGAGGTGTTACGAATATAGTTTTAAGTTTTCACTTTTATGGTCAGTCCCCAATGACTTGCAATTTTTTTAAAGCCTTTAATATGAAAACAAATGTTATCCTGTATTATGTTTATACGTATTTAATCTATAATTTCAGCTTTACGCTAAATAAATAAATAGCTACTGGCATTAAAGACCATACCAATGAAGATAACTGTCGAAGTTCTAAGGACAATAAGGAACCAGGTCGTTGTAAGAGTAAACTGCCTTATGATGATGGTCTTTGGTGCTAAAGAATGGATTCCTTCGTAAATGTTGACTGCCAATCCTCAGGGTAAGTTTTAAGTAGCATCAATAGTATTATTTCTTTCATTTTTTTTTTTTTAAAAAGTAGGGCGTCCATCTTTATCAGACGAAGGGCCGAGAGTAAACCATTGAAAACTGATTTTGATATAATGGAGTTTAGTGTTACGCCAAATTTATATGACGAAAAAAAAATCGGACTTGTCGATGTTGTTAAAGCCGTGAAAGGGTAGGGGAAGGAACGGGAGGGAATCATGCTATCGCCTTTTGAAGGAACCATTCTGCCTTTCGCCTAGAATGATTTCGGAAAGCCATGGAAAACAAAGGTGGCAGGATGGATATTTGAACCCCACTCCCCCCACCTTCCCCGAACGCCAGGCTTGATGATTGCTTCCCACCCACAAGTGTTTGTGTATAAGTCCGATATCCTAAGACTATATCACGAGGAGTCAATATTATTGGTATTAAAAATCACGCCAAACCGAACCTCGACTGAAAAGTGATAAATGGTGGATTTTACTGCACTACGACGCCATGTTTTTAAACATAGAAAACCAACGATACGCTCTTCAAATCCCGCGGAGGTCAGTCTCCAAAAATACAAGGAGCTAACACTAATGGTACAAATCCTTGCTGGTTCTACTCTTGATCAGGCTTTGCGAGGCATTTCGGACACCCCTGGCAAACTTCATTCCTCAGAGCTCAAAGAAGGTCTAAGAGCAAGGTAGGAGTGACATGTCCAGGCAGAACAGTTCTGGAGAAGCACATGGGACGCAAACTATTAAGAATGAAAAGTTTAAGTGAACCCCTTACATAAGAAGTAGGTCGTGACTACCATTTGGTCAATAGCTGATAAATGACAGATTTTGCTGTGCTAAGACATGGTGGTTATGAACATAAAAAACCAACGAGGTGCTCTTCAAATCCTGCGGAAGTCAGTCTCCAAAAATACAAGTGATGAGTGCTGAGTAAATGTAGCACAGACTGATCCACATAGTTACGACCCGCAAGTGCTATAAGTTTAACACAATTTCATCCTCAATATAAAGTATGTCATATTTAGTTCAGATCATTTTAAATTCATATTTCGTTCATTTTGATTATTTCATGTAAATGGATTATAGAAAACTGGTGTGAAGAACATAAACACCATCTCCGCCTACGACAGTACAGCAAATCAGCGATGGCCGAGCACGTGTACGACCATGGCCACAGAGTATAGTTCAATAACGTTAGGATACTGGCTAGAACTTCACATTTTTGGGAATCTGTTATCAAAGAAGCGATAGAAATTCGACTGGCCAACTCATTCAATAGTGACAGTGGTCTATGTCTTAATGAGGCATGGAAACCGCGTTGCCAAGAATCCGCAGAGAACATTGTACCTCTGTCCAGCTGCTACCATAGAGGGCTCCATATTAGGTCGGGCCGCAACGAGAACTATAGCCACACCCACTGGCAGCCAGCCGCCGGACGCGGAAATATAAATAAGGAAGTGCGGCACCTGAGCTATCTAAGTATCTGTGGGTCAGCCGACTAGTGCAGATGTCTCCACATCTGATGAAGACGGCGGAGTTAGTCGTCGAAATTCACCACAAAATCCGGCGGTACACCCGTGAAGACTTCATTGCAATATTGATCTAATTAAAACCTTACAGCCATCAGGAGCATTACAATAGTATCAGCACATATCACAGAGAAATCACAAAGAACTGATAGTGTTACCGCTAGATAGCAGCACCACATATCACAGAGATATCAGAATGTCAATATACTGTGTGTGTTTTGTTAAGCATATTTGTATTCCGGTGAGGTCTTTGACAGTGCAGCTTCCGGGAAGGGATAGCTTCAGGTGGTTACGTAAAGTAGAAGACTGTAGAATAGCATACATCAGGTGGTGAAATCAGAAAGATATTACTACAACTGAGTCTACTACAAACCATCAACATTATTATCATATTTTGTTTGCGGAATTTTTTCACGGGTCATCTAGTTTTTAATTATATCTCTTGGCATGTAGCCCGGAACTCAGCGCGTCATTTGAATGTCCTGAGGAGTGCTGGGCAGACTACTTGTGGCTGCGGCAACTACCTGCAGGCTGGCCGTAAGCCGGAGGTCCCGCAAAGTCCTTCCAGCACTCAGGCGGACTTCATTAGCGGCGGGGGAAGCTCTGCAGATTACCGAGCGCTCCAGTCTCTACTCGCGTTAACGTTCCGCCGCGCCAATTAAAATTCAGCCCGGGTAATTAAATAAATGTCTAAGCACGCCGTGTTTTGGCCGAGTTCTGATGATAATTTCTCGCGGGAGGTATTAAGTCGGGTTACAATTTACGCGTGTCGTGTAGCCCGCTGTAATAATTCAGACCACGAGGTCAGTTCCCTGTGGAAGCGGAGGGTGAGATGAAGCAAAATCGGGGGAGCAGAGTCGGTGGTATTTTAAAAACATGGCTCGGGCTCTGAGTGTGGTTTATGGCCTGCAAGATACTTAATTTGCCACACTATTTATAATTTTTAGTAGAGCGGGGAAAAGAAATGCGCTGAACATGACTTACTGATTTTATCAGTGCAGTTAAACTTCCAGAGTGAATCGTTACAATAAGATATAAATAGATCTGATAAAAATAGTGGATACCGTGGAACGCATAACAGAATTTAGAAAATCATGTTTCTTTCTTCATAAGATTTGTCTGCAACAAGCACCTCTCCTAAACTAGTATGATACTTTATATATATATATAAACGTTTCTCGGGAAACAAACCGAGTAATATTGTTATTAATGCACAATATTTCGGCGACTTTATTCTCCGTCGCTATCTTCAGGTGCAGTTGCAAGTCTTGAAGTCTACAAACAACACGCTCAAAGCTGACTTCAAGGCAGACTTCAAGACTTGCAACTGCACCTGAAGATGGCGACGGAGTCTAAAGTCGCCAAAATATGGTGCATTAATAACAATATTACTCGGTTTGTTTCACGAGAAACGTTTATAAATAAACAACGCCGAGAAAAATTACATTCATTTATAGTATGATACTGTCTCTATACTACTTATCTGTCATCAGTCATACAGTACATAAAAGTGAAATAATTGTGATTCATACTGACAAATACTTGTATGTGCAAAAACTCACATGTAGTACACTTCATACAATTATAACACAGGGAAAAATATATTTTGAATCAAGCGTTCTTATCACCATTTTGTGAAGCGCTGAAGACGAATTCCACCTAACAACGTCGATCCATTTCACTGAATAATTATCCTTAAAAATAAGTAAACGTCCTTACAAAATCAGCACTGAGACAGCTGTTCAAATAAATCAGCGAACTAGAGCAGGCTGCGCATGTACCATTGCGTGTTTATGTTTAGAGGTTAGAGGCAGTAAAACATAGCGTCTTCGAAGTTTGACGAATGCCGTCAATCTACTTGTCAAGTCAGGTGGAAACGACAAGAGACTGCTGCTAGGAGAGGCCATAGCTGACGGAATATGAACTTGGCAATCTCCTTGACAAAAGCGGGGCACGCCACCACGAGTGACATAACGCAATACATAATATGATGCCTGGCGTCATGGGAAATAATAACCCCACCTTCGAGGGAGGGAACGAGTTTTTTGTGTGTGTTTTCAGATGAGAAACAACACCTCGAGTCGATCTCCCAAGGTAGGCACAATCTTCGAGATGAACAACAAAACAGGAGCAGAACTTCACATGTAGTACTTGATCAATTTCAAGTCCAATTCAAGTATTAAAATTAGAGAAACTGTCAGTGTACGGTCTCGAATCCCAGCACCTGCGCTAGTTACACAAAAACAGTTCGCAGCCACCTCAGTTACCAGCGTCGGCATGGCTTTGGTATATTATGCAGCAAAGAGGATATCATTTACCTTATATGTGTCTCACTAGGGGAATTATTTTGTGCTACCTCCAGGTGTAAAACAGCTAGAGATGGATGGCGGCATCAATAAAGATAATGCCAAGCAACATTTTAATAATAATGGCTTAGTGGGTCGAATAACTAAATTTTGTGAGTTCAACCCAATAGATACTACGAGATTGAAAAAATTGCTCTCAATTTAGCAGACTTTATGACAACATTTTAATCACTTTTTACATGATGATAACGATATGTGTTTATAATTTAAAACTGAAATGTTTTAAGTGGCTATTATTTTGTAATTAAATAAAGCAATTAAATAGTTATTCACTAGCAGCGAAATCACATTGATAGGTATTTGGTTGCATGAAATAACCCCGAGGAATGGCTTTTTCATATGTTTACTTTTCCGTGCACTCTATAATAACATTATATACACGACATCGCCTCGATCCAAAGATACTGAGTACAAACGTACACAAATATTCCAGCGATTCTATCTTTCAATTAACTTGAAACTCCACAATTCTTCTCTGCCGCTTGTTTATATAAAGCAGACGGAAATGAATATTAAAGATATTTACAGGTATTTTCACACAAAATTACTAACAAAAGCCAGTCCAAAATAGCTGAGAACTGTCCTCAAAACATCGTGGCTAACCTGAACTCTTATACAACTACAATCCTTTAGCAAACGTTCGTGTATAATACTGTCTTTGAGCATACCACATAGCATTTACATAGTTTCTTTCCATAAAACAATGTTTATTTACATAAATTCACAATTAATTGCACGAAAATTATTTAGAACCACAATTAATCATATCCCAACTTGCTATACTTGACTTTTCAAATAACATTTCATAGAAGGCTTTTATAACATACTGTAACTAAATTATAAATTAATATAATTATTATTATTTAGTTTAATTTAATTTCAATTGCTGTAGAACATACAAGCTCCAATGGCAACGTCCCTACACCCATATATTCTTACGTCTTGATTTTTTTTTTCTGCAAGTATCTGAGCTTGCCTTTACAAACTGCAACTTTAAAATAAGCGTTTTTGGTAAACTATCCATTATTTCAGCCCTATTTCCATTATTTATTACAGTCCCTTACTCCGTTACCTACAAAAGTAAATTTTACCACCATCTTTCACCTTAATTCAAATGCCAGCACTAATTGATTAATCTACAAACGTTCTAGCACGTATTGGTTGGGTGTTTAGTCGTACAGACACGTTTATGCGTCAAGCCCTCACTTCATAAGACCTGAGACGTGATTTGGGAATCGACACAGGACTTTACTATATGATCTGTTGTTTAGAAATCTCCTACCTGCTGGCGAAGACCTGAATTTCTTACACCGCCAGATAACCCACTGATAGGCGGAAGACACTATCATTTTGTCGTAACTACCTGATCCAAGGGGATAGACATCTTTTGTATATAACTATAAAACGAGAACCGTGTATATCTTTTCCACAAAAACTCAAAAATTACCGTTTTAAAGTATAGGATCAGACTTTAATTGTGTGGCATGTTTTATGTTTCTACTTTACATGACGCCGGAGCAGTACATGAAACTCAGAAGGTATCGTGAAAAACACCAAAGAAGCAGTAGCTGGATGTTGCATACTCCACACTACAACAAAGCATATACACTTAGTCAAAATATTACGGAATATAACGACTCTTTCCTTGAATTTGGGGTGTTCGGTTTTTAGACACCACACATGGCCTTCTTAAATGTGAAAAATACATAAATTAATAACTAAGAACCACATATTTTCTTCGTTCACGATCCCAGAAAGGATAATTAAAATTTCTCAAACAATTAGCTTTAATGTTCGCAATAAAAGCAGTTCACGATAATAATTCTGGATATGTGATTTTCTGTTATGCACGTATGACAAGTACAACAATCTCCATGACATTCGAAGAAAAATTTGGATTAATAAAATAATTCCTGGAAATATTCAATTGTAAATTTATTGTTAATATTAAGGCATAAACAGGTCATATCCTTAAATTTCGACTATTTAACCTTTTAACACCATACTTTGTCGTATTTCGCAATAAAAACAGTTCACGAAAATAATTCTGACCACTTGACATTCAAATGCAAATATGCAGAACAGATTTTAAGTTTGCTCCAGCGCCATATTCAGTAGCATAATGAGGCGATTTTCAGCTCCAACGGCAGATGAGGCAGCGTAATGAGACGTTATTAATAGTTTATGCTGTAAAAACCCTATCAAAATCTATTCAACAGTTTTCAGTTTATGCCCGATTATACGTTAATATAAATGAGACATGTGGCAGATTTTAATTTGGACCACAAGCATACAAATTGTGAAACCTGAAAGGAAACGAAGTTTATATTTTTTTTTAAATATCATCTGTGCTTGCGACACTATTTTAATTTGAGAAGAGTGATATTGCAGCTCTGTCGTGGATGTTGGTGAGACGGGACCATCCTTGGTAGGTTGCGAAGAAGTTTTTATGGCAGAGAGTAGGAGGATGCTACATATAAAAAAAGAGATAATACTGTTGTATTATTATTTGGAAGCCGATCAATGTATTAAGTATGAAGATATGGAAAATAAACAGTGTTACTGAATATTAAATTTATTAATATAATAAACAAAATCTTATAAACCCCACTCAAAATCCGTATTTTCTGCGTGTTGTCAGAGCGAACAGATAAATTCCAGATACAGATTTATATATGTAATATGTATTAATTAGCTTAAATTACTTGTTTAAATTTTCAAGAGGAATCATTAGCAGATGTTGTTATTAGATTGAAATGCAACCTGGACCAAAATAAAAACTGAGTTTCCGAATAACAGCATCCAACCTACCCCGATATGGGAACTGTACAGGTAAACTGACGTTTAGTTTGATTCCCGAAACGGCTGGTGCCAAATTAATGAAACTTGGTAAACATCGGACGAATAAAAAAAGTGTAGGAGTATATCAAATCCAACATACCCCTTTCTGGGTAGGGTGTTTGGAAATCTAGGGTTGCTTTGTTTCGTAAATTTGATGAAACTTAGTACATACGTTTCTCATTGGGTGACTAAAATATGATATGAGTAAATCAACGCCAACTAGACAGAACAATGCCACATGCTCTGCTAGTTTATATTGGCTAGTCAAAATGATTGCAGTGATTTCAGAAAATTAATACAGATTTATTACTTGACATATACTTACATTATTACACAGATATACGTATAAACAAACTGTGAGAGTCTTTTTTTATTGAGTGTCTACAGATGCTCAATATGTGCACCTTTAGTGACTCTGCACACATCAAGTCTATAATCGACTTCTTCCCATACCCGATGCAGAATGTCTCTGTCAATGGGATCAAATGCATTGGTGATGGGAACCCGCAGGTCTGGCAGATCAACTGCTACTGTAGGCACGAACAGTGTCTTTTACGAATCCCCAAACAAAGAAGTCGCAGGGGGTTAGGTCAGGGGAACGAGGAGGTCATGACATCAGCTGACGATCAGCATCCCCAGCACGACCAATCCATTATAGACTTGATGTGTGCAGAGTCACTAAAGGTGAACATATTGAGCATCTGTAGACACTCAAAAAAACTTTCACAGTTTTTTTATATATCTGTGTAATCTTGTAAGTATATGTCAAATAATAAATCTGTAGTAATTTTCTGAAATCACTACAATCATTTTGACGAGCCCTGTATTTAAAGGTATCACAATCTTCTATTTATTTGTATATTTATGCTCGTTTGTGTTCAGAGATCGCTGCATTTAGCACGTTGCCGGAATCTCCCCGTGGTCTGTACCCCGCCACAGCCGAGGCATATGTCGCTGTCCAGATGCCCCTCTCGCCATTTGTCACTGGTTGCGCCGGACAGACCCTTGCCTGGCGCCGCTGTTTCCTTTTTCTGGCCTCGACGGCCTTGTTTGTCCAATGATTGCACCGAGTCTGATTAATGGAAGCGAGCTCCATCTGTTAGCCTGCTCAGTCGTTACCGGCACCAACCCCACAAATTAAAGACCCTTCTTTTTGTATCGAAGTGCTTCGCTCTTGAGTAGTCTTGGGGGAAAGCCTGCTAACTGCTGTATTGGTCCTTCTCTCCTTTTCCCCTTTGAATAGCATTGCCAGGGAAAGCGAAAATCACGGTTTTAGGATTATAATGATGAAAAGTAATGAAAAAATTGTTAACCTCTTTGGAACTATAGAATTATATAATTCATCAAATTAACTATTTTTTTTCTTCTCTCTCTCTCTATCTCTCTTATACTCAAATCGGTAGAGTAGACGAAGAAACAGCTGTTACAAAAAAAGGGGGGGGGGTACAAACATATTCACTGGCTCCTCAAAGCTAGAATCTTGAAATGAAGAGGCCAGACAGGAGTGGAATGGAAAATTGCCCCTGAGGTTGTGGTTTTAGAGTGAATTTCCCTAGTCGTCTTTGGTAGACACTACAATTATTCATTAGACAATTATGATAAATACGCAGGTGAGAACTTTACAACAAATGTCGTTTACAAGCTTACATGGTAAACGTGCATACGGATGGTCAAACTCACTTGCTCTTTTTGAATGTAATCACTTTTCGTTAAACAACTATCTCTTGTTGGTAAATCATTGGAAAATCTACTGGGATGCCTGATATACACATAGATAAAGTAAGGTCTTATTTTACCATTATACGTAATCTTGTAAGCATATGTCAAATAATAAATCTGTAGTAATTTTCTGAAATCACTACAATCATTTTGACGAGCCCTGTATTTAAAGGTATCACAATCTTCTATTTATTTGTATATTTATGCTCGTTTGTGTTCACAGATCGCTGCATTTAGCACGTTGCCGGAATCTCCCCGTCGTCTGTACCCCGACACAGCGGAGGCATATGTCGCTGTCCGGATGCCCCTCTCGCCATTTCATCAGATTTGCGAATGGATAAGCGATTTTATAGCTGGTCGGTCACAGTATGTCGTTGTAGACGGGGAAGCCTCTTCTAAACTAGATGTTACTTCGGGCGTTCCTCAAGGAAGTGTAATAGGACCACTTCTTTTCTTAATTTTTATAAACGATCTCGGAGACAACGTTAATTGCAGGATGCGATTTTTTGCTGATGATGCACTTATTCATAGGGAAGTGAGGTGCTCCGACGATTGCTTAGAAATTCAGAGTGATCTGGATCTTATTTCGGATTGGTGCCGTGAATGGTAGCTTACACTTAACTGTAAAAAGTGCAAGGCAATGCCCATAATTAATAAAAAAAAAGACCCCGCTTGCTCAGGAATACAAAGTTAAGAATTTAGTTGTTGACACTGTGGATTCCCTGAAGTATCTAGGCGTAACAGTACAAAGCAACATGAAATGGGAGTTGCACATAACTTCCGTTGTAGGCAAAGCTAATTCCAAACTACGATTCATAGGACGTATTTTGAGAAGTTGTAATGCTCATACAAAGGAAATAGCGTACAAAACACTAGTGCGTCCGCATTTGGAATAATGTTGTGGAATTTGGGATCCATACCCTATCGCAAGGGATTGATTGACACATTAGAGAAAGTACAGAGAAGAGCCGCTCGATTCGTGACTGCTAGTTACAGTCCTTACGTAAGTGTCACAGAGCTGATTCGTGAGTTGGGCTGGGATTGTTTGGCGGACAGACGACGTCGTTTTCGTTTGAATTTGCTGGAGAATGTGCGAAAATTAAGTTACGAGTGCAACGAAATACTTCTTCCGCCAACCTATTTAGGTCGCAATGACAGGAGGGATAAGATTAGAGAAATAAGATGCCGTACTGATTCATTTATGTATTCCTTCTTTCCACGATCTGTTCGGGATTGGAATGCGCAGAATTAGGATTGGTGCTTAGCACCCTCTGCCACCCACAGTATTTGTGATTTGCAGAGTATAGATGTAGATGTAAATAGAGATGATTAATCGACTTTTTTTTACGAATTTGATTAACAATGAATTCGACTTAGCCACATCATTACAGCTGGTGAAAATAAATACAGATTATCACGCTGATTATATCATTAGCCTGATATTAATCTATTTAACTGATAAGATTGCGCATAACACAATGAATTAAATATTTCGTATTTTAGGTTTTTTTTTATTCACTATTCATCGAAGTGGAAGTCATTGTAGCCGGGAGAAAAAGGAATATAGTCATGATTTTTTTAAGTGACCATCCCGGCAATACCATGAAGTGATTTTATGAAACCATGGAAAACCGAAATTTGGATGGCGGTACGGGGATTTAAACACGCGTCCCTCCCGAATACTAGGCCCGAGTTTTACCGTTCACCCACCAGACACAGAACATTAGGATTACGTTTATTAATTAAGTAACTCGATCATTTATGTCTATACAGTGGCGTTAGATGTTACTAATCACTAATCCTTATGAAATGAATCAATTGAGCAAGAAGAATAATCCTTATCAAAATTGTTTTATCACTATTTTAAAAACGTCATGCACATGAGGAAATGAGTGTAACTGGTTAATTAAGACAAATATTTCAAACGAAAATCCACAGTCAGGAAGGCATATATAAAATTAAAAAAGACATAATATTACAAACTTCAGGTAATTAACCACGGGAAACAAAACTGAAAAACGTTAAATTTAATTGTAATTCTACGATTATTTCTCACATTACGAGCACGTAATTACGGATAATTGGCTACATCTTATGAAAATAACGAAAACAAAAGATTAATCATTTATTTTCCTAAGTCGCTTAGCCCATATCCTGCCGAATTTCCTGTAAACAAATTAATTTTTAACTGCAATGTAAGGTAACTAGGCGTTAGTTGAATGTCTTCACACCTTTCTTTAGTCATTGCCCTTGTTTCCTCACTCAGATGTTCGTTCCGCGAAAATTATTAACCTATTGTCTTAAGACTTATATTCTTGAATTAGATCTTGAATAAAATAATTGTTTAAAAAACATAAAAACCGCCTTCAAAAAAGGGCACTAAAATTTTAAAATAACCTTATACCTTACTTAGAAGAAAGTAAATCTAAATGGACAATATTTTACATTACTGTTACTGAAATTTTTACATTAATTATTTTTGGAGTCGGTGCCAGCTGTCAGATCGCGCAGATCGAATTACTGAACTTTATTTGGTGTTCGATGTGAACCAAGAGTACGAACTAAAATTCCAAATATTTTACAACATGTTGAGACATTAGGACACACACATTTTATAAATATTCTGCAATGACTTATAAATAGTTTAATTGATTTTGACGGTACTTAAAACTGTGGATTTTTTAAAGAACATGGAAATTATAAACGATGGGGGTAAAGGAGAAGAGGGATTGGGCTTTCGTATACCAAATGTAGACGGTCTTTTCTGATTGATTTAAAGTATACGTTTGTAAATTTCTATTGATATCATATAAATTTTTTAGGTGTGAATCAAAAAATAATTGAGGGGTGTGGAGGTGAAGAGTAGTTGGGTTTTTGTTAAGGTAGTGTGGACAGCATTTTTCTCTTTGTTTTAAAGTATATATGTGCAAAGTTCCATCGAAACCAGATAAAAACTGTAGCTTTGTGTAAAGAACATTTACAAAAATTAAATGGGGTAAGGGAGTGAGCGGTTGGGTTTTGTAAACAGAATGTTTCTCTTTGTTCTTAAGTATACATTTGCAGTGTTCCATCGAAATCTGATAAAAACGGTAGGTATCTATAAAGAACATTGGAAATTAGGAGGGGTGGGGGTAGAAGGCAAGAGGGGTTGGGCTTCTTCAACCTAATTTAAACACAATTGTTATGTATTTTTTAAAGTATACGTGTGCAAATGTTCTTCAGAATCAATTAGAAACTGTGCTTTGTGTAGATTAAAGGGGTGGAAAGGGGATGAGAGGTTTGGCTTCTCTAAACCAAATGCAAATAGTATTTTTCCGTTTGTTTTGAAGTAAACATGTGCATCCTTCCTTCAACATCAGATAGAAACGGTAGCTTTATATGATGAACATTGACAGTAACTAAAAGGCTAGAAAGGGGATTAGGGTTTGTGTTTTTGTCAAAGTAATGTGAATAGTGTGTTTCTTTTTCTATTTGCTTTAAAGTATACACATGCGAAGTTCCACCGAAATTGGACTAAAATGTGGGTTTGTACAAACATTAAGGGATGTAAAAGGGGAGCTATGGTAGTTTTTTTATTTTTTGGTCAGAAATCTTCTCCATAAAAAAAATACATATATGTACCAACTTTCATAAAGATCGGTCAAATGGTGTCGACTGTAGATTTTCAAAAGGAAAATTGACATAAGTCAAGGGGCAGAAATGGGGAAAGGGGTTCAGTTTTTTGCAAACCAAAAGCTGACATTATTTTTCTCTTTTTTTTTACAGTAAACGTTTGCTAAGTTCTATCTAAACAGGATAAAAACTGTGGGTTTGTATAAAAATTAAACTGTTTAATGGGGAGTGGGGGTGATTTTTTTATTTTTTGGTCCGAAACCTTCCTCGTGAAAAAATACATTAAAGCGCCAACTTTCATTGTAATAGGTCAAATGGTGGCGGCTGTAGCTTTTTATATATATAAAAAAAACATTGACAAAAATTAAGGGGTTGGTAGGAGGGAGAGGGGTTGAGCTTTGGCAGACCAAATGTTGACAAGATTTTACTGTTTATTTGAAAGTATACATTGGCAAAGTTCAATCAAAATCAGATATGAAATATAGGTTTCTACAAAATTAACGGGTGTAAAGGGGGAGATGGGGTGGCTTTATTTATTTTTTGGTCAGAAACCTTCTCCATGAAATATTACATGCATATGACAACTTTAATGGAGATCAGTTAAATGATGTCGACTACAGTTTTGTATAAAGAACATTGGCAAAAATTAAGTGGTGGATAGGGTGAGAGGGGTTCAGTTTTTTCAAACCAATTGTTGACAGCATTTTTCTCTTTATTTTTGACTATACATGTCCAAAGTTCCATTGAAATCGGATAAAAAATGTGGTTTTGTATAAAAATTAAGGGGTGTAAAGGGAGAGAGGGGTGTTTTTTTTATTTTTTTGGGTCAGTAACCTTTTCCATGAAAAATTACATGTATATGCCAACTTTTATGGAGATCAGTTAAATGGTGTCGACTTTAGCTTTGTATATAGAACATTGGCAAAAATTAAGGGGTGGATAGGGGGAGAGGGGTTCGGTTTTTTTCAAACCAAAAGCTGACAGTATTTTTCTGTTTATTTTTTACTATACATTTCCAAAGTTCCATCAAAATCGGATAAAAAGTGTGGGTTTATATAAAAGTTAAGGAGTGTAAAGGGGTAGAAGGGATGGTTTCTCAATTAAATTCATATGGGACCACTTTGGAGGTATACTCTATCCACTATAAAAATTTCATTTAAATCAGTTCAAAATTGGCGAAGATAGCGCTGATCATACATCAAAAAAAAAAAAAAAAAAAAAAAAAAAAAAAAATCAGACGACTTGAGAACCTCCTCCTTTTTTGAAGTCGGTTAAAAATACTCTCAGTTAGAAAAAGGTTAGCTGAGTAGAAAATAAATATGATAATCTCATTTTTATGCTGCTAAATGACTTTTTAAATCACCCCCCAACAATAACCATGACAAATAGTCAAGCCATGCAGTGACTCGTGTTTTTCCCTACCAGTGTAAACTGAAAGGTTAACAGTTTGCCTCCTACATTCAGGGGCTCAATCCAGCCGCATGCATGTGGAATGAGGTCTGCGCGACTACATATTCATGCTCCGATTTAGATAAGCGCGTCGGATAAAGTTCTTCCACAATCTCCCTACAGCTATTCTTATATAGCTGTGACGCTATTTTAGTACATAGTTCAATCCTTAATAAGTAAGTACTGACGACAGAGTAATTTTCTCTGTATATTCTATAGTTCTCATAGTCTTACATTTTCAGAAAAATAGCTAAACATTACTACTTCTAAAAGAAAAAGTTTTTATCTAGTTTTAAAAACTCATTTTTCAATTTTAACAAAAATTGTTTTACTGAAATATCTTTGTCCGTTCTACTTGTACGTAAACAAATTTACTTCCAATAACAGAAGAGTGCCTGCCGTTTGATTTTCTTTTAATTTTAATATAAAATTTTTAAAAGATTTTTCTCTTGATCTGATCTTTCAATTAGCAAATTAGTAAGAAATAATTTTTTGAATATTTGTAAAGAACTCGCGTACACTGTAAACACAAAAATCAGCTTTTAACTATTTCGTAAACACATCACATAAAATTGTAAACATTTTTTTACCTGATTTCATATTAAATGAAATCCGTGTAAATCAACAAACTGAAATCTTATTAAAGGTTTAGATTTCTTACCCATTTTTTTAACAGCGTTAATACACAAAATTGACAATAATCTTAGTTTTGTTACTTAGGTAGTTACTAAACTAATTATTTAACACCAAATGCAACACAAAATAAAATTATCGTGGTTATTCCAACATTTAGCATTAAAAATTAGAAATTCTTAATGTTTTCAATCATCACTCAGTACACCTGTTGTTTGGGAATGTTGCAAATCATCTGCTATATACCAGTTATTTCACACACCAATACGAGTCATAGATTTCACACCTAGAAAGGGAATCAACTGCAACACTGTCCGCCAACCTCATTAAGCAGATTCCTCAGCAGAACCGTATACGATAGTTTAGTGTATATTATTCGTACAGAAGTGTTGCTAAAACTTTTTCAAATTGATCAAGGTTACAAAACACAAGAAAAATTATAAATCCTATTTCGGTTTTCAATCTGATAACTGCCCTACAAATTTTATTTTATGTGTTCAGAAGAATTAGGTTATTTAAAGCAAGTTTTCCGCTGTATGAGAAGTTACACCGTAACTGCACAATTTGCAACGTTGGACTATATACTTCTGTCAACAGATTCTTTTCACTTACTACGAAACTAGAAAAAGTACCAATCTATTGATATAAACCATAAAAATTTGTATTTACCTGTCATTAGTCAGTATGAACTGTCGTATGTGTCGAATAAAATATTTTTACTGACTAGTTTAAACTATTCTTTATTGTATTATGCACAAAATAAAATTTCCACTAAATTTTATGAAAATTCTCAGCTAGTTTTTGCTGTTTATATTTTATTTAGTGGTGCATTTTAGAAATATGTTTTAACCATTCCGATAAGTAACAAGGGAAATACTGCCTCATATGACGCAGACTGCTTTTCTTCGCGATGATTTAATCTGCTATATAAGAGACTACTGTTTACATACAAATGAACCTGATGCACTCTTGTGGTCAGTATGTTCATACTTTCCTGGTTTAAGCTTAATTCATATATGTGGAACATAAACGTAGGTATTACACCTACAGAAGAAACTAAATGCAAATTTTAAAAGTCAACCTTCCTCCTTATTGTTCTGGTGAACCTATTAATTGGAATTGTAAGATGGTAGTACAAGTTTCGATGAAATTATTATAAAAGCGTTATATAGTGTGTATAAATCGTTACCTTATTTACTCTCCTTACATGAGAAATTTGATGTTTTTACTAATTATGTCAACAACAGATTGTAGTTTCAGAGTCATTCATAACAAAATCAGACTTTTGCTCCAGAGAGAATTGGAAACAATGACACTTATGATCAGTGTATCTTGTTGTAGTACTAGTTTTTTCTAATCACTAAAATCATTAACGCTTAAAATACTCATACATTTAGTCCTCATTGAATTTCATAGAAGCATTCACTCACTGAAAGATCTTAAATGACATAAATTTTAGTAAGTTTCGCTAGTAGAACTGGAATGACAGGAAACTTGATTAATATAGCGAATCACGAAATTCAGAACATTACTTATGTTTGAAAGCAGTATCACTATACATGTATGTTTCTAAAATTATTACAATGGATTCACTGTCAAAATATTACCAAGAAATAGTAATTACTAATTACTATCAAGCACTGTAAGTGGTATAGAAAAACAGGAAAAAGAAAAGCTGTACGTAAACATTTCACAAGTAATTTTGAACCATGTGTAATGGAACAGTTTCCTACAAAAACCAGTAATATTTATTTAAATATCAAGTTTTTATGGGAACAGAGGAAATTTGTGTCAGTTACTGTTTTCCATAAATGGATCACGTATGTGTTATTTTGTTCACTGAAGCTTACCGGAGATCTTAAGGTATGGCCGCGATTATTCCACACTGAGTGGTGGTGGTGGTTATACTGCCAATAATGACGCAGTTTTGCCCCGCTATATAGTCACTACCATCAACACTCAACGTTGATTAGGAAGTATTTGTGAGAGCCAGGTATCGTGTTCACGCATCATAGATGGCTCCGTTAGTATCGCTTATCGCCTTCTTATTGGTCAACCCTGTCACTCGTCTTAACGTCACATCGACCATGAACAAGACCCATTAATTAGTCGCTACATAGGCCTACATCAACTCTTGTTTACGAAAAATTCCTTGTCGTGTTTTGATGGCTTTTATCAGGCGACATTCATTACAACAGTAATTCCCAATGCTTAATCATTGATTGATGACCACCTGTTTGTAAAGTTACAAGGTAATCTGACGCCAGAAACAAATTAATTATGGATGGCAGCATTAATTACGGCTGACGGGCTCGAGTCATTAGAGCGGAAATGATTTATAACTATAAATCTCATCGCCGACCCGCCCTTATCTAAGCAGGGGACCGCGTCGAGCACAGCGCTCGTCATTTCTCACCGAACGCTGCGCGGCGCAACCGTCACTTGTTTTTGCAACTGCCATGTTTCCAGTGTAGGCCGCGTGGCGCGCGATTGACGTAATGGCTGCCGCACCGGCGTTCCGCATTTTTACCGCCAACGTTATATTTGTTGATTAGGTATTGTGCTTTATAGCCCTTGACTACGACCGTAATTACAACCGCTGCCAATTTTGTTGTATGGCAGTAAACCTGAGGTCAGCTTGCGCCTCCTGGCAATTATAGCCGGGTGCGGCGCTTCGAAGTCAGCGTAACAAATCATTATTAGGCTACTATTATTTGTATGGCATGCCGTTCTTCAGTTGTTGAATACGTTGACCCGCTTGCTTTGTGAGTTTCCTGCAATCGTTTTTCTTCTGTATTTGATTCTATCATCACGTAATACAGAGTGCATATCTTGTTGCGTAGCATATTCTTTAATGGGTGAAAATCAAAATGTTTCGCTCTTGTTTTAAGCTGGTTTCACCGTTCACAACTATTTATCGTAAATGCGAAGAGACGTTTATTAAATCAGCTTATTCTGAGTTTTAAACAAATAAAATTAAATGTACCGGTTCTTAAAATAAATATATGTAATAATAATATTATTTATGTGTATAGAATCCTGGATTCAAATCCCGCTGGGTCCAGGGATTTTTAAGAGTTCTCGCTAATGACCTCGCTGTCGAAGCGCCCTAAAGCCACACTTTAAGAGTTCTGCTTAATCCTATGATCTACGCCAAGACGTTTCGGGTTCAGATTCCACTTGAAAATGTAGGCCCAGCCACTATCAGAACATGAATTGACCAATTGCAAAACGTTCGTAAAAAAGATTTGGTAGTGATCACTGCGAAGTTCAAAAAACGAAAGGCTTAGTAGCCTACTCAAATAGTACAAAGAAATAAAAAATAATTAATATCAAGACGACTGTATTAAATCTGTGAAGGTAATTATCTTTCTGTTAATTTCACAGGACGGGTTTACAGGCTACGAAATATAGCTGAAGAAATCATATCAAAAAATGTATTAGTAAAATTTATTCACATAAAATGGATACAGTATTTGTAATGCGCAAGACCATATGAGAGCGTAAGCCATACGACTACAAACGAAATTTTCTGAAAGCTGTTAATACAACGACCAGGCAAATGTCTGGTATTTCTATGAGGATATTACAATCGTTTTGATGGTATGCGAAATGCTACCACATTTTCATGAATAATGAAGAGATTAGTGAGTCTCGCGTGGCATCTAAATACGTTTAATATGTCGCATGTTACGTACGCATTTCTTAAACGATTAAATTAGCTTTCGAGTACCGAGACCAAGCAGCCACTTAACAGTCTCAAAAAATTGTCCGTATTATCAATGTTGTACTAATTCTAGTGCGAATAGGCATTTGAGTCCAAGGAAAAAAAAATGGTAACACAGAATTGAGGTAATTCATTCCAAATCAAGCTGGTCTCCGAGAACGTGAAACAAGCACTGTAGTCACTTACGTTAATGCAACCATTTATATAAAATCCTAGGCGTGCGTAGACTGCAATCATCACGGACAAGTCACGGGACCAGTTCAGATGTTTTTTTTATTTTTTATATATATATATATATAATTCTTTCCGACAGGTGGCACTGAAGTTTAATCCTTCAATTTAAAATTAGGTTATGTTAACCGCGATTGCACAGATATCAATGTATTTGGGAAGCATTACTCAGAAAAGTTTACACTTCTACTTTATGCAAGTTCATGCAAGGAACCATGGACCAAAGATATTAATTATTTTTGACTCGACTTTGACGTGAGAAAATAAAATTATGGTGAGCAGCTGTTCGCTATAGTTACACTTTAAGTAAATCGCATTGTGTGTTGTAAAATGCCATTCATAACAACAGTATTTTAGTTATCCAATAGAACTAATGTTTAAGTATTAATACATTTTACAATTAGAGAAATTCGTTACATTTATTAAATACTTACTATTCAAATTCAATTTAATATTTCGTTATATGCGAAATAGACAAATTCTAGTTTTAGTTGTTAGTTTCATTCCGATACGTGGCGCTTATGAGGTGCTAATTAACTAATGAACGGCCTGTTGCGTGGCCCTCTGACTACCTCTAACACTCCAACACTCTTACTTCCAACAAACTTAATTACTTTCTACTCTTTACCAAATTCAGTTCTTTTTTATTTCAAACTTTAATGATGGGTATTATTATTGTAATAAATCATAATACGATATGTCAATTAACTCCATTTATTACGTTCTTGTTGCAGAACAAATCAAATCATAAATTATTCATAATATTCTTTTTACTGTTAATATTATATTAATTCATATGCACATCTTCCATACTACTGAATCATTCAAGTGGAGGCTTGTGCCTCAGAACCATACACGCCTATGCTAGTCTGTACTACTAGACAACCTCCCGCGGTCTGTAATGAATGTACTATAACTATGTGAAGAGTGTACTGTTCGGCAGCTAGCCAGCGAGCCGTTGCTGTGCCGCAACAACAATAGGTTCCAAAGTTCTACCTTATTAATATCTGAATAACTAGAACAGTAGAGTCGCGCTTAACCGACCTTCGCTTATCCGACATTCCGTGTTATCCGACACACACACACACACTGTAAATCTATTTTCCTGGCAATATTCTATATTCTGGCAATGAAGAAATTTGCACGGAAAACATGGACAGTGTGTTGCTTTAAATCCCTGGATGTGTAGATGCAACTGATGAGGACCTTAATGAGTGGATTGCCCTTGATGACCTATATGAAGTCACTGACGAAGACATTGTCAGCATTGTTAACAACAGTGAAAAGTAAACAGAAGAGGAAGAAAACATATTTGATAAAGGTGGTGCCAAAATAACACACAATGAAGGATTCAAATCCTTTGAAACAGCACTGAAATACATGGAGCAACAAGAAGAAACCTCCAGCACTGAAGTGTTATTTCTACAGAGAATGCGTGACATGGCGGCGAGAAAAAGACACTCGGCTGGCAAGCAAAAGTCTATTACAAACTTTTAAAAACAAAATAGAATATATATCAACCTCTTTTTATGCTTTTTAATTGTATTGCACAATGAAAGTAATTACTGTACTGTATCAGCTTTATCAATAATAAGACACCAGCAACCATTTACGATATTGTTTTTTTTTCTTTTCCTATTAACCGACATTCCCGCGGTCCGTATGCGTTGGATAAGTGAGACTCTACTGTATATGAAAACAGAACATTTATAATTAACTTTAGAATAAACTTTAGCATTTATAAATATTATGAATCGGGGTGGGTTGGTTAAATGTGGCATATATATCACACGCTACAGGTATAGATCATTGCTGGCATATACCCTAAAACAAATCGTTCGTAATAATCCATTGAACCCATGTTTCTGATAGCCCAGATAACGATAAACTAGAAAGGGGAAAAATGGAGTTTCCTGTAGATTCTCCATGCTACTTTACGCAAAGAAAGAATAGTTTTCCATATTGTCAAACTCTGTCTCAGTACTTTATACCCGGTGATATTTGTGTTGTGAACGGTGGTATTTTCTCATATATATGAGGCTGTCACGTTATATACAGGAGTGGTTTTTGAGTAACGTTTTAGTCAGATTTTCCAAACAAAGAGCACATGCCCACGGTCTGGTTTCCCTGCGGCGCAGTCCCTGGGAGACAGCTGGAAGACGAATACTGGGCGCTCGGCCAATCCCCCGGCTCATGCATAGATCGATGTAGCCGCAGATCAGAATCCACCATAAATCAAAGGTCAATCTCTTCCGGTCAAAGTGCGGGTGACTCGTCATAACTCACTGGTCAGACAACCCGGCGCCTGCTTCCGTACATCTGGCCAGTAACTTTGTGACTTCCGCAAACTAGCGGAAGGGTGATTTATCTAAACCAATTTTCCATATTTCCGTTGGTACAGGAAGGCATTCATGTCTAAATTAATAACTGAATTTTGAAAATATTAAACATCTAGTTAGCATGCTGTAATAATCCTCAGACCCAGCCCTTTGTATGAAATTTTACTTTAAGAATTATGTACAGCAGGATGGGAGCTAATTATTTATGAATTTGTATATTTTTTTGTGTGATTAACTGTCAATTTGAGTATATTCGTTATGTAAATAAACATTATTTTATAGAGAGAAACTGTGTAAATGATAAGTAATACGTTCAAAGACAGTATCATGCATCAAACATTTAATTAACAGCTTGTAATTCTAAGTGTTGTTGTGTGCCACAATGTTTGGAGGGCAATTTTCAACTGTTTTAACTGGTTTATATTGATAATTTTGTGTATAAATATCTTTAGTTTCCATTTACGCGTCTCTCATGATGATTGTGAATGATTTTGTATTAAATATTATTGTTTCAATGTGGTTTGGATTCTTGGATGCATTGTCGCTGCTCGACAAACATCGATCGGCTGTCTTTGTGTTATTAGGTATGTTTCTGTAGAGCTTATTTAACTGCACGGGGATGGCGAGCAGATTGAGATGTAGTACGTTAGTTATCAGTTGTTGTTAAGACGATTTGTTTTGAGTCGTCAAGCAGTTTAATCGCTGGAATATTTATGTATTTGGTAATATCTTTGGACGAATCTTGTGCCTTATGTTATTTTAGAGCTCACTGAGAAATAAATAAGAAGTTAAAACTGATTCAGCAGTGTTATCATTTGATAGAATCATTTAATGCATTTAAATCAGTAGTTATTTAATTTTTGGGGGATGGTAAGCCCCTCTGGTATCTAACGACAGCAATCTCTAAATTGGAGGACGAAGTGATCAAAGAAATTCATCATCAATTGACCATAGGCCCCATTGGTTAACAGTCGGTGAGATATCAATACGTTAAAAGAAGAAGCTGGAAGAGTTAAGTTAGCAAATATGGCACCAACATGGGTTTTAGTAATAAAATAGGAGAAATGATTTCCTGGAAACCGAAATCAGGATATCTTACCGAATGTCACACACGAAACTTACCCAGTCTCTAAAGTCCTCGCTGTTGAGAGACGTAAAGCACTTAAAAAAAAAACGAAACTTACCCGCCGAGAGCATTTTCTGCTGTTATTTTGTAGCAGATATTGGGAAGGTTTTGTCAATCGACATTTCCTTCAAACTTGTTGGATTAGTTTCTTTTCGTTTGGTTTGTCTTTATTTTGCTCCTGATCTTTTTCAAATGTTTGTCTGTATTGACAGTGGTCTCTTGAACTTATGAAAGGTACTATAGTATTGCCCTAGATTGGCAATTAATGGATTTGCTGATTGTCGAGTTGTCCTGTAAAAGGACTTGGTTATATCAATAATCCTTTGTTTGAGAGTCGGGATTCCTGCGGCTTCGTGCAGGGCAGCTGTAGGGAATCGGACAGGCACATGAAGTGCACGCCAACGGCCGAAGCGCTCGGTTCTGCATTGTCTGTAGACGGTTTAGTTGTGTCTTGGATGCGTACTCCCACACGGGGCACGCATATTCGATCACGGGGCGTATAAGGCTGCAGTAAATACTGACGCCGGAGCTGGCTGACAATGTGCTATCCCGGTTGAGTAGTGGGTACAGCTCTTGTAGCCTAGCTGCAACTCTATGTCGTATCTCCTCAATGTGATGTGTCAAGGTCAGACGGGAGTCCAGGATTACGCCGAGGTATTTAGCTGTGTTCGTCCACTCGATGTCTTCACCATTTATATGTAATGTAGGGGTACGATTATGCCGGCAGCCACGCTTCCCTAGGCGCCTAGTCAGCATAATTGCTTGTGTCTTTGTTGTGTTCAGCGTTATTCTCCAACGCCTCGCCCAGGCTTCGGTCTGTTGGAGGACTTCTTGTAATCTTCTTATAGTAGCAGCTTTATTTCTATCTGCAGTTAAGAATGCAATGTCGTCTGCATATAGGGCTGTGCGTACTGTAGCTGGGGCTGGTATATCAGCGGTAAAGAGATTATACAATACCGGTCCCAGGGCCGAACCTTGCGGTACTCCGGCGTTTATTGGGCGTGGAAACCGAAATCAGGATGATATACCGAATGTCACTCTCGAAACTTACCCATTCAACAACCGGGCTCGATCAGCAATAAGTCAACTTATTTGATGCACAGATAGAAAAATAAGGCTTTTGGACGACTATAAGATGAAGGAATTGTTTGTTAAACACGTAAATGATAGGAAACAGCTGGTGAGGATACTGCAGTTCTACTGGAAATGTTGATCAAAGTGTGTTCCAAGGCTCGAAGTGTCTCGTGAACTACCGTACACCACGGGAACAATTATCTCACACTGAAATTTGCTTAGTCATTATTTGATGACACTTATGAGAGTTAATTAATCAATAATTTATCTACATCAAACATTTAAAAATTTTATCAACTTTTCGGTACTCCTGTATATAATCGTACATTCAATAAAAACACTTAATACAAGTTTCACATGTTTATGAAAGAAAGTTTAATTATTTTATAAAATGCTATATTTCTTAAGCTGATATGAAAATCAGAAGAAGATTTGTTACATTTAATTTCAGTTAAAAAAAACTCAACTGCATGCTTAAGGCTGCAGTTAAGTAAAACTGCATCAAGGAATACTTAATGAGAATTATTTTTGATTAACGTCGTATTTAGTCATCTAAATATATAAATATGGTAGTCTGAATGTTCATTTTTTTTCACTGGATTGGAGCAAACTTCGTCGCACATTTGATCCTCTAAAGGACGCAGACAACACCTGGCAAACTTGTATCTCGAGACCCTTCACCGGATTCCAACCCCCGGGTTGCCTATTACTGAATCTGTCGTAGAATGATTGCACAGATCTCATATTAAGCGAAATGAATAAATATATCACTTGGTGTTCAAACAGTGGAGGATGATAACTACCTATTCTTGACCATAATATAAGAAAGAGATATAACGTGTGGGGCAAAATGAACTCAAAGTCAGCAAAAAAAAAAAAAAAAAAAAAAAAAAATGTAGAATGATGTGTAACTTTTTTTTTTCTTAAGAAATAGAAGAGCATTAATGGTAATGTTTTAAAATAATCTAGTTTTAAGTAAGTATTTTTAATAGCTAAATTTTCAAAAACCTATCAATGTAAAATTTTATGTTCTTGTTTGATTATACTAATAAAACCATTATCGGTTTTCTAGTTCGTGTCTTCAACTGACGTTTGAAAAAAAAAAAAAAATGGGATCACGAAGAATACAATCCTAAATGTCATCCAAGAAAATAATTTACGTATAGCGGGAGGTTTCACACCGAAGACATATGAAACATCGTCGAACCAAATTCTAGTGGGAATATTTTCTTTTGTGAGTGAGAGATTTAGGTATTACAATAGATAACCAAGGAAAGTTATGAATAATAAAGGAATTTAAGGTTAAAATTAAGAAATGGCTAAAGTAGATGGATGCATTTAATACTCAAAGTATATAAGATAATAATAATGAAAAAAAGAAAGGGATAATTAGACGACCACGACCGGGGAAGTTTATAAAGTTTATAAAGCGATAGATGCTTCGACATCAAACTTTTGAAACGTCAGCTTTTTGGATTCGCTGTCGCCAGCGATCACCTTTGGATGTTCCTGTAATTTTGTGAAGCGATGAAATGTGAAAAAAAAACAACCTTCTTTTAGACTCCCAGGTTAAACACAAGAGATTCCATTGTAGCATCACCAGATGATCATCTTGTAAGAAATGAAATATTTAGGTTCCCTTTCCCCCTCTACACATTATTTTCTTCCATTTCGCGGGGAGCAGGAAACTGTTGGCTAGCTTCTGTTGATATCCCGGTTCATTACATATATATCTCATTACGAGGATGAATGTAATCGACTAAATTTTATACATACAAGACGCCGTTATCAACTA
The DNA here is from genome assembly GCA_031002005.1 of Vandiemenella viatica. Taxonomy (NCBI): domain Eukaryota; kingdom Metazoa; phylum Arthropoda; class Insecta; order Orthoptera; family Morabidae; genus Vandiemenella; species Vandiemenella viatica. The sequence continues at coordinate 149,879,904 of JARYHS010011408.1, forward strand.
AGAAAATCTTAGATACGAATCGACCTTTTTTTTTCTTATGGCTTTACATCTCGTCAAAATTGAGGTTATTAGAGGCGGGATGAGACTGGAACGAAAAGAATTCGGCCATGGCATTCTAAAGGAACCATCCCGGAATTCGCCTGGAGTGATTTGGGGAAATTATGGAAAATCCAAATCTGTTTGTCCGGAGGGGGGTTCGAACCGGCGTCCTCCCGATTGAGAAGCCGGAACGTTACCCTCACCCGAAACACTCGGTGATACAAATCTAAATATCACCTTAGCAGCGAAACACAAGCTTCCAATTGTTGTGAATATTTTCTGTCTTGTATTTTCACAAATCATTCTTAATCCGAAATTTACTAAGTTCTTTACAGATCATAGAATGGATTCAGATGTGGGTTCAAGATGCTTGTGCAACAGGGAAGCATTTCTTCAGAATGTTTTTCATACTACAACGTTAATAAACAGTTTCTGGAAGAGATGCGAAGATTATGCGCCTGTGTATTATTTTAGTTTTTCTTCAGTCGAGTTCAGAACATCTTGATGCAGGAAATTCCGATTAGTATCAGTGACGGGTGGAGAGGAAATTGTGATTCTACACATTATATCAACGCGTAAGTATTCTTTGTATTTTGATTATTTACCTGAAAAATTTTGTGCCATTTATTACGAATTAATTAATCAGTGGCAGGTAAATTAATGGAAAGATTGATATGCAACTACATCAGAAATATATGTGAGGAACGTAAGTGGTTTTCAAGCAGGCAACATGGTTTCAGGGAAGGATATTCATGCGAATCTCAGTTGGTGGGATATATGCAAGATATTTCAGATGAAATGGACAAGGGAGGCCAAATTGATAGTGTAGCACTAGATCTGTCTAAGGCGTTTGACAGAGTAAGCCATAAAATGGTAGTAAATAAGGTAAAAACCATTGGAGTGGATAAGATAGTCATTTACTGGGTAGAAGAATTTTTAAAAGGTAGAAAACAGAAAGTTAGGGTAGGAAATGTAGTATCAAAAGAAGTTGAAGTAAAAATGGGTGTGCCACAGGGTAGCGTATTGGGACCATTGCTATTCATTATTCTAATGAATAATTGTGTTGATTGTTTACTATCTGAAATTAGATTGTTTGCAGATGACATAATGCTGTATAAAAGAATCAAAACGATAGAGGATTGTAAACAGTTGCAGGGTGATCTGGACAGGATATCTAATTGGGTTGGTAAACATGGAATGAAGATAAATGCAAAGAAGAGTCACCTTATTAGATACACAAATAAAAAACAAAAGGTTAATTATGAATATAAGGTTGGGAAAGAATTGCTTGCTGAAGACTTGAAATGTAAATATCTTGGAATTACTTTTGATAACAAACTTAACTGGGCAGGTGGTAGGAAAAGGTTTCAAAGTTCTGTACTTGTTGGAGAGAGTGATGAGGGGATGTACGAGAGAAGTCAAGGAATTGGGTTACAAAATTTTGGTCAGACCATTGCTCGAATATGGTAGTGTAGTATGGGACCCTCATTTTACGTATCAAATACAGGAGTTGGAGAGGGTGCAAAAAAGGGATGCTAGATTTGTTTCTGGAAATTATCGCAGAATGCAATCAGTGACGGATATGATAAAGGAGCTGGAATGGGATTCATTGCAAGACAGGAGGAGGATGAGGAGGGTTATGGGAGTGTACAGGGCATATACTGGCGATGAGGCATGGAAAGATATTGCAATAGGTATGAAAAGTAGTGCATGGAAGGGAAAAGATGACCATGACCACAAGCTGGCACGCGATTTCAGGCACAAGGGTGTGGGAAGATTCTCTTTTTTAGGTAAGGGTTTCAGGGATTGGAATGAGTTACCAAGAGAAATGATGAATAATTTACCGAAAACTTTGAAAGAATTAAAAGATAAAATTTGTAGAGGGCAAATGTAGGTAGGTGCAGGATAGGGGGAAGATGGGTGTGTAGGGAAATTGCCACCGGAGCCTGTGCTCCATTGCAATTAAATTAAATTAAATTAAAATTAATGCAATGACGTTATTTAGCGCTAGTATGAAACCCGAAAACTTTATTGTCCTGTTTGCCACTTGATCCCAGGTGCTCACGGGAGGCAGTTCCAAATATTTGCACTCTCCAACAGTGTTTACTAACACCTTGTTATGTGATGAGTCATAAACGATATTCCCACTTCGGCTAGCTGCGCCGCTTGGAAGTCTAACCACAACAGCCATTCTGAGTGTCAGCCATCCCTTGCTACAGTTTCTTAACGCTTGAAGCCGTACTACAATAATTTGGAAAAAAGTGTAAACTCACTGAAAGCAACAAACAGAGTGTATGTATAACAAATTCACCAATTGTAGTATAAACAACAAAAAGAAGACAATTTTCACTTCATCACTGTGTTTCATCTAATTTTTAAGGCAAATTGAGCAGAATGCCGAAAAAAACGAGTTTGTTAAAATCTGAATTCTTATCAGCTATACTGGAGCTTTATGCTTTTAATTATTGATGAGGTATGCATGAATAGCAGACATTCACAATCCTGTTTATTTTTAATATCATCATGGTTCTTGACAGAATTTTATGAATCCTGGTATCTACCTTAATTTCCTATACAAACAAATTTCAGCAGCATTACATGTAGCTGATCAGCAATTTTATTTTAAGGTTATTTAATTCCCAGATTGAAACAATTTATATGTAGGTAATAAATCAGCAAGATGCTAATTCGGTCCCTGCACTGGTCTCCTCCACACACGTAACGAATATCTAGGTAGTTTATTCAAAAGTCTATGGCTGAATTCCTTCATGTTCCTTTCATCCAATCCTCTCCCCCTTCTGAATGCTTGAACATCAATTTAGTCGTAAGCTCTAATAAAAATGTATAGTACATGCATTCTGCGATCATGCCAAGTCAAGAAGCAATCCTATGGGGTGAAAGTACACGAGAACACGCAGTGGTGAAAATGAGGGAAATAAAAGCAATTTTTATCTACTCCTAAATTTTACCGAATTTCTCTACTTTACCAGTAAAAAATATCTATATTACCAGTAATTAATACTATCCGAAACAGGCTTATTTTGATTTACAGTCTTATAATTAGCAATTTACAGTTTCATCTAGGTTTTTAAATACTGTCTTTGTTACTTCCATCAGGACATCTAGCTAGTATATTGATAATTCGGAACAAGACAATAAATAATTGCCGATGGTATGATAATAAATGCATTAATAGTGAGGATATAGAAATTACTAAATCGCTTGAGAAGATATTTTGACAGTAATTTAAACAGAATGTAAACAATAGGTGCAACATTAACGACAACAATAATACCTTAAATATTAAATATGAATCAGATGTAGCAGTAGCACTAACAGAATTCTATACCTTAGTAATAGTTGATCGATGCAAGGATGACATCAAAAGGCAGAGTAACATTATCAAGACTTTGGCAAAGAAAAAAATCTATTTGCAATAACATTGGCATTTGACTCAGAAAAAAACTTCTTACAGCTGTTTGTATGTATCCCTGCAGTTAGTTGAACTGAAATTTGGAAGTTGAGGTGTCTAAAATATGGTTATTATAAACATGCTGAAAATAAAGTCTACTCATAAATTGCAAATCATTTCTGGCCGTAATGCATAAAGAAGGCTAACGTTTCATTTTATTACTATATTTTTTCTTTTAATTGTAAGGAAGAGAGAAGTGTATCACAAGACATATTTTAATATATGTAGGTTTGGTGAAATTGTTACCGGAAGTAACAGTTGAGGGGAAGAAAATTAGAGAAAATCAGATATTGTAGGCTATCGAGCAGACAATTGATGACGTGGAGCCTAAAACATATTTGGAGATGCAGAATTGAAGAAATGCAAACCATCTGAAAGACTGACTCCGACATTAATAAAACGAATCGAACAAGCGTTCTGCGATTAATTATTTGTGGCCGTAAAAGATGATAAAGTCAATTTCACATGATCTTATAAATTATCTATGAATGTTATTAATGAACGGTGATTTTCATACAAATGCTGCACTGAAAATTTTCAAGTCGATTGTTATTTCCGTTACAACTGCTATTGTTTCTTTGCACTGTTACACACGCTCCTGAATGTTGGAATTGCGACTTTGGTTCCTGACGCGACTGGCCAGTATTCATGGCGATTCCTCAGTAGCCGAGACTACATGTTTACGACGGGCGGTATCGGAAAGCTCTGGCGAGCCTCGCAGCTTGCCTAGCCCTCTCTCGCGAATCAAATTTACGACCCGGCCGCCGTACGCCTCTACCCGTATTACACACTAATGCCACTTTTATGTCACTTCTAAAAGTGCAAGCGTGTTTTACGTGCAGCTATTAACATCCGTATCTGCTAATGCACAGTCCGCCATTTGACGGAGTGGCTCTAATTCTGGGCTGCCATTACCGTGGCAACAACGGGCAAGTCGCAAAAGTGAGATGCAGGGCGCTGTCTGATGGAGGTTATGCCGCTTCATAAAGCGCCCGTAAGTCACCCCAGTGTTACCCTGTACCGGGTCACGCAATTGCGGGCGTACGCTGACGTTTTTACGAGCGCGGCCTGGCTATTTGCAAGCATCTGTCCTACATCTGGCACAATAAATTCATTACTATTTTTATGCACTCACGGACGTTTAAGACCACGGATCGATTCTTGATGCTGAAACGCATCGCCCTTTCAACTAATTTAAAATAAACAGAGAGCAGAGGCTGTACTTTATTATTTGAGCAATAAGATACCAGCACATTGTCACTGTGCAAAACTTTAGCAGTTGCGTTCATTGTTTCAACAAGCCGTCGTAATGCAAATTAGACACAATTTCAAAATCAGCCATTGATACACTTGTAATCCTATTACTTTCTATACGGTATTCCGATTGAATGTAATAAGTCAACTATAAATTAGTTTATTGGTTTGTACTTCACTACTAACTAGTTACGACGTATTTTTTAATTTAATTAGATCTTTCTACCATAAATTAAAATGCAGCTTAATCATAATGTCACGTCGAATTATAATCCTCTTACTGCTTATAGTAACTTCAAACGATCAAGCTTTTGATGTTAACGGCTTTATATTTTCGTGAGAGGCGCAAAGAATATTAATCGCACTGCACAGAATGCTGGGTACGAATATGAACCCATTATTAAGTGTTTTTCTGTTTCCTGGTAAAACTTTGCCAAGTCTCCTAAACAGTTAACTTGTTAATGAAGAATGTTTCCTCCTCTCCCCCTGCCAAGAAATTTAATTTAATTGCGATGGAGCATACTCTCCGGTAACAATTTCCCGACATATCCGTTTTTCTCCTTTCTTTAACCCGCCTACATTGTCCGCTGTAAATTTTAACTTTAAATTCATTCAGTGTTTCTGATAAATTGTTTATCACTTCCCTTGTTATTTTTTGCAATCCCCGACCATCAAGCAGTATGTACGCCTTCACACTAATAAATAATTTTTATAATTTTTATATTTAATATAATTTTTAAACTTTTAATTCGATAGGTTTAAGTTGAATTACAACTGTGGGATAAAAACTGGTGGAAAATATCTTTGCGCTGTATTGCTGCTTTTCTTCCTTTCGTTATGGCTAGCAAGAGACCACGTGCCAATTTCAATTCCTCTTTGCTGGTTTTCTTTCTTCCTTAGCAGTACTCCTCCATTATTGCATTGTGTTTTCTCTTTCTCTCTTCAGACCATTTTGCACCAGTTTTCTTCTCCTGTCTACCTTGGAATCCTGGCATATTCGAAATCTGCTTTCGAAAATTTTCTCTTTCCATAGAGTCCTGTTCACTGATATTATTTCGGTTCAAATCTTTCTTAATCTCTTGAATCCAGGTTATATAGTAGATTTATGACTCCCAAAAATATTTTAATATTTTTTTGTTAACCTGGTGTCATCCATGCGATAGATGTGTCCAAAAGATATCATTCACCTTTCTCTGATTGATTCTGTTATTTGTTAAATGTTATCATATATTTCCTCATTAGTTCTTAACTTCCATTGTACTTTCATTTACTGCTTTAAATATAATTATGAATTGTTTAAAATGGTACTAATACTTTCTTATATCTTCTGAATTTTCAGTCACTTCGACCGATATTTTGTCCCGAAATTTTAAATTTTGGCTGGAGATATCTTTTTAGATTTTTATCAAAGTATCGTTTTGATGCAATAATTAATGTGGTACGAGTGTCAGGTTTGCTTACTTACGTGGGTAACTGTTATAAACAAGCTTTATTCAACTCAATTGAAAATGTCTAATTGGACTCTAAAGAAAAACTAATTTGAGTTAACAAGGAATTTAGAACTTCAATATTAAATTGGTGCATTAGGTAACTAAAATTTTATTTTTAACAACAATCTGTACATCACATTCCGAAGGATAAATTCACTTTTCAGCTGTAGCTGACAAACAAATTGCATCTGGAATATGATGTAACTATTTCAGACGCAGTTAAAAAATAAAAAAAAAAAATTGAAACGCAATTAAATGTTCGTTAAATCTGCGCCCACTAGAACTGTAAGTATTAGATATTTGCATAATGAAAAAATATTCTAGAAACAATATAAAGAAATTAATATTCTTTAATTAAAAACTCATGCCTGTAGTAATTTTTTTGTGAGGAATAGTATAGGAGCATACTTCAAAAAGGACTAACAATCCACATTTCAATTGTTGTCAGTAAAATTCAAGGACGTAGATCTTAGTCAGATGTATTCATAGGTAACACATTTGATTTTGATTATCTACGTGCCTATTTGAAATCATCGGATAGAGGGAAATAGAAAAGTTATATGGGTAATGATTTAATTATGGTCGTATAATGATGAATCCAGAGTTTTTATTTGGTCTGAAGACGATCAGTACCAGCGCTACTAGTAATAAATAATTTAATTCATAAAATAACGCCAATGCAACTGTATTATGTAGGTTTATTGCCGTACGCGTTTCGCCTCTCCTCGAGGCATCATCAGCGACGAATCTATTTTAAAGTTTACATTTGATTTACAAACTTAATTGACATAACGCTAAATTTATACATTTTCTTTTTATTTACACTTACTATTTACATTAGTGGATTTCAGGATAGTAAGCACACATCTTTGCTTTCTCTCCAAAGCATGTTTCAATTACAGCCATTTGTCTTTGCTGTTGTGTACACGATATAAACATTGCGTCTTCCACAATTCGCTTGTTTTCGGTGGCCATCTTATTTTCTTACTGTCAAAGGTGGTGATGCGTTGACGGCGCCGGATTTGAATTTGCGTGGGAGATTTTATATCTAATTATATGTAAGTGTGTGGGTGTATGTATTTGTTAGGTTTATTTCTTTATTGTAGGGTTATTGTATGTTTACCAGTTTGAACAGTGTTTGTATGTGATAGTTTTCTTGTAGAGTGAGGGTATTGTGTCTGTAATTGTTGATTGTGAGTATTTGCATGTCTTTGTTAATGTCTGTTGGTAAGTGATCGTTTTCTATTAGATGTTCGGCGAATGTGGAGTGGTTACTGTACTTTAGTGCCCTCATGTGTTCTTTGTATCTGGTTTTAAACTGTCTTCTTGTCTGTCCTATGTATATTGCATCACAATTGTGACATGTCAGTTGATATATGCCTGAGTTTTGATAGTTGTCTCTGTCTAAGTGGGTATTTAACTGTTTTTGAAAAGCCCCAACATATCTCTTAGCCAAGCACACAAACACACAAACACACTTCTTAACCAATACTACACATTACAGGAAAACAGAAGTATAAAGAACACAACAGAACTCATCCAGAACATAAAAGACACACACATCCCACACACAGCTACATTAGCATCATTTGATATTGAAAGCATGTATAGTAATATCCCAGTAAAAGAAACAATTGAATTAATTCAGTCAAATCTTAAAAAATACAATCCATTACCCAACAGCCACATAGATGAAATCAAAAAGCATACTTCAGTTACTAACTTCTCAAAATTATTTCACTTTCAACAACAAATACTACCTACAACATGAAGGTCTTCCCATGGGATCACCAATTTCAGAAACTTTGGCCAACATATTCATAGACCATATAGAAAATGAGATATGGAAAAACCTGTTACCACAGAAAGGATACAATATTATCTATTGGTGGAGATTTGTTGATGATGTAATATGCCTCATCAATGACACAGAAGACCGCATAACTGAACTGCACCAAGACATAAACAATATACACAAAAACATCACCTTCACAATAGAAAATGAAAACCAAGGAAAACTGAATTTCTTAGATCTCACCATAACAAAAGATGCAAACACACACTCATTTCAGATATACAGGAAACCTACAGCAACTGTTCAAATAATACATTCCACATCAAACCACCCACAAAACCACAAACAAGCTGCAATACCGTTCATGCTAAACAGATTAAACAGAACACCACTAACAAAGAAAAACTACCAAACAGAACTCAACACAATAAAAGAAATAGCAACAAAAAATGGATATAAATCACAGACAGTTGACACAATAAACAGAAAAATCACAAACAAAATGGGGAAAGAACAGAAAATAACTAACACAACCAAACTTCAGCCACCCAGTACCCAACAAACAAGGACACCCACAACACAGACAATGCAAAACACAATATACACTGAAAATAATAGTAAATGGTATTCAATGACATATTCCAACAAATACACCCATAGAATCACAAACATTTTTAAAAAACAAGGCATAAACATTGCTCTACGCACAGACAACTCGATTCAAAAACAGTTAAATACGCACTTAGACAGAGACAACTATCAAAACTCAGGCATATATCAACTGACATGTCACAATTGTGATACAATATACATAGGACAGACAAGAAGACAGTTTAAAACCAGATACAAAGAACACATGAGGGCACTAAAGTACAGTAACCACTCCACATTCGCCGAACATCTAATAGAAAACGATCACTTACCAACAGACATTAACAAAGACATCCAAATACTCACAATCAACAATTACAGACACAATACCCTCACTATACAAGAAAACTACCACATACAAAAAGCAATAAAAAATGGCAAGCAGGTAATGAATAACCACATAAACTTAACAAACCAAACACTGTTCAAACTGGTAAACATACAATAACCCTACAATAAAGAAATAAACCTAACAAATACATACACCCACACACTTACATATAATTAGATATAAAATCTCCCACGCAAATTCAAATCCGGCGCCGTCAGCGCATCACCACCTTTGACAGTAAGAAAATAAGATGGCCACCGAAAACAAGCGAATTGTAGAAGACGCAATGTTTATATTGTGTACACAACAGCAAAGACAAATGGCTGTAATTGAAACATGCTTTGGAGAGAAAGCAAAGATGTGTGCTTACTATCCTGAAATCCACTAATGTAAATAGTAAGTGTAAATAATAAGAAAATGTATAAATTTAGCGTTATGTCAAATAAGTTTGTAAATCAAATGTAAACTTTAAAATAGATTCGTCGCTGATGATGCCTCGAGGAGAGGCGAAACGCGTACGGCGATAAACCTAGATAATACAGTTGCATTGGCGTTATTTTATGAATTAATTTACTGAGCAACTGCGGAAAAATGGCCTTCAACAACATTGCAATAAATAATTTGTCTCTAATTCTTTGAAATCAGCGATCCACGCCAAATGTCCTGTGTAATAACATACTCAAACAATTAAAAACGTATTAAAGCTTTAAGGAGTGACGAGTCACTGATTTGTTGCTAATATTAAATGCCCTAAGCAAAAATAATGTTTATATCAGAATGTATGTACAGATTAGTTAAGTGATTTCTGAGATTTTTTTTTTTTTTTTATTTTTTTTTTTTTTTTTAATTTTTTTTTTTTTTAACTCATTATTGCTGCTAGATCACATTACATAACACACCGCCATAATAGAAGAAAACTGAAACTAATTTCCAAATGCAACCTTAGCTTTAGGCTAATTTGTGCTTTCGTATTTCGTAACTTTTTTCATGTCATGATATATTTAAAACAAATGAAACAAAAGAACATTAACATAATGTGAATCGTTATATTGTTGTACAAAATAATCCATAAATTTGGTTGGAAATTTCAAGACACTTTCAGTGAATACGTAAGACCAGCGATGAATTCACAATCCCGATGTAGTGTACTTACTGGTCATCTTGTTTACGGACTCAAGATAGTTTTTTGCAAACGTCAAAGAGAAAGTACACAAACATATGACGATTATCGATTCCGTCCTGCATTATATATTGTCTTTTAGACCGATTCTGTCAATAGGACGTTACATTCAACCAAAATAACTAAATATCAATACTTTAATAGTTTTTCTCGTCTCTATGAATAATTTATACCTAATGCTCAGATAATATCGGTCGCATATTAGTAGAGCGGTATATTACAATGCATTTGCTGAAAAAGAAGAAAGAATTTGAAGCCCGTCATTGTTGTTCCTGACTTGAGTCTAATAACAAGACTGATGAGTAATGAATGCTTCACCGCAGAAACGTCTCACAAATTCCTCAACACGAAAGCAACACCTAATCGAGCTTACAGGTACAATACAAAAACTTCAGTCATCTTAGGACGAAAATAAAGGCACTAATACACTAGCATAAATTATGGTAAAACAACACAGAAAATAACAGCACATACATGCAGTTACATGATCGACGTTAAGACAAAGGTACGGTAATAATAATCTTCTATATCTATAAAACGAAATCGGGTATATTTGTTTCAGAAAAACTCAAAAACTACTGCGCAGATTTCGATGGAGTTTTCACCCTTTAAAGATTAGAATCATAACAGAATTGTTTGGTATGTCTTATCCTTCAACGTAACATAACGCCGGAGTGTAAATGAAAATCTTAACGTACTGCTTGAAACACCAAAGAAGAAATACGATGTATACACCATACGTCTTAGGAAAATAATAGTAATATTATCGCATGTAACGTTTCCTTTTTTTAAACTTTGGTTTTAGTCTTTAAACTATAGATGGCAGTATCGAACGCGAAGAGGAAACTGCATAAAGTAATAAAATATGTAAATTAATTTTAATAATGTAATGAAAAAAAACTTTTCGATATCTTCTTTGCTTCTAGAAGTTACTCTCTGAGGCCGCACTGCTACAATCTCTGCTGTTTTGAAGTGAAATCATAACTGCTGTTGATAGTAAGTAATGTATATCTGATGGTGTTTGAACATGAAAGTGCAGTGTTTAAAATCTTTAGTCTTCTCATAGAAGTATTTTTGTAATTTATTGTACAGCGATTCTGTCTTTACCACATTTCTTGAAAAAAAACATTGTTCCTATTGCTGCACGAATCGCTGTAGTTATTATGATGAAATTTAGTACGCATGTTCCTGATAGGATGGCTCTTTTCTGCTGCACCAGGAGTTAGCCGTTTAAATACGTATAGAAAATGGAGCGAATGACATGAAATTTTATTCAAAAGTGCAAAAAACTTACCTCTGTTACGAACTTCAGTACTCATTGCGTGTATGCGAATTAACCTAGATCATACCGGGCAACGCCGGGAACTCTGCTAGTAATTGATAAAATTCCGATGGAGCACACGCTCCGGTGGCAATCTCCCTACACATCCGTCTATATCATTTCCTCTTCCCACCTACTTTTGCCCTCTGATAATTTTTACTTTAAATTCTTTCAGTGTTTTTGATAAATTAATAATCATTTCTTTTGGTAATTTATTCCAATCCCTTACACCCTTTCCTACGAAAGAAAATTTTCCCACATCCTTATGCCTTAAATCAATTACCAGCTTGTGGTCATGGTCATCTTTACCCTTCCACGCACCTCTCTTAATTTTCCCACCAATATCTTTCCATGCTTCAACAACAATGAATGTCTTGTACACTCCCATGACTCTCTTCACTTTCCTTCTATCCTCCAATGAATCCCATTCCAGCTCCTTTATCATATTATCTACCGATTGTGTTTTGAGGTAATTTCCTAAGACAAATCTGGCAGCCCTTCTCTGCACCCTAACCAACCCCTGTATTTGATACCCAAAATGTGGGTCCCATACTACACCACCATATTCCAGCAGTGGTTTAACCAAAGTTTTGAACCCCGATTCCCTGAATTCGCTATTGCATCCCCTCATTGCTCTTTCCGACAGCCGTCATCGTGGCCGACCCCTTTACAGTCGGCCTCGCTGATGGTATTTGAGTATTAAGTCACGCTGTTACACCAGGTATTAGTTAGGGCGCTATTAACCTAGATGTTGACGCGCCCTGATGCCCTAAAAACAATTTTTCCAACAGGTGAAGGATTTTGAAACCTTTCCCTACCACCTGTCCAATTTGTCTTGCCCAATTAAGTCTGCTATCAAATGTTATGCCGAGGTATTTACATTTCGAGTTTTCAATAAGCAGCTCCTTCCCAGCCTTATAATCATAATCAACCTTTAGCTTTTTATCTGTGTACCCAATAATTTGGCTCTTCTTTGCATTTATCTTCATCCCACGTTGACTAATCACTTCTTTGTTAAAAAGAGGTAATACTCGAAAACTTCTTTTTCGGAAGTACTCTCATGAAGAGTAACTAACTGCAAATATAATACAGGCTCTTCAATCACACTGCCTCTGTTGCCAGGCAACATCAGTGTTACGTGTGCAATACAAGAACGAAACCTTTGTCTCCTCAATAATGTGAATCCCGTAAATTGAGATCACTGTGTAGACACCAAAGAGAAAAGTACTTAAAATTTATATTCTATTTATAATCTCTTCTTTAGAGTTTAGACTTCAATCGTTACACATTAAATGAACGCATAGTTACAAGAATAAACAGGGACGAATAAATCCATTAGGAACATGAAGTTTTTTTGTTGTTTTGGCTTTACGCCTCGCCGATGTCGAGGTCATTACCTGCGGGAAAGAACCGTGGGCAAGAACCGGGTAGAAATTCATCCGTAGCCTTTTGAATGAACCATCCCGTCATTCGTATTAAGAGATTTGGGGGCAATATTGAGAATTGATTCATATATTACTCAAGAAATGTAAATGCGTTGAGCATTATTGTCAGGAAAACTCCGAAGGGGCCGAGAGTTTAGAGTTGTCGCTCATTCCGTTTCCTGTCCTTGTTGAACCCACATTAATGTGATATCCTCTTATGAATGAGGAAAAGTCAGTAAAAAAAATTTTGATCACATCAAAACTTGGAAGCTTAGAGAGTAAAAAGCAATTAAACTATCATTAATTAAAACCTTGTTTCTACTACCCATCGACCTGGTAAATAAAAACAGAACTTGAGTATTTTACACATAGACAGACACATTTTTTTCCCCCTAACGTGATCGCTGTGTTTAATACAAAAAGTAAGACTAAGTAGCGTTGCACAAATTTACTGGGCTTGGTCATTACTGAGCTATACTAATTGCAGCTTTAACACTAAAGCAAGCCTAGCTGAATGATAATCAAGAATATCACGCTTAGAATGCACATTGTAATAGAAACATGACGAACAAGGAAATAAATTTAAAAAACTGTATAATTCGTTCAGTATTTCTAGTTTTGTTTCTCTGCAAAGCGCTAAAATCACCAATAATGCGTGACAGTGATTACAATATATACAGCAGCTGGAGACCTTGCAAAAGGAACCATACATGCTTCCTATTCTGGCTGATTAGGGATCTTCCCAGTCAACAACGGCTACCAGCAACCATATCGAATTCCAATTTTTAGTTCCCCTCGATGTTCCTCCTACAATCTGGTTGGTGGGTAATGAGTCATAAGTTTTGCAATCAGCTCCAGTCGTCGGCGATTTGTTTGAACCATAGAAATGTTTGCTAGCGGCCTTTGAAGCTAATCGGATCTCACCGCGGGGGTTGTCAGTATGAGTGGAGGGATTAAAAGATTCTGCGTAGAACCAGAGAGAGGGGCCAGGGGTACGTCAGGGGAGGGAGTTGAGTGTACATTCAGTCCTGTAGTGTGGCTTATTGCAGGCCAGCTGTGGAGCTAAGGCCGCCAGTATAATTTCAATACTCATTACAGATAATGATTTCTTCTCTCTTATGTGAACCAAAGTTTCAGTGTTTAAAATATCGTCTCTATTGTCTTTCAAAGACTTTGTTAAAATTATTTTAAGAAACCTTAATTACAAGGAAGCATTCGCCCCACTAACAATTTCCCTACTCAGTTGTTTCCGCATAAGATTATTTTAAATTCAGTTTGATTTTATTTATTTGAATTTTCCTAAACACATTTTCCTTATTTTTATACTAGCCTCAAAGTCCGTCAAAAATGACGGGTTTAATGGAGTGTTCTGCCAATTAATTTCTTTGCAGTTGCTTGACTAAATGAAATTGTTTTAAAATAAAGTTCAGTGTAATATCTCACAACTTGTGCTGTGGCAAAACGTTTCAATTGTCAACTCGGTCCAGGTTGCATTACAAACTAACCACAATCTCCGCTAATATTGCCGCTAGAAAATCAAAACTTCAATCACACGCGAATTAATGCATTCCCTGTATCGCATTTCAATGTCATCATGCGTCGCGACATAAACTTGATCCAAAATTTTCACGTGTCGTTATGCCACGAAATATTAACTTTAATTGTGGTGTAGGCCGCATAGATCGCGATCAATCTGGAATTTCCTTCATCCAAACCAAGTAATCATTTCAGTAAATAAAAATAAAAAAAAAAAAAAGCAATGTATAATTAATATGCCAATTTAAACGAAATGTTGACTTTTCTTTTAGTGTACTGGCAATTCATTTCTTAGCAATTTGCTTAACTAAATAGAATCATTAAAAATAAAGCTCAATGTAATTCCTCGTGCCTCGCGATGTAGGAAAAGGCTGCCGTTATCATCCTGTTCCAGGTTGCATTTCAACCTAGCCACGCTAAACTTGTAGCCAGAAAAACAATACTCCAATCACAAGCATATGTATCACGTTTTAGTGTCAAAAATGTATCGTGATATAAGCTTTTGTTATCCGTGATTCAAATCGATATTACAACGTTTGAATGGTGGCTGAAATATTTCATCGGTGTGAGTTGAGGAAATTAAAAATAAATCTTAACAACTTACATTACGCCACGTAATATTAGGTTTAATTGTAGTCTATCCTGTATAGATCTCGCTCAGTGTGGAACTACTTTCTTTGAAATGAATTAATGATCTAACAGGACACTAATGATTTTGTTTTTATCAAACTACTCATGCTCTACGCTGTAACTTCAAGTTCAAGACTGCTGTTAACATTGCTAATCGATAATTAAAGCTGTTATCTTAAATATTTGATACCAAATATTTTAACAAATACTTTCACTTCGAGCGACTATTAAATAAATATAAGCAACTAATAATTATTATCTCATTTTAAACAGAATACGTACTTTTCTTTCATTGTTCTGACAATTAATTTATTTGAGGATTCTTAGCTAAATAGAACTGTTATTATAACGTGCATAACCTAGAACAACATATCTGGTCGTAAGTTGGACAACAAAGGCGAAAAGTGGGACGTCATAATGCGACATCATAGTGTGATGTCACCGCGTGACACAACATAGTGACCAAATAAGCGTTTTATAAGAATAGATTTTTCAAGACTTCGTGAAGCTGTTCCGCATTTAGGTAACTGATTTATCCCAATTCCTGATTCCATTGTATAACAGAAAATTGTTTAACTCTCTTAAGCTTAAAATCAACTACTAGTTTCTGATGCTACTCGTGTTTCTTCTGTCGATATCCATGCAGGCCTAAACACCGATGTGCGCTTTACTCATTCCCATCAATCTCTCTATATGTACACACTTTGACAATAAATTTGGCCATGGCTGAAAAATTCTATCTCTCGTGATTCTCTACTTTTACGTATTATAGCCACTTGATTCTTATATAGTTTATTGAGTATTCTTCTATCTCGATACTTTAGACCTGACTTCTTTAAAATTTTGATCATCTTGTCCCACCTAACATTATCAAAAGCTTTTTCTAAGTCAACAAAGGCCATAAAAGTATCTTTGTTTTTCTTGATCCGCCCTTCAAGTATTAATCTTAAAAACAGAATTGCTTCCCTTGTACCGCGATTTTTCCT
Organism: Vandiemenella viatica; assembly: GCA_031002005.1. Classification (NCBI taxonomy): domain Eukaryota; kingdom Metazoa; phylum Arthropoda; class Insecta; order Orthoptera; family Morabidae; genus Vandiemenella; species Vandiemenella viatica. Next base: position 149,896,013 of record JARYHS010011408.1, read on the forward strand.
AAACCCAAACTGATCTTCACCTACTATCTCTTCTACTACCCTTTCCATCCTTCTGTATATTATTCCGGTCAGTAACTTTTATGCATGTGATGTTAGACTAATGGTGCGATAATTCTCACATTTGTCGGCTTGTGCTTTCTTTGGAATTGTGAAGATGATATTTTTATTAAAATCAGTTGGAATTTCTCCTGTTTCATGTATTTTTGATATCAGCATGAATAATCTTTCGATTCCTTCCTCTCTTAGGGATTTAAGAAGTTCTGCAGGGATCTTATCAATTCCAACTGCCTTATTTGCTTTCAAGTCATTCAGAGCTTTATTAAATTCTGTCCTCAAAACAGGATCTCCTAAGTCATCAATGTCGACATCACCTTCCTTTTCCATTACACTATTGTCCAAGTCGTCCCCATCATACAGTTTCTCAATGTATTCTTTCCATCGGTTAGCTCTATCTTCTGAGCTTAAAAGAGGTTTCCCATCGGCAGCTTTAATTTCCATACCTCTTTTCTTCATTTCTCCAAAATTCTGTTTGATCTTTCTGTAGGCAACATCTACTTTACCTGCGATCATTTCCTTTTCTACTTCTTCACACTTTTCTTTTAGCCATTTTTCTTTTGCTGTTTCGCATTTCCTATTTATTTGATTTCTAAATTGCCTGTACTGCTCTCTTCCTGCTTCATCCTGAGCATTTTTGTACCTTCTCCTCTGATCCATTAACTCCAACATTTCTTCAGTGATCCAAGGTTTTCGGGCAGCTTGTTCCCTAAATCCTAATGTTTCTTTACCAGCTTTGATTATTTCAATCTTTAACGCATTCCATTCGTCCTCGGTTGAGCTCCTTTCGCAGTTACTTCTTAAACCTAAGTCTGCCATTTCTGCAAATTTTTCTCTAGTGCTAGATTGTTTCAGTTTATTCACTTTCAGTCTGTTCTGCTTATACTGTTTCCTTATTCGCTTAAATTTCAGCCTGCACTTCATTACTATCAAATTATATCTGCTCCTGGGTACGCTTTACATTCTAGAACTTGATTCCTGAATCTCTGTTTGATCTTGATATAATCTAGCTGATATCTGCCTGTATCCCCAGGAAGTTTCCAGGTGTATATTCTTCTTGCATGGTTCTTAAACAGTGTTTTTGCCACAACTAGCTTATATCTTTCACAAAATTCTAGCAACCTGCTTCCTCGCTCATTTCTTTCTCCTAGACAAAAATTTCCTTCAGTATTCCCCTCTTTTCCTTCTCCCACTATTGCATTCCAATCACCCATGATTATTAGATTTTCCTCCCCCTTCACATATTGTATTAATTCTTCAATTTCAGCGTTTATTTTCTCTATTTCTTCGTCATCTTCCTGTGACGTTGGTGTATACACTTGTACTAATGTGGTTGCGACGGGCTTAGTTTCTAACCTCATCAAAATAATCCTGTCTCTAAACTGTTCATAATAACTCACCCGTTACCCTACTTTCTTGTTCATTACAAATCCTACACCAGTGACTCCACTGACAGCTTGTGTGCTAATTATCCTGTGTTCCCTAGACCAGAAATCCTGTGCGTCCTTCCATTTAATCTCACTAATCCCAACAACATCTAACTTAAGTTGTTCCATCTCCCTTTTTAAGTTTTCTAACCTACCTGCCCTATTCAGACTTCTAACATTCCACGCTCCGACTCGTAGTAAGTTTTTATCCATTCTGATGACTCCTCCCTGATCAGTCTCCAGCCGGAGATCCTATTGGGGGACTATTTTACCTCCGGAATATTTTACCCAGGAAGAATCCATCATGATACATGTAATTTGAGAGGATTACGTGTCTATGACACTAAAATATTTAGCCTCTCGAGTACAAGTAACATATCGATTTACACATTGTAACGGAATAAATAATGTGGGTCATCCTGTACAATTATTATTAATATTAAATGCAATCAGTGACAGGAAGAATTTTACTTGGGGGGCATCCATAAATTACGTGAGATGAAATGGGGGGGGGGTGTCTGGCGAAATCTCACCAAATCTCACCTGGGGGGGGGGGGGGGTCTACGGAAATCTCACGTGAGGTTTTATGAAAAAATTTTGGACTGTAGAGTTAAAAAAAATTCTAGGGAGGGGGGGGGGTTCTCACGGAACAGTTCTCACCAGTGGGGGGGGCCATCCAGATCTCACGAAATCTCAGCAGAGGGGGGGAGGGGTGTCCGGAAAAACGCCTCACGTAATTTATGGATGTCCCCTAAGGGTCGGAGTTTCTTAGCTGCGACGGCTGAATAAGGAGATGAAAATTCCAGGTAATAACACAGACACCGGCTCTGAGGAACGAACAATGGACAGCCACCTTGTTTGTGAGCAAGCGTGCTGTAAATCCCTCTGGAGCCCGCTAGGTTCGGAAAATATACTAGGGAAGGTGGAAGACCGGCCACTGACATTTTGCTAGCCCGGGATTTTTGGATGGCTTGACATTCTCCGCACTTTGCTTTCTGAAGAGGAAAGTACTATTTGTTTCTACAGTAGACAGAATTTGATGAGGTCAGTAGTAACTTGAGAGTTGTAGCTAGCATATGCTGCAACAATTTCGCCGTCGAATAACGGTCTACACTGATACGGTAAATGGACAAAAAACTTAACAGCGTTTACTTCAAATCATTGAGACTAGCCCTGTAACGGCCCTGTCAAAAGAAATTTTAAAACGATAAAAATTTTCGCTTCTGGTAAACTGAGCTATGGTTTGTTTGAAGCCGCGAGCTATTTTAACTTTTTATATATATATTTGATGGATGGACTAACCTTGCGAACTTTCAATGGGTAATGTAAAAATACACTGACGGCCGCCAAATTTATAATTATGTAATTCATCCGATCGTTAGAATCGTGAAGATCATTGCGTGTTGTTTTAAAGGGAAAATTAGTAAAATAAAGTATGGAATGTTTGTCATTCATTGTATAGTTGTGTAATTTTAATATGTTTCATTAATATTTATGATTTTATTAGTGGTTTGTGTTTATTTATTGGCAAATGTAAGACGAGGCAGTGCTTTGTATTTGATTTGAGACTCCGTGTATTCATATTAAAATTAAATATGCCTCTGTCTGTAGAGGCTAACGAGTACAGTACTCAATTTACAGTAACATTAGGCAATTTTTTAATGGTAAAGAGAACTATCACATCCAACCATCTACTACAACGCACTCTCTCTTTCTTTACAAATATAAATATTTCACCTTGCATCTCGGAACGTACAGCTTTGCCATTTGGATTGACATCCCCCCTCGCCATAGCACTATGAGTCACTGACTGAATGTAATCCAATCGGTACATAGAGCTCCCGTCAAGCCGGGGCGGACGTTTCATCTGAGGCAGGCTGGCCAACCCAGTTGCGACAGACCCCAACTCCGACTAATTGCTCGACCCCGGCAGGCTTCCCAACCACGACTGCCGGCGTATGTTTTCCGGAAAGCGGAACGCACCTGCCTGCAGTAGTTGGCAACTCTTTCCGGTCGTAATTCCATTAGCGACTCAATTCTCTTAGTGCGCACAGCGCCTCTAGGCGGAGCGTATAGGCTGGGCAAGTAGCTCCGGGCACTATTGCTACATACAGCTGATTATCAGACGTTGCAACACAGTACTTCGGCCATTAAGATGAAATATTGAAACCATTAATTGCTAACAGTATTCGTGGAATAATAATTTCAAATAATATGTAATTTTAAAATTGAATTATTATATATCGTTAATGCTAATTAGCTCACCAAGATGGAAGAAGAGTGGCATTCGGTGCAGGTTTATCTGGTTCAAGCCCTATGGGGGAAGGAATTTTTATAACTTCGACTTGTGCAGCAGGATCACTTGTGCCCAGACTGTTACCAAATCAAATTTTATTAAATCAAAAGCCTCATCCCAGTGGGTACAGAGTGAAGTTAAAACACGCATATTTTTTTATTTACCTAGCCAGATTTCAAAAATAAATGTAACTTGTGCATACTGCCATTTATGATTTTGAATACTTGTGTTTTTTTAATTTTAATTGATATAATATAAAGCATAATAAATTTTCTTATTTCAGTAGCCCTATTTTCAAAGAATTCATACGATAATATATGATTTTAAAAGCTTTCATATGATGATAATTTAATATTTCTTTGATTTTTCCAAATTAAAAGCAATATGATGTTGTTCTAGAAATGATTGGCATAAATAAATAATCCGTATTGGAAACTAAGAGCCCACAAACATTGCTAACAGTGTTAAAAGATGGTGGTGTTGATAAATGTTGCTAAAATCATTTCTCTATGCTGTAAGGGCATAATAAATGTAACATTTACTTGAAAAAGATTTTTCATTTGATTTAATTTCAGAGTAATCGTATTGTTTAATAAATCTGTTTTACTTTATAATAAGCAAGGGTCAGTTACAACCCTGCTCATCATTCAAAACCGAACAACAAATTACTCTAGCCATTCAGATGTTTTATTTCCAGTTTCTCTAAATCACGACAGCTTAATTTCGGGATCTACTTTCACATAATTCTCTAGCACTTACCTCAGTTTCCAATACAGTACCATCCAACTTTCTCAATTTTCTCAATGTGTCAAGGTGTGAAGAGAACTGAAAGAAGACGAAGGCTGTTAAACAGCTATATATTGCGAGTTCGTTCTAACACACCTCAAACTCTTCCACATACAAAAAACTTCTTCTTTTAACATCCCTTCAAGAATAAATATGTGCAGACTATAATTTTAGTTTTTCTATAGTTTCATAAGGAGAACTTCTTAAATCTTTAAGAGAAAAAGGAATCCAGAGATTATTTTACCTGATATCAAAACGTTATGCAACAGTAGAAATTCCGAATGATTTAATTAAAATTACCATCTTCACACTTCCGAAGAAGTCCAAGTCGACAAATGAGAGAATTATCGCACATTCTTCAAAAATACTGAACAAAATAATAAACAGGAGAATGGAAAGAGTAGTGAAAGAGATAGTAGGTGAACATGAGATTGCTTTTAAGAACAACCGCGGAACAAGGGAAACAATTTTGTCTTTAATACTTGAAGGCCGGATCAAGAAAAACAAAAATACTTTTATGGCGTTTGTTGATTTAGGAAAAACTTTTAATTATATTAGGTGGGACAAGATGTTACAATTTAAAAAAAAAGTCAGGTCGAAAATATGGAAATAGAAGAATACTTTATAAAATGTATAAGAATCAAGTTGCTATAATAAAAGAAGAGAATCATATGAGACATGCATCGGTTAAAAAGGGTGTGAGTCAAGGTTGTTGTCTATCCACATTTATATTAAACTTGTATGTAGAGTATGCAATAAAGGAAATGAAAGAAAAATGTGTATGTGGCATAAGTGCTCAATGAGAAAAAATCAGTATGCTACGATTCTCATATGACATTGTCTTGATAGCAGAACAGGACGAGGATATTGAGAAATTACTGAGTGGCATGAACAAAGAAGTGAAAGAAGAGTTTGGACTAAATATAAATCAAAGCAAGGCAAAAGTTATGAAATGTAGCAGAAATAATACCAATAATAGTAGATTAAATGTAGGAAAGGGATCGAATGTGATACTTGAAGTAAGTGAATTCTTCTAGTAGGGAAGAAAAATTACAACTGATGACCGAAGCAGAAATAATGTTAAAAACTAGAATGTCAATAACAAAAAGATCCTTCATGAGAAAGAGCATTCTTATACTCGTAGTTTCAAATGTTGCTCTAGGAATAAGAAAGAACTGTTTAAAACTTTATGTATGGAGAACAGCACTTTATGGTAACATGGACTTCAGGAATACCAGACCGAGCGTGGTGGTGTAACGGATAGCGTTCTGGCCTCGCATTTGGGAGGACGGCGGTTCGAATCCCCGTCCGGGCATCCAGATTTGGGTTTTCCATGGTTTCCCCAAATCACTCCAGGCGAATGCCGGGATGCTTCCTTCAAAAAGGCCATGGCCGAATTCCTTCCCATTCCTTGCCCCCCCATCCTTTCCCGTCTCTAAAGACCACGTTGTTAAAAAGGGACGTTAAACTGTTACAAAAAAAAAAAAGAAAAAAAAAAAGAAAAAAAAAAAGGAATACCAGGAAGAAGGAAAATTGAAGCATTTGAAATCTGGTGCTATAGAAGGATACCGATAATTAGTGGACAGATAAAGTACGAAATGAGCGAGTTTTGGAAATGATGGATGACAAAAGAAATTTGTAGAAGAGACTTACAGAAAGAAGAGACAGTATGGTAGGTCAATTTTGAGACATGCGGGATTGGAGGGAACAGTCAAAGGCAAGAAGTGTAGTGGAAGACAGACATTAGAATATATGAAACAGATAATTGAATAATTGAGGACATTGGGTATAAGGGAGAAGCGGTTAGCGAAAGATAGGAAGGGATGGAGGATTGCTTCAAACCTGTCGAAAGACTGATGACAAAAAAAAAGATCAATTGAACTTACTGGAAAAAAAAGACAGGAAATTAACATGTCAGTTTGAAATGAGTTTATTTAACGTTATACTATAATATATATGGTAGTGTTCTTACGTGTGTGCTATATAAACCAAAAAACTAAGCGCGGTGCATGTTTAAAGAGATGGTTTAAAACTATTGAAATCCTCGATGTTACAAATATAAGGAAATCATCACTCACTCACAAGAAGAATTGGTTCAATTCATTCGCCAGATGGCATAGAAATATCATTTCTTATTTCGATAGTGCTGGTAGCCGTACGTTCACAAAATAATATCACATTGGTAAATGTATTATCTGGAATTGCGGCGACTCTTTTTAACGGTTGTCGAACATCACATTTAGCAGTTAAATTGCCATTGAATATGCAAAACGGTGAAATACCAACTTGCAACATTTCAAAAACATCTGGAATGAGTATGGTACTACGTTACCAGTGCAAGATAATAATATGTGATGAATGAATAAAGGCCCATCAAAAATCGTTCAAAGCATTGGATCGAACATTACAAGATTTACGTGGAAACGGGTGGCTATTTGGTAGTTCGCTAATATTATTAACAGGCGATTTTCGATAAACATTAACTGTTATTCTGTGTTGAACATCAGCTGATGAACTAAAAGCTTGTTAATAAATTTTCATTGATAGCAAACATGAGTGGTAAATTACTAAACATCTTTCTGTAAAACATTTTTATAAAAAAATTTCTATGCTGGAAATGGGAAAAGTTATAATTGAAGAAACAACAAACGTCATAAAATTACCAATAAATTTGTACAGGATCACTCACTCACAAGAATTGGTTCAATGCATATATTTCCAGATATCAAACAAATTACAGAAAAAAACATTAATGGGTAAGTTAGCGTGCAATATTAGCTGAAAAAAAATGACTGGGTAGATTTAATTAATATCAACAGGTGAAGTAGCTGCTTAAAAATTAATAGATACTGTTATAGGTTGAGATGAAGCAGTAGATGATCCAATTAAATTCTTAAATTAACTTCGTTTATCTGGATTTCCACACATATCATTAATCCGAAGGTTGGTGTTCTCACCATTCTTCCTAGTAATATTCACCCCCTCCGACCTTGCAATTATTCCAGAAGCAAAAATTTTAATTCCCAAATTGAAAGGGTGTATGTGCTGATATCACGTACAACAACAATACCAACAGATACCTCATTCCAGTTCAAACGATTACAAAATCCAATTAAACATGCTTTTGCAATAACTATAAACAAATCTTAAGGTCAATCATTGCAAGTATGTGGATTGAATTTTCAGAATCCATGCATTTTTTACTGACAGTTATACAGGAAAATCAAATGATTTATTTGTTTGTATGTATGCCAAATTAAATCATCAAAACCTTGTATAACTAAGAGAATTACAATGACCTTGAATAAAACAGTAGTTACAATTTATTTAATCCAAACCATAAAAATAGTAAATAAATATCAAATATTCAAATTTTCGTTTATACACACACACACACACACACACACATATATATATATATATATATATATATATATATATATATATATATATATATACACATATATTTCCTTTAATAACGTAATATACTTGCGTTTGATGAAAAAGAAAAAAGGATATTAACAATTAAAGATAGCTGTATGTAATTTAGCAGTTCCACGAATATCACATTTGATCAATAGAATACTTTGAGCTAATGTCAGAATTAATTAATTCATTACTATACAAAATTCACGGTATTTATTGCTACAGGTTGGTACAGCGAGCAATTGACTTAGGTGTGGTGTATTTGATGTGGCTATAATATTCTTTCTTTTAAAAATCTGATTAAACGATTATTTATGAAAGTTTAAACTATATCCATTTTTCACTAAAGTCGTTCTGCTTAACAACACAGAAGTTGTCCAGTTTCGTGCTTGACAGTAAAGTATATTATTAGTATGTAATAACGTAATTTCTTGAATCTTAGATAAATTATAGTTACTCATTAAAAATCCTGAATCAACACAAGAAAATACCTCGAGTGCTTTTTGAAAATACTTCATACAGAACTGCACCTTAACTACAAGGTTTAATTAAATATAAACAAGAATGAACAGAAATGTAATTAGTTTTTTGTAAGTTTTCACTATGAAAGCCGAATTAGTTATAAACTAAAATAAATCCCACATTACGTAACGATTGTATTATTTAGAAACCCCTCCTTACTAAACGTAAAGTTCATTAATAGAATTGTTAACTGATTAATAAAAATAGCTTCCGCGGTGGGAAACGTTTCTTTCTAATCACTGGATTCCTGCTTTGGGTGAATGTTTCACAGCACAAAAGAGATTCGTAGATAAATCGTGAGGGATAGAGTAAGTGATAAGAAAAGTTGCTCCCCTCCTGCCTAAAGTAATAAGAAACTTCTATTGACAGTAAGTTTCTTCAATAGAAGTTTCCTCCTTTGAATCGAATCGTCGAATATCCTTGCAAACACAATCGTTTCTTTCCGAGGAATAAATACGCCCACCGGCACGAAAGAATAGTATCACATCGGTCTCTTACGGAACTTTGAAAGCATTACTTCATTAGGGGTAAACAATGAACTGTTCCATTAAACGAAAAGTTTTGCAATAATAACATGACCGCCACAATGGAGTTACAACTTAATTACTTGTTTTCGAAGTACGGGAGTAGAGAAGAAGCTTATGCTTCTAATAATCTGGGACAGCCGAATCCCTGTCGCATCGCGTTATGAGATTTCTAGCGAATGCTTTAGCAAATTCACTTCCAGAAATACACATGAAAACAACGATGATTAAAATTTCAGTCTTTTTAGAAAGAGGAGTATTGTATAGCTGCATTGATTAACTCGCATTGTAAATACTGATTGAGAATCTATTGAAAAACTGAACTTTTTTTAAAGTTCATATTTATCTTCTACTTTACAATTACAATCCAAATTTCGTTATGTGGTGCCGCAAACATTCTGATAGTACATTACTGTAGCACAATTTTGTGTTATTAAATAAAAGAAAGTTATTTTTATTATTATTCATCCCCTTTTGAGTACTGTTACTGACTATACTTTAACGACTGTTTTAATATTTTACAAAAAATAAATTAAAACAATCACATAAAATCTTGACAGAAAATTTTTTCGAAATTAATTTACACTCCAAAACACATAATAATTCGGTAAATTGAATTCAAGTTTAATGACTGTTTCTGGCGAGTGATGGTAACACTCATTATAAAAGTAACCAGAAATTCATGTAATTAGATTTTGGAAGTTTCGCCGTTAATTTTGACGTTTATAGCATGGTTGCATACACTGGTATGAAGTAATTTTATTCATCCCTTTTCTATATTTATCACCAAGTTTTTACTTTTCTTGCCTTCTGACTGCAATACAAAGTAATCACAAGAAACAATTAGAATGTAATCACTGCCGCTGAAATATAATTTACTATCCTCTATTATTTATGAGATCACACGTTAAATCTCAAGTATTATTTCACTTTCGAAATTTCGGAAGGAGGAGTAAATAGATCATGTACTCCGTTTCCATAGGGTAAAGAACCTTAAAAACTGCCAACTTACCCAACTCCTTACTTACTTATAAACGTTTCTCGGGAAACAAACCGAGTGATGTTGTTATTAATGCACAACATTTCGGCGACTTTATTCTCCGTCGCCATCTTCTGAAGATGGCGACGGAGTATAAAGTCGCCGAAATATTGTGCTTTAATAACAACATCACTCGGTTTGTTTCCCGAGAAACGTTTATAAATAAACAACGCCGAGAAAGATTACATTCATTTTTCCTTATTTACTACTTAAGTGTTAATCTTTGCGCCCACTGCAGGCAAATTAATAGTCTCTTTTAAATTTTCTCACTACTTATGTAAACTTGCTTAGCAGTTATGAAGCGTAGTGAACTATATCTAAAGATTCTATATAGTAATTTCGCGTTTTGTAAACTATTCGAAAAATGTGCAAAGTACAGCATTCTCAGTACATAGAAAAATCTTTTGTTAACTAACCTACAGTCCCCGATGGAGAATTGACAATATATACATTCAAATCATATAGCGCAAAACTATTTTAGACAACTACTGTAATACAATGATAGTCTTTCCACTTGAGTTCAATTTGAAAATCACATGCTAAATTTGAACATACATACACACCTAAGAATAAAGTTTGGCCTGTTCCAATATTTGCTGGGTTGCAACTATGTTGTGGTATAATTTATCTTAAGTTTCTACCTTTAATTTCTACTGCAAAAATTTTAATTAAAAAATTAGTTGGCAGGTGCAGTAAACGCCATCCCACTCCATGATGTACCAATAGTTTGTACTGTGAAATAATATATTCTCAGGTGAATTGAATATTAATATTTTTAGAATAATGAAGAATTATAGATTATTTGACGATTAATACTGTTTTAAATTTCTATTCGTTAAAATCATTTATAAAGAAAGTTGTTGTTGAAGTGGGTTTGCAAATTGACCGTTGGTTGGGTAAATAGTGGAAACAGGAAGTGAGTTGGCCGTTCAGTTGTGAGGTAGCGCTGACTGTGACCGTCGGTCACTGGCTTGGTCGAGAATTCTACGAAGACGCTTCGAGCCATTATGGTTCGGAAACCAAACGTGCCATTGTATTGAAGTAAAAATGGATGTATGAGTTAGCCGCTAGCAGAATATCTCGTAACTTCGTTCAAACCAGGGGAGTTCAAATATATTTCATGTCATATCAAACTGGGGCCGTAGGCACGTCGGTATTCCAGGAGATTGGCTGACAAATTCCCGTGGACTGGAATGAAGAATATGGCTTTTAGAGAAGAAGGAAAAGAGACTTTTGTATGGAATTCAACAGTTGGACTTGGCAGTGAGTAGAGCTAAACTGGGAAGATGAAAGGTCCAAGCGTAAAGTAATGTGAACTAGTTTCTTTCTGAAAGTGTTTAAATTTACGTGGTGCGACGTATTTAACATATGCTCTGATAGACAACGCAGTTTCGCATAAAGAAATGGTGAAATTGAACTTTCTGACAGTCTGTAGCAATGTTATGTCTCATACAGAGTTATAAATCCGCCAGGAGGACGCACACGAATATTAGAGGATTCATGGTAAACCCACTTCAGTTCCCTAAGATATAATTTCCAACATTAAAAATCAGTTGCGCCTGAGTAATTTGGGAAGACATAATTTTAGTAACATATGTAATGCATACCGCACATGATTTCCCATGTAAGAACAAGTGGCGTATTATAATCATTTTTTGTAATATTGATGGAAATTAATTTTATCAACAATATGAATTTGTCTGCTCGTACTAGGACTGTTCTGTGCCGGTGGAATTTTAAGTGGAATATTCTATTCGTCTTTATTGTTACTGAATGTTCAATAACTTCTGTAATAAACAATCTATGTAATGAAGATTGTTTACATCATCTTGTCCGATAATTACACGAAGGCTACGAGTCACAGTACTAATATTTCCATATTCATATCAGAAATAATAATATTAAAATTATATTTTCAATCTGCCAACGAACGCAGAATGGTACAAACGATATCCTTAAAAGCAGCCGGCGAGAATGTAACTTTCATGAACGCATTCATCACGGGATCGTGTTTTAGAGAAGAAAGCCTACAGTTGCGGGAATTCAGTTTTTTTCAGCCGTTAAATTAAATACAAAATTTACTAGTGTGACGTCACTTGGAAGTACCATTCAATAGTGGTATATTAATTACCATCAATAATTTCGAGTCAATGTCCAATTATGGGCACACAACGTATGAGTAAATTGATCTACTCATTCGTACGTCAAACACTAATTTTAGGCTCATATTTACTCTTAACCATCACATAAGCTAACAGCGACATTGTTTTTACCTCTCGTGTAACAGTGAACATTCTAGTTTATGGACAGGCTCTCCTATAGCCTCCTTAATCAGGGTAGGAGCGTAATTGATCTAGCCCTCTACCATTTCCTACACGTCGAAACAATATTATAAATTATACGTGACATTAATTTGTAAGGGGCGGTAGAGCGTCTGAGTACGGCCCGGACGATCGCGGTTTGATCCCCGACGAAGTCCTCGAAGCTGAACGTCTGGAATAGCCCCCTAAGCCCACTCAACCAGCGATAAAATCAGTACCGTGGGGCAAAATCCGCGGGAAGGTAAAGAAAAAGGGCAGGATCATGTCTCCGGCCACGGCAAGTCCACTCTAGTGCCTACGGTCAGGATGTAAGAGTGTGGACCTCTACCTCCGCTGATGCTACGGGAATACGGCCTGAAGCAGAGAAAACCCACTGCCTTTATCTTTTACCTATTAATTTTTAAGAATTTTGTCTGGCACGCAAATTGAATTATGTATATTATTTTTTTTTTTTTTTTTTTTTTTTTTTTTGGTTTATTACTTTCCTATTTATTGGTTACAAAATTCAGAGATGTATGGTACTAGGTATCAATGCCAGGTACAAGATACAATACACAAAATCAAAGTGTGGTGCAAATACAAAGATTTAAGATACAGACTTCTTGGATGTGAAATACGAAGATACATGCTTCTGTTAAATTCATCATTCACACTGTTCATTTCTTGTGGGCTAGCAGCGTGGTCATTCCGTGAGTTTTGTTTTCTTCAGCAGCTGTCTTCTCCTGCGCTCTTCCGGGTTGGCACCCCTGTGTGCGTTGTTACGGAATGCTTGGGTGTCCGCCCATTACGAGGGATTGCAGTGCGTTGCCGTATGAGCTGGCGTAACGGGGAGAAGTGGTCGCCTTAGCGAATTCTCTCTCCATGTAGGAGATGTAATTGGTGTATTCTTTGTCGTGGTGTTGACAAACATATAGCACTGTATGGCCTAGCAGCCATGTTGCGGCATTTTGTTTCTGTGCTGGTTTTCGGATCTTATCGGGTCTGAGGATTTCCTGTATTGAAATTGTGGTTCCGTCCAGCTGGGCTAACTTGTATTTCAGCCATACCCAAATGCGCTGTGTTTCGCCGCACGAGAAGCGGTGCAAAAGGGTGTCTGTGTTGCCGCATTTGTGGCACCTGTCAGTTGCCGAGAGATGAATCCGAAAAAGTTTTTCGTTTGTCGGTATTAGTTCGTTGGTTGTTTTATACCATGCGGACATTACCTCGGATGGAAGGTTCTTGTTAAAGATGGTTCACCAAACTTGGGGCCAGTTAGTGCTCGGATACTTTAATTCAATGTTGTTTCTTTCGGCCATTGTTGAAAGTCTAATATAGATGTCCCTTGTTGTTTTGGGTGGCGGAGGGTCTAAGCTCGTTTCGAAATAACTTTTTTCTAGAAAATAGATTCTGAGCTGGTTTAAGTTCTTCCCTATGTTTCCTATGTAGACTGGGGCTTTCGTGCATTGTGGTTTGTAGTGCCTCATAACTGAAGTTGTGAAACTGGAGTCGTTGTCTTTCAGCTTGTCTATTGCGTGTATCAGTAAAGCTTTGCACCTGGCCTTTACATTGATGACGTCCAGGCCTCCCTTTATTTTTGGTCGTGTTAGCATTTCAAATTTTACCTTAAATATGTCGTTTTGACATACAAACCAACATAAGGCTTTTTGCAGATTTTCCGCAATGGGGTCAGGCGCTGGTAGTACCTGGGCTAGGTAGCTTATTTTGCCTAGGATGCAGGTGGTTATCATTCTTGATTTTTGGACCATGTTGAGGCTTCTGAAACTGTGCGCTCTCAGGATTGCTCTTACTTTATTTAAGGTATTTCTCCAGTTGTTTGTGGACATTTTTTTCGGGTTTTCCTCGAGTATTATTCCTAGGGATATATGTTTCGTAACTTCGTGACCCAGAAGATTTTTCCCCGTGCCTGTGAGTCCTTTACCAATGTGAAGTAGTGCGGACTTGTTAACGTTTACTCTTGCGTTTGTTGCTCGCTGGAAGAGTTTAATGGCGTTTGTGATTTTATTCAAGTCGTCCTGTGAAGTGACATAAAAGCCCACGTCATCTGCGTATGCTCGGCAGCTTACTCGTTTTCCGTCGAAAAGGTATCCATTGATGGTTTTGTCTATATGTCTTAGCAGAGGTTCTATTGAGATGCTAAAAAGTATCATTGACAGAGGGCATCCTTGTCTTACGGATCGCGTTATTCTGAAGGATCTGGTCAATGTGCCGTTGATTAGGAGTTTGGAGGAAACATTAGTTATTATTTTTTCCACCGCTGTAGTGAAACTTACACCTAAACCAAATTTTCTTAAGGCTTTTAGCAGAAACTGGTGATTCACGCGGTCATAGGCTTTTTCTAGGTCAGCAAAATAGATTGCTGCGCGGGATTTTTTTTCAGCGGCAATGGAGATTATATCTCTATATTCGTTCGTGGCTTGGATTATGCCTTGTCCTGGTATGGGGCCTGATTGATAACTTCCGAGAATCCTACTTAAAAACGGTTCTAGTCTTTTCTTTAACATTCTGGTTAATATTTTGAAATCTGAGTTTAGTAGTGTAATTGGTCTCAGGTGTCTCACCTCTTTGCTTTTGCCGCTCTTTGGTAAGAGTACGATTATCCCTTCACTGAAAACTTGGGGTATAATGCTGATCCTCCATATGTCATTCATCGCTTGGAGTAGTTTCCTGTTTATCAGAGGCCAAAACATGGAATAAAATTCAACTGGTATTCCATCAGGCCCGGGTGATCTTTTTCTTGCTGCCTTCCTGATTGAGACTTCCATCTCTTCAGGGTCAAAATCTCTGGAGAGGTTTTCCCTTTCAATGTCGGAGATAACACTGTTGACGGGTTCTAAAAACTGTTGGGCTGCTCTTTCATCATTTCCTTCCTCTGTGTAGAGGTCTGAAAAATACAAGAGTGCGGCATTGACGATTTCCCTTTGAGTTCTTAACGTATCGCCGTTGTTGTTCTTTATCTCCGTGATCAAGGTCTGATCTCTTCTTTTCTGGGCTCTCGTTAAATGATATAGAGAAGCAGTTTCTTCTTCTACTATATTTTTAGGCTTTGATCGTAACAATAGACTGTTTGTGCTGTTTTCCTTAAGCCTAGTTATTTTTGCCTTGTATTTTTTAATCAGTGCGAAGGTGGATGGGTTTGGGTTCGTGTCTGCGTACAGTTCTCGTAGGCATCTATAGTAGAATTCGATAGTCTCGTTCTGCCAGTATCTTTTCCGTTTTGAGTGGAGTATTATTGTTTTGCGGAGATATGGTTTTGCTTTGAGTAGCCACCATTCCAAGCTATTTCTATATTGATGGCAATGTTGCAAGCAGGATTGCCAGGCGCTATGGATAAGGGTTTTAAGCTCTGCGTCGTTTAGTAAAGAAGTATTCATTT
This sequence comes from Vandiemenella viatica, assembly GCA_031002005.1. Taxonomy (NCBI): domain Eukaryota; kingdom Metazoa; phylum Arthropoda; class Insecta; order Orthoptera; family Morabidae; genus Vandiemenella; species Vandiemenella viatica. The sequence continues at coordinate 149,911,781 of JARYHS010011408.1, forward strand.
TCCAATACCCTTTATTCCTCCTTACTGACTGAGGTGGCATTTTTATGTGACACAGGTAACTGCAGTGATCTGAGAAGTTTATAGGAGCTATGTCAGTGCTACATATTTCACTTGCTAAGTTACTGGTTACGTATATTCGATCTAGCCTACTGCCTGATGAGCTGGTGATATATGTGAATTTCTGGAGATCTCCCTGGGTTTGTCTGAATGAGTCCACGAGGTGTAACCCGTTAATCAAGTTTTCTAGTTCAGGGCATCTGTTGAAATTCGGGTGTTGGTCTCTGGGGTGAGTGACGCAATTAAAGTCTCCACCCATTATGATTTTTGTCGGATTATTCCTGAGAAGGAAAGGCACGTTGGTTTTGAAGAACATTGATCTCTCTTTCCTTTTGTTAGTTCCTGAGGGTGCATAGACGTTGACGACCAAGATTTCATTTATAAAGACTGAGATTCCCCTCCCCGTTTCCAGGATATCAGCATTCTTGCAGGGGATGCCATCTTTGACTAAAATTGCAGTTCCTGTACCACCATCTGGGGAGGAATTTAGGAAGAGGGTAAAACCAGTGATACGCAAATCTATGAGGATGACTTCTTGGAGCAGTGCTATGTCAATGCAGTTGTGATACAGGTAATCCTTTAAGCTTTTCACTTTTAACTTAGTGGTGATTCTATTAATATTGATGGTGGCTATTTTATAAGTCTGCTGCATGGATTTGTGCAATACAATCTGCTACTATCTCAAAGGCTTTATTTGGCTGTGAAGGGAGGTAGGCAATATTGTCTTCCTCAGTTGACATTGGCGCCTCATCCTCATTACCCGGCACATCATCGGCCCAACTTGTGAATTCCATTCCAGTTATAACGGGATTTTTTTTCATTTGGTCAGTTTCCTGCTTGTTTTTTGATGGAATTGGAGGGTTTTGCAGCGGTAGTGTTATGCTACTTTTATCTTCCTGTAATCGCGTACGTTTGATTGTTTCTACCCTTTTTTTAAGTTCGTGATGTTTGTGTAGCAGGTTTACGTCCCCGTCGCTTTTTCCTTGTGCTTAGCTGCGTTAAGCCCTCTGCTTCTGAATCAAGTGCAGAAGAAGACTGCAGTGTGTCCAGAGGGGAAGTTGGTTGTGACGCATTACGGATATCGGTTGACTGTTTGAGTGAATTCAAAGATTCAGTCTGTAAATGTGGACAGAAAACAGTCTCACTTTGCTGTTTCTCGACTGTGTTAGACTTTTTTTTCTGGTTTTCAATTATTTCTGTGGAGTGAGACCCCTGTTGTATTGTGTCACCCAGAATATCACAAGCGTTTGTGTCACATAACGATTTGGTGTTCTGATTTGTTAAAGGTGGGAAATTAGAGTCCTGTTCAGAACCAAACAATTTCCCGTGATCCTGTGGAACATCTTGTCTTAAGAAACGAATCGGCATGGTCGCAGTTTGCCTTCGTGGGCATTCCGCACGTACGTGATCAATGGCGTTACATACAGCGCATGTCCTGGGCTGCCCGTCATAAATAATCAGAGCGCGATACCCTGCAACCATTATATATGAAGGGATGTGTTTCTTTATTTCCATTTTTACAATCTTAACCCCGTTAGGCTTACGATATCTGATGTTGCCTCCCCAGCAGTCTTCTGATATTGCAAAGATCACCCCGAAAGGTTTCAATGCTAACAGTATTGACTCATTAGATATTTCAAAGGGAAGGTTAACAATACGGATATTGCGATATCCCATTCCCGCATCTGATACAGAAACGTTACTGATCTGACCATCGGTGTGTTTAAATTTCAAGTTCCCTGCAAAATCCTTTATTATCTTTTCGCATGCTTCCTTATTCTCAAATTTTACAAAAACAGCATTTTGGAATGAATCTAGCTGTATTCCAAAAACATCACTCTCTTTCAAATGCACCACTTCAAAAAGCCATTCATGAATTTCGAGAGCCGTTGGTCTGATGAATTTCCTATCAAACCCGAATTTGATTGTATTCTTTCTAATTGAATCTATAGGAGCCATGACACAAAACTGCTACTTACAGTCCCAGCTGCAATCGCTGCGTCCAACGTGCGCCGTAACAGCAATCGGCGTGCACAAGGTTACGCCGCAAAATACGTATTACCCACACCACTGATATCGTCAGAGCTTCATTAGAACAAAACAAAAGGAATTCTACTTAAAATCACTTGAAAACCACCTTAAAACAGTTTTTTTATAGCACTAAACTTCAATACGTGTTTCCAAGGTATATTATTTAGGGAGCACTGGCAATACAGATCTTCCTGATTATTGGATGTCATGTATACTATTATCTAGGCTTGGTACAAAGTGTGCCCAAGGTCGCATTTGGTTATTGCCTTACCGCTACTGCTGAATTATAGCAGGCATGTATTGTGCCATCGATCACGCAGTACCCGGCAGGAATAAGGGCGATGGCAAAAAGGCGAACTGATGAACCGAGTGGCCACAATTAATTGCAGACTGACGCCTCGAAATTGTTGTGAGAGCAAGAAAAGGAGGCCAGACAACACTGCGACTTCTTTTTGTCTTTCGTGGAACAGTGATAAATTCCGAATGTCGACATGGTGTGGAAGTTCTAATTGCTCGTTGACTGCAGATGATGACAGTTGCAAAAAAGAGCACCAGAAAAGTAGTCAGATTAATTAACGGACGGCGGGAAATGCTAGAGACAAAATACAGCTAGCGCTACATACATTGCAGTTTTGTATCCGTAGACGGGACACACTGAAATTTTTCCACAGAGTAGATGTGTTTGAGGATAACAAGGCGAAAAAGGGAGTAAATACTAAAATACCTACTCTTAAACATATTCAGGACCACAAACTGTATGCTTATCTTGTTAATATTTTGCAATGCACCGATCTTAATAACCTTAGGAAACTTGCTGTAATCATTTAGATTAATAATGTGGTCCCAATATTCCGCATTAAGAATTGAAGCTTTATATCCCGGTTAACGAGGCAAACTCTACTGTACCATCAAAAGATTTTAAGACATCTTATAATAACTGATCAATATCTGCAATTACTCCTATATTCTGAAATTCATAAAATTGTTGATGTCAAAGGGTTCTTTGCATCAAAAATATGTTTTCCTCTTATTACGTAGATTTCATAAGGATGGAATATACCTTTTGTCTATGAAACTATTTCTTCTTGTTCACCTCTCATAAATATTTAAATAAGCAACAAACTCACATGACATGACGATACTATTTTTGCCTTTAAAATTAACCGATCAATGCACAAAAAAAAAAAAACGGGAATTTAGAAATTTATCTTAAAAAAATTGCTGTAAATCATCTGGTAATGACTAAGAGACAGATCCATAACCGAGGTTGTAGTGTACCCGTAATAAGGATTGCCACCAGTTATTATTACTCTCTATCATTAAAATTTTGTATATATAAAATACCTTGTTCAATTTTGCCTGGGCGCCATGGAGGGAGTCCTTCCAGAATTTTCAATGAACATTTAGAAATGCAATTATTTGTTTTATTATAAGGAAAATTATTTTAATTTATCTACTGACACTTGCATTTATTGTGATCACTATAAGAAAAGATGATTGCATTGACTAACAAAAAAAATGTAACACAAATTAAATCGATATGATAATTTTTGATTAAATATACAACTAAATGATAGAACATGAACAAAGTCCGACTAACTCAAAATTAGAGAGCACAAGTTTCTACAAGTTTTCGTTTTCGGGTACATGCGCCACAGTTTGCCTCGGTTTGTTCTGGCGGAATAAAATTGTGTATTTACCATCCAGTTGACGTTTATGTTGAAGTCGGCGCTGTCCGGATCTTCTCGAATTTCTGCGCGCAACACACACAAAACAAAATTTTATCGTCGCACTGTGTTTAACACTGGACGATCACTTGCTTAGGAGCATATTCGATTATTATTCTTTCGAACGGCGTCTCACTGGCCAGCTGCAGTCTTCTCCTCAAAACGAGGGTTTTACCATGAAACAAAAAACAAAACTTGTCTGAACTTATTGTCAATTAATGGAGTTATCCCTCCATGCATGCACACACACAATCCTCTCACTTCACGCACCGCTCGCACGGGGCGGACTGTCCCTACTGAAGGAATGTGGTCCGCTTATCTCCTCTGCCATCTCCAAACACCTGCACTCAAAGGGTGCCGCGATGGTTGCACTGCAAAATACTCTCTCCTCTCACACCGACAAACGCTTGCTTATAAAATTTGAAGCTTCCGCGAACGGACCGCTTCATTACCCTCGCTGTTCGTTTTTTACGAAGTTGCATCAGCACACTTCGTAAACATCCATTTGCTACGTAACCCGTATTATCAATTCACTGAGAGATTTCACGCCGATTCATGTGCAATGGTAATTGTTTATTACTCAATATGAATCGTCTTGGACAGATACCGCTTCAAGGTTTGGTAAAATTGTTGACGGGTCTCGTGTCTATTGCTACAAGTAATTAATCGCATGTTCATCTCTCTTTGCCGAACAGGAGAATCTCATGCTTTCTGCGAGTGTGTTCCAAAGCCCTCTGGAAAGATTTGATGACATACAACACATCGGCGAAGAGATTATACGAACTCTATACGCTCTATGAGTCTTAAACATAAAATAGATAGAGGAAATAAAAAACAACCATATTTACTTAATTAAAATAACATTCAGTTCTGTTGTAATGTACCGTATATTTCAGATATTGCAGAATGAGTCGCTATCAGCAGTACTACCAAAAAATCTTCCGTTAACTAACATGTATCCACAACTATTATCCTAAACTGCTTTTAATGTTATCACTAAAGGCGTTAAATACTTCACTTTCATGTTAAAACCAATCAAACATGCATTACTCACTATGAACAGTGAGTATAACTTCACTTCCAAACGGCAGAAATTGTAACTGTACCACCTGATTTTGTAGCTTCAAGAATCAGAGACGTTTTTTCTATAATATTGTTAAGTTATGTAAATTTTAAATACGGCCATGTATGAGTTTTAAAAACTGAATAACCGAAATTAAAGGAAAGAATGGTACTTGCCGTAATATTTTTACGAGGTCTGACGTATGCAACATCTGGTTGGTATTACATTTTTTATATTTCTTGAAATTCATTCAGAATTTCATTTACTGGTCCGGCGATGTGTAACAAAAAAATCAAATTTTGTTATAAGCCTTAAAGCGGTAAAAATCCCATCGAAGTAGTTATTTAGTTTTTCTGATATATACACAGTCGGATTTAGTTTTATAAATGTAGATTATTATTATACGGGAACTGTAACCACAAGGCATACTTCAAATGCAATGCTTTGATGGTTTCAGGTGCGAAAATAATTCATATCTAGTCCCAAAAACAAAAATAGATTCGTACAAAAGTTGTTATTTGAAGAAATAAATAATAATAACATGATGGAAATATTCGAGAATTTGTTGTGTTCATTTCACACCAAAATTTAATTTTATCTTCTTCTTTGACCTTCGTTACTTGGTGTTCATACTAGAGTCAGAATTGTGATTGCTGATAATTTTAATTTCCCTAAATCACGTTATAGTACTAAAAACAATCAATAGGCGTAGGAATTATTGATTCTTGGCAGTCCGGGTGGCGCCGCGTCATGTTACTTAGGAATTATTGTTCATTACGACTTCACAACTTAGAAAGAAATTTATATAACAACTGCATTTATTCAAAAGAAATTTCTCTTTAGCCAGAGGGTATATCTTTAACCACCACAGTATTACAAACGCCGATGATGCTCATCTCCACTAATAAATAAAAAGAACTGCAGGGAAAAAAGTTCAGTATATATCGCGTTTCTGGTTACTGCTTCTATAGCAAAATGAATAAGGTAAAGAATTTGTTGAATCATTCTCCATAACCACAGATCCTACCGTTATCATACAAGATATATTTGTATCTAGGAATTAGAAACAGTAAGCTGTAAAATACGTTTGCTTATGTTGATAAAAGAAAGTTGCTTAGAAGCTTGTTTTTCATGATTATCAGAGAAAATTCTGGTATATGAAGGTAGAATAGTTCCTACTCGTATATTATGCATAAAGGAAACAAGCACACTATAAAAATACAAACTCGAGAGGAAAACTTTAATTATCTTATCCTTAGTTCAGTCCCTCAACACAATCACGGTGGTAACATTATTACGTATTATGATGCCTCCTTCGATAACCTTCCCTTTTTCGGCTAATTATTTGTTTACATATAACTCTAATATACGTCGCTGTCTCGGTGCTAGTTATAACCTTAAGCTGTGTGTACTGTAAAATATAAGGCTGTTATATAAATGTCTCAGTCATAGGAATCAAATGCAATAGACCGCCTTTATTGCTAGTGTTCCGTCTCACGCCTAGGATGTCTTCAATGGGTTACAGGGAAGCTTTGGATTTAAGCTTAAAACTCGTAATCTAACCTTCAATTATTTATTCAAAGTTTTTCTCCTAAGATCGACAACGATTTGTGTACTGAAAAGTTACTATAATTGTGAGAAGTACACACCGCAATGGATATTAGCCAAATAACGCGTTTATCACATATTCCAAGCTAGTACATTACCATATATGTTTTATCAACATACATTGTTAGAAACTTAACTTCCTGTATCCACACATACATATTCAGAATCCAAACGATTTAGAGAGAGATAGTCTTGGTACTTGTTTCTCAATTTGAGGAGACGATGTTCTGAAAGAGCGTCTCACACAATGAATACAACTTTTTTTTTCTACGTATGGCTTTGCGCCTCGTCGACGTCAAGGCTATTAGAGGCGGGATGGGATTGGGGACAAGGAACTGGAAGGAACTCGGCCATGGCCTTTTTAAGGAAGCATTCTGACATACGCCTGGAGTGATTTGGGGAAACCATGGAAAACCCAAATCTGAATACCCGGATGGGGATTCGAACCGGCGTTCTCCCGAATGCGAGGCCAGAGCGTTAACCGTTCACCCACCACGCTCGATTATGAATACACCTGAGATGATTAACGCAAGAGAGAGGTTGTCTCCTTTATCTGGGGATTATTTACGTATGTATACTGTAATCAGTACAATCTCTCCTAGTACACGAGAGATAGGTGGAGTATGATTATTTCATTTCAGGTAGAAGGTAATACGATTGGTAGGAAATAGGACTAGAGAGGCCACGTTAGAAGTTGAAAAAAAGTAGCAGACGGTGCAGAATATTTTCTTTGGTAAGAGGATACAGATAAAGTGATAAGAGGTAATGTGACATAAACGTAATTGTAGTGAAACACTTTCTGAAATAGTAATGTATGTGTAGTGTATTTAGTAACAAAAAGTAGGTAACGTTCTAAAGCAGTAAACAGGAATAGGAACGTTGCAAACACTCTCAGCACTGATTTTTATCGCTATCCGCCCTAATTACAGATTCACTGGAATCCTTCTTTCTGGCATCACCTTTTGCAATTGTACAGCAGAGAACATACGTAATCGTAAACAAATTTTCTCAATGTAACGAATTAAAGAAAAGTAGTGTGACATTTTAATTCTAATAATATTTAAAAACATAGGGTCTATGAATATGTTTTTATTGAAATAGTTACCGAGCTTGTTTTACTATATATATCCGAAAAATGCACATGAAATTGAAATAGAGGTTTCTGGCAAGTTATGTTAGGGAGTGATAGCATTATTACTGCTGGCCTGACATAAACTTTAATATATATAATTCTGCACCATATGGCCACCTTCTTGATTTTAGTCACACAGTCACCCCTAGAAGTCCCACTTTCCCCGATTAACTTTAGGTTTCAATGAATTGTACTATCTCTTATCGCCTATCACAACCGAATAAAACATTAAGTTGTACTATTCGAGAAACACAGGACTGAGTAAAAATACAGAGAGTAAGTTATAACGGTGTTATATTTAGTGAGGTTCTCCATTCAGCGAACATATCGTGTAGAGTAGCGTTTGTCCATCTCTACCCTTTTCTTTTTGCACCCCATTTTTTCAGAAGCCTGCTGGGGTTGGGTGGACTCCTTTAAAACGCACAAAGACCTTCGCTAGCTGCCTGACGCCGAGGAGCTTCCACGTCGGCTCGGCGCCCTTTGATTCTGAATGCTAATTAAACCGGGGCTGGCTCCACTGACGGTCAGGGCAAGACTGCGGGTAATTCAATCAACAGTCGAGCGGCGCTCAACAGGGTCTACAGGCGCGCTGAGGATGCTGGCTAAACGGCAGGCAAATGGCTTCACCACCAGCGCTTATACATCTTCCCTATTTGTTACAACAAGAAACCATAAATCCATTTTAGTTAAGTTGTAAACTTTTCCGAGAAACTTTTTTTCTTTCACCCATGTGGAGATAAGTGATCAAAATTAAGTGTAAAAGCTATTAATGTAGCTAGATATTTTTTTTAGAAAATTATTTAGAAATAATGTATTGTTTCGTTCAGTAACAGTTATAAACAATAATGTACTAAACCTCTCAGTTTTTTGATCTCCCTTTTATAGCTACTTACCGCATTTCCTTCGTTAAAGGCTGGACTACCTTTCCACAAATAATAGCAACTAAACACGAATTGGTGTTGTGAATAACAAAAGTGTTTTTTTCTTTCTCCTCAATATCACTTCAACTAAAACATAATAATTTATCGATTGATACGTATTTCGTGAAGATAGTAAACCATTTCTTTTTCACAGCATCGATCCAAAATCAACTCTACAAACGAAATCATTACGTGGTAGCCTTTAGTATTAAGATGGAGAACGTAGACAGACAAAGGTTTTTGAAACATCAGATATTTTTTTTTATTTTGCCTTGTATGTGCATGTCCCGTAGCCGAAACAACTCTACTGCTATCTGGCAATGATTATTTGGGATTTTGCGTTCCCTTTTTATTTTCGCTTTAGGGGGTAAAATGGTTGTTGATGTCTGTGACACTCTTGTATTGAAACTTCTCCAGGATTCAAATAATTGTTGTGGTCTCTTTGGGTCAGTTTAATTATCAGTTGGACGATATACCCAAGCTGCTGGTCTCGGTGAATCCCCGAAGTTTACTTGTGGTTTTGGCGACTGGCGTCGTATATTCTTGGTTCCTGAGCTGGCCTGTTGCTCCATCTATTTTCTGGTGGGCGGTTGCGGTCTGTCAGGGACTCATTCCTGCAGGTAGCGATTGCAGCTCTTCTCACAGGGCAGCCCCAGTAGCAGGCCACCTGCTCAGCGCCACACTTTGTTATGTCTCCACTCGGACGCGCACAAACCGTGACGCTATAGTTTCCAGCGCAGCGTACACACCGCACTTGACCTCGCCAATCATTTGCCTGGGGCCGGAATCCATGGCAGCGGTAGCACTGGTTGATTGTGGATGGTATCTTCTGGTGTCTTGAAGTCTGAGTTTCTGATTGGATGGTGCTTGGTGTTTTGCTGCTAGCTCGGCTTGGGAGTGGCTGCCCTGGAATCTGGTTGCGGCTTTTCCGTCATGGTTGACCGAGTTTCACCTAGAAACTGTACTCCATTGTTTGGTTGTTCAGCGTTCGGTTGTGTGTTGCCTGGATCCTCGATCCCATGTTGATCCTTAAGTACATATATGGGCAACCCCCAGCCCCCGGGCCGGATCCGACCCTCCACCAACTTCAGTCCGGCCCGCGAGAGATTCAGAAATTTCAAATAACGCTTCAAACTCAAGTCCCCCATTAATTTTCATTTGATTTTTCTATCTGTTTTTGTTAATTTGCTTTTTGTATGTTTGATTATTCTATTGTAATTCTAGCAAATAAAAAAAGGTGTGAATTTTTATCGCCTTTTTATTCACTACTATCTGCTTCTTTCTTACCTACGGCCCGCGACCTGATTAAGTCCCGAAATAACGCCCTCAGCTAAGCAAAGGTTGCCCATACCTGCTTTAGTACATCGAGACGTTCAGTGGCTGACTCGATGTCAGTCTGGCAGGAGCTTGTGGCGAGGAATGCTACCACTTTCGTTTAAGTGTTGGCTGAGATTCTGTACTTGGCAATACAGCTTGTCCATCCATACCTCAATCCTGCTGTCATCGCTCATATAAGTTGAGAAGTTACACTTGTACGCACATAAAATGAACTACAATTCGATCATTGTCTACTTTCACCGTGGCAGACAGCTGTCTAAATCCTGTGGGTGCACTCCTTGAACAATTGTTTGATTTTCTTAAGTGTATGCTGTGTAGTTCAGAATAAGTCGCTGCGTCAGATGGTTCTGATAGATACACAGGTAACTATTGATTCTCTTGATTAATAGAATTAAAAGAAATAAATAGAACAAGAATAACTAAAATCCATGTTTCGTAATTACTATGAATCCAAGGTATATCAGGGGTATATGTTAAGTTGCCTAATATATTAAAATAATATGTAACTTCTTAATTTTATCAAAAATACAATATATTGTTTTAAATTTAGTATCAGTTAAACAAACGTTATATTTCTTTGATTTAGGTATTCCATTTGTCTCATAGCTATTCAAAACGTAGGAAACCAGTCTCAATATCCGATGTCAAACTCATAGTCCCGTGAATTTCTTGCGGTATATCTCCATCACCAGTCTTTGATACACTGCTTTGGATTTGTTGAGCTGTTGGACGAAAAGAAACGTGAAATTGCCTAAGTATTATGGCTTTTATTTTTTTATTCACCGGAATTGCGAGGAAACATTGTCAGATTAGCAGTCATCGTAACACGCAATTGCCTGAAATAATCTAGGGTTGTGGGTAGGAATTAAAATTTTCGTCGATGAAAGCTCTGAGACTGATTTATTTCCCAACGAAAGTATTTTTTAATTTGTTTTCGACTTTCCTCTAGACTAATTTTGGTCTGTTCCTCATAACCATTTCTGAAAAACACATTTCACTTACACAACAGTGCAGAGATGTGATTTCATTATCTCTTCTTTAGTATAAATTAAGCATTCATTTCAGACGACTGATTAAAAGTGAAATAACATTTAAGTTAAAGCAGTTGTTAGTTCTCTGTCCGCAGCTTGAATTGCCCTGCAGCCATTCTGTTTAGAGGAAAGCAGAAAAAAGTTGTTAAAACATGTGTAATATCCGGCCGCGGTCTAAATATCTGTTCTTTGAAACGTTGACCAATATTATATTTAAATACTAACATTTAGCATTCTGGAATAATAGTGTATATTTTCGTTTGTCAGAAATGCGTCAAAGTTCTTTGGGGCCAGAAGCGATGCCATCTGAGTAGTCCAGATATTTCCTTAATTTTAATCATTTTGTAGGATCCCTGTGATAAACTTTGATAGGTTAAGAGCTAAATTAATCATCAAAAATGTCTGACTGTTCCGTCTCCCTTACATGTGACAAACAACTAACGTTGTGCTTTTTTTATTTTTTTTAAACATCAGTCAGCTTTAGCAAACAGAATGATGACATTATCCCACTACCAGATCGCACGCTCAGTGTGAAACAAAGTGCTTACAGGATGAAACAAATTATATCCAGTAAAAAAAATTTTTTTTTTAAGGATTGCATAAGAGTCCTTGCCACATTTCCTTCGTTTGCTCCGAATAAAAAGGTAACACTGAGCAAACGGTAAAAGATAGCTTTCGTTTAGAGAATCGCAAATCCAAAGGTGACAACATCTAACACTTTGTAATGATCGCAGAATAGCTTGTTTCAGGCTCATTGCGACTCCGCTTATCGAAAAATGTATTTTTGGCTATTTACTGTCAATCTTAACTGCAATAGCTGTTACCTGAGAATTTGTATAGATTTTTTTTGTAATGTATTATATTTGTGCCCTGAATATCAGAACCAGTACCGGGCAAATATTGGAAGACTAAGCTTGACAGAAATTTCTGGGATCCAAAAAAAAAGTGGTGAAAGCGTCTAGCAGTGCCTTGGCTGAAACTAATATCATTGTTTCATTGATGAACTTGGAATTTTATATAATAACTACCTTGTTTGCAGTACTATAAAGCTGTTAGGTGAAGCTTTGAATGTTTTTTGCCTCTTTTCTAATAATTTAGTTGAATCATTAATGGTGACATACAACTGGCATCAGATATCCGGCCAAACCAGTCATCTGATACTTTTGGTTAAAAACGGACACACTTCTTTGCAGTAAAGCAGAAATTGTCATCATTCGTGGCGTGGCTTAACAAACGCCCTTGATGTTTACCTGGTCGGAGGGAGAGATAATGTTTAGAGTACACCATCTCGTTGAGGGCTGAATTGGACATTTATTTGTGGCCAATCACATGGTGGGGCTACTTCAATATTACGAGTTAATATGCCTAGAGGATACTAAGAATTTTCAGTACCAACGAGCAGTTTTTACACCACGATTTTCACTCGAAATTGGAGTGAACTGGACCAGCCATAATATTAAAGATTTCATTATTCATCTGCTTGCTAACTTAATGTTTAAAGCTCTCAGGTGCTAACAGTGAATGTAATTATTTTTGTGTCTAAAGATAACTGCAATTTTTTTTGTGGGAAATTACAGGCGTAACTGAATCACGTTCAAATGTTTACTTTTCAGATTAAAATGTAAATAGCGGACAGAGGTATAAGTGTTTTCTGTTTTAACGTAGGGTATGCATCTTCCAGCCATCAGCTTATTCACTTAGGAATGTACGTATTTTCTTTCATCGAATTTCATTACTACCCCCAGATGATCTGTTAGAGAAGTAACAGAGTTTAAGACTCTTGCTTTCCGCTTCTCGTGATCATCTAATTTACTGATTGTCGCCACATGCCTATATACATGTGTGAACTGTGTTCTATATCCTCTTCAGTCCCGAGCTCATAATAAAAATGCAAGTGATCTACTTTTGTGTTATTTACTTTATGTTAATGCTAGTTAACAATGAATGACCATGAAAAAAAAATTTTAAACCATAATTAATTTTTTATAGATGGTACCTTAGGACTCAAACAGGAAAATTGTATACACAAGTTTACTGCTTATGTTGTTTTATTACAAATAAATAAGTCCTAAACAATACACACATTCTTCACATTTGTTGTATATCTGTAGATAGACCAATATACAAATGTCATATAAAAATTTTCAACAATTGGTATCATATCATATGATACCTCAGGCATAAAGTTTTTAAATTCGTTATAACATTACTTTATAGTTTGATTTTAACTTAGAAATGTCTGTACTGATTTAATAAGTCGTTAAAGCAGTGGAAACACTTGTAACCCTTATTACGACGAGACATGCTGTACAGCTGCAGAACCCCAAATTTCGAATCAGTGCTGCCAACTTGTGACAATCGGCAGAAGATCAAACAAATGAGCTGTGAGAAGCACGGTGTGTGTTGTAGATGATACCACAGGGCAGAAAAAGTTCAGCCGCGCACACGCCCGATAAAAAAATAATACCTGAAGGTATCATATATGATACATCGGGACTGAAGAGGATAAAATATCAATAAATTTGTTTATACAAACTGTGTAGAATTTAATATGGAAATTGGAGACTGTCCCAATTTTCGCCTAGTTAATAACGGAGTTTCGCTAAAATACCACAATCAGGATAGTAGGATAGTAGATATGAACATCCGGTAAAGTGGGATATGTAAAATATGGCAGGCTTCAACGAGTATAATCGAACTAAGAATGGTTTTACTCTTTAAAATGAACTCATATACTGTAATATACTTTTTAATTCTTCAAACAAACACACAGAGAGTACATTTGCAGGATAAACATTACGGGCAGCCTACCGCATCCTGAGTAATCAAATTTGAAGCTATTATCTTTAATAACTCAGCGCGTTACCTGCAGAACAAAGTTGAAGAAAACGCTCTTATCACTGTACTGGGTCAGTAGACTGAGGAACTAATACTCCACAGGGCAGATTTTGAGTTTTTATGCCACGGTTTTCCAACAAAAAATACAATTAAAATTATAGTAACCATTAACATTAATGAAGAAAAATCATTTATCAAGTTTATGGGAACGTAAGATGGTAGATAAAAATGGCAGCACATTTCCTAAACAACAGAGGTGATATCATGTAACATTTTATAGAGCCGGAGGATTCTGAGTCACTCGTATATCGACAACCTCTGAACCGTTGATCGGTGCCCCAAAGCGGCCCGATGCAGCCACCACAACAAAAAGAAAGGTCCACAATGTCTCGCTGACAGCCGCAATTGTGGGTCAAATTAGTGTGCCGGTTAATTGTGCTCTGAGTCCTCTGCCGCTCATTGTCGGCGACCACTCTTCAATTAAAGCGGCGACTGCTCAAGACCGACCAATAATATGCATTAGTGACTGCGGCTGCACGGTAGCCCTTGGGGATACAGTCCCAGCAGTACAGGTGAAAGTACTCTTTAGTGGTGTTGATTGTCGCCATTGTAGTAGTCTATTATTTGCCTTGCATTGACTTCAGTGGCCTCTGCTTCGACAGTTATTAAATTGTTTCGAACATTGAAGTCGAGTAGATGGTTTGGTCAAAATTAACTGATGATACTAAGAACATTTCTCAGGAATTTTAACTGTTAAACTTAGAAGGGACTGTTTTTTGACAACACATTTTTTGATCTGGATTTAAAAAGCTATGTATTTTATTTAATTTTTCTGACAAACTCCAGAAAAAAAATAATAATGTGTGATGAATATTCTGGTATCCACTTGAGTGAGAACAGGGAAATTATTTAAGTGTAGCGATAAGACAAATATTTGCAACATCTGTGAGAGCAGTTCATAATGTATCATTATCGCACGCAGTCACGTCGACTAGATTAGTTTATTTTACACTATACTCCCGATTTCACTCAGGCCAGATACATTAATTTCTTCACGGAGTTCGGTAAGCAGAACAAAAAAATGATACGGTGTTAAATTATTGAAATGACTGTATTGTATAACGATTTGTTTTAGATTAATCTACAACGAATACGGGCCACTTATTACTTTAGTATTATATAAAGTCATGTCAGAACTATTAATTTCTCAATTTTTCTCTCCAGCAATAAATCTTTTGGTGCCTGCTGCAGATATAAACTTTTTTTTTTCATGAAAATACCGTCTTATACTCCACATCATTTATCTAGTCGAACAGTGTCCGACTCACTATTTAAAGTGAAATACGAATCCACAGCTTCTAATCTATTATGAAACTTATTTTCAACTTTTAGTAATTTATATTATGTTTGTAGAAAAGTAAATTGTTGACAGAGATTCAAGTTAACGTCCATTCCCCCTCTCTCGTGGCTTGGCCTGTAGTATCAGAAATACGAAATGTCCAAGCGTAGCTCTTATTAACAAAACAGAGCCAGAGCAAATTACTAACTCCAACGGGACTTGAACCGTTATTTTGAATTTTAAAGATAAGTGCCTTCAGCGATTTGATTTTTTTTTTAAATCTATCATTTCCTTTTATTGTTAATTTTAAGAACAGATTAACATGACATTCCTTTCCAGCTGATGTAAAGACAAGTTATTCTTTTGCAACTTCGAAGAGACCACAAGGAAAATATGATATAAATTTTCATGCTTTCTTACTTAATTCCTGTCTACCTTTGCTAATATCAACAGCACTTAGCTATGATATCAACAAGAACCGCCTGTTAGCTCGACCGGTATATGCAACAAGTTTTACACAGCCGACATACAACATATTTGAAACGGTTAATGCTGTTTATTCTGTACGGCATCGTACGGTGCATCGTAAATAATTTTATGTAATGATTTATTCGTACGGGCAACATGAATATAGCTATATTCACTCTTGTATCAATTCAGATATATATTTTATGTGTTTACCGAAAAACTTTCAGTGAGCTTATTTGAAACAAAAAATTGAACACTAACGCCGAGATTCACAATACAGATAAAACTCAATTTAAACAAACGAAGGAGAGAATACAGTTTAGAGTAATAAGAGAAACTGCTTTGAATAAAAATAATATTTCCAGAACATTTTTCAGAGCTAAATTATGCTTACAAGCTTGAAACATAGGTTACTATTTCAGACACCTCGAGTTTAGTGGCTCAGTCAAAATGGAGTGAAGGTATGTGATAGAGAAAAATTACTGGAAGGTATCATGTGATGCCATATGTGTTGGAATCGTCCACATGTTTCGGGTCACCAGCAGGAAAATCGAATTTTGCAGATCGGTCTACTGACAGGAGTAATGAATGAATCTTATATGTACAGAAGTTCAGAGTGGAACAGGTCAGAAAAACTCACAAATATTGAAATATATCTGAATGCAAATATGCACATGAATTTCACTAGCAGTCATATATAGCTAGTAAGCACTATTCTTCCAATTCCGACTTGAATGTATGCTAAATCAAAAGCTGGAATCACCTCAACGTCGCAAACATAAAACTGTCATCTACTAAATAATTTCCGTTTTATCTTTTGCAGTTTTTGCTCACAAATCTCTATCACTGTTTTAACTGAATTTTGTTTTCAAATAAGCAAACAATAACAACAGCTACAATAACAATAAACAAATAAACAATCAAGCTGAATATTATTTGATTTACTTCAAGTTTTATGAATATACAGTTCTTATCTTAAGAAAATCTTTGGTGTCAACTGTGAGTAACAAATATTTTTCTACTGTGGTTTTGTGACGTAACCACTGATCTAACTGTAATCAAACACTTGACATGGGTACGGAAAATCAGGGTCATTTCGTACGAACTGCTAGTGAATCTCGTTTTCTAGGTGGTTTGAATAAAAAAGAAAAAAAACAAGTAAAATATTTTACTAACCGTTACTTCACAATTTATGTGTTGACGATTTCAACTCCATAAATTACGTGAGGTGAAATAGTTGGGGAGGGGGTTCCAGCAAAATTCACCAAATCTCACCAAGGGGGGAGGGGGGGGGTCAACGGAAATCTCACGTGAGATTTTGGAAATTTTTTTGGACTGTAGAGCTAAAAAAAAAGTCTACAAATTACGCGAAAGTCGATTTTAGGGTGGTATTTCGTCGAAAAGTGTGGCTTTCGGAGGGTAAGGTCTAAAAAAAAAGGTCTCAAATAGTTGCGAGGGGCGATCTCTAGGAGAGGGTCTCACGGGACCCAAATCTCACCAGACCGGGGAGGGGGGAGGGGGTCAGACCAGATCTCACCAAGTCTTACCAGATGGGGGGGGGGGTACAAAAATCCTTAAAAATACCTCACGTAATTTATGAATGCACCCTAAACTTGTTCTAGATACCTTAATGACTACACTAAGAATCTATGAAGAGACAATTATTATTTTCCCTTTGCTACGAAAGAAATGAGTTTTAGTAAACTCGTGCGAATTGTGTAAACCATGTTACCTGGTTTGTGAAATAAGTATTTTTCTAATAGGAGTGTGTATTATTCTGATAATTAGAGAAACAGAAACTATAAAATTGCGAAATTGAAAATTTCGTAGTAATTTTGCATTGAGAATTGAATGTAACGCTGAAATCAAGCCATTTATTTTTCTTTTAATCGGTACATTTTTCAGTAGTTTTCTCTCTGTCCTCTCCGCACTGTCGTAACCCCCTTCTCAATTCCACCAGGAAAGCAGCGTGGTTGGGTAGGTTTGTATTAATGCGCTCAATGTGAGAAGAGGAGGTGTCTTGCTCAGATTCCCTTTCACTAGCACATTCTTACGTTTTAATATGGCAAAGTTTATTTTTGTGCATGTATAATTAATTACGTGAGTTGTTTTTTCCGGAATTCCGGACTACCCCCCCCCCCCTCATTCCCCTGGTAAGAGTTTGTGAGATCTGGTAGAAACCCCCCCCCCCTCTAAAATGAAGTGAGGTTTTGACGGGGACACCCTCCCCCCAACCCTACTAATCAACCTCGTAACTTTTTAAGACTTTTTTTTAGGTCTCATGCTTCCAAAGGTAGTTATACCCCCACTTGTACGAAATAACCCCCCCCCCCCCTAAAGTTGACTTTCGCGTAATTTGTAGACTTTTTTAGCTCTACAATCCTACAAGAATTTAAAAACCTCACGTCAGATTTCCGTTGAGTCTCCCCCTCCCCCTTGCTGAGGTTTAGTGAGGTTTCTCCAGACCCCCCCCCATTTGACCTCACGTAATTAATAGACGCCCCCAAATTACGCTACCATCACTTGCATGTTGATATTCCAGTATAGGTCCAGCCAAGAAACTTGAAACGTTAAGCCACCGCAAATTTGCTTTTACCCGTTCAAAGAATTTGGCTGTTCAAGACCCGTTACTTCAAACTTCGTTTACGCAGCTTTTGGGAAAACGACGCAGAATTTTGATTTTGTTTTACAAGTAACATGATTAGCCATGACTACTATCATCTCCCACGGCCAGAATCTATTAGAAATTTCAGTCTTTGTTGCTTTCATGTTACAGGTCTTCTTGAAACCCTCAGTGTGATCGAAGGAATCAGGAAATTAGATTTTTTCTCTTAAACTTTGACAAACTAGAAGTGTAGCATTCCGAAGATGGTAAGACCTGAGTACAGAACTGAAAAGCTTCCATTATAATACATAAACTGCTATAGCAAAAAATATATATATATATATGTCATTGTGCTAAGACAAACTGGTATTATACTTGCAACAGTGGCGGTTTATGTTTGATATAAGCACTTATCGGAGAGTAGTGATTTTTTACCGAGTGTGGTGGTGTAACGGTTAGCGTTCTGGCCCCTCAATCGGGAGGACGGTGGTTGGAATCCCTGTCCGGGCATCCAGATTTGGGTTTTCTATGGTTTCCCAAATCACTCCAGGCAAATGCAGGGATACTTCCTTCAAAAGGTCATGGCCGAATTCCTTCCCATTCCTTGCCCCCCATCCTATCCCGTCTCTAAAGACCTCGCTGTTAAAAGACGTTAACCAGTTAAAAAAAAAAAGTAATAATCTTCATTTCACTCTACTGACGTAGGGACAATGTACAGATACTGATTTATTTTTCTCGTTCTATTGTCCCACCATCCACTTTCATAAATTGCGTTTAAACTGGAGATTGGACTTTAACATATAAGTCGGGAACCTTCGGAAAGCACGATGATACACAACTGTAAATTATACCGGAGCTACGTGGTTAACCATGAAATTTCAAATAAATAACAGCGTTGAGTTTATTTACTCTTATCCTTTTAAAGGAAAGTATTTTAAAAAAATGAATTTGGTTCCATTTGCACTTATATCGATATAGGATAAAGCGAAATTGTATGTCAGGGAACTAACTGCACAAAAATACAATCGACAAAAAAACAACCTATAACGCGAAGTGGAGATTAATAAATTACAGTGCAAAATTCGTTTAAATTTACAGTTGCTTTTTGTTTATTTAGGACGACTAGATGCAGACATTCATGTAAGGAGACGTGCATTCCATAGGCACGCTATATTCTCTGTATCAGTTATTAAAACCACATTACAACATTACTAAAGAATTTATTTGACAGAAGATAAGAAACAGGAAAGTTTATTAAAAACTTACCAGAACGTTTACATGAAACGTATGTAATCACGAATTGCATCAATCAAATAAATAATGGTTATTCGTTTTTTAAATTATACATTGCTTATAAACAATAAAAATGTCTGTCATTTAAAGTCAAATACAGTTATTAAAAACATTAAAAAATCAGAGAAAGTCTACCCATATTACGAAAAATATAAGAAAAAGAGATAGTAATTCCTTAAAAACTTTCCCAGAACAAATACCAACTTCCAAACTAGGCGATACCAGTTATTTTTTAAAGTCATTTAAACTAGTGTAATATGGCAGAAATAATAGAGCAATTCACTAAGCCCATCCTCAGTTTAATAAAATTCACATTCTTATAGAACATACACGCGTACCATAACTATTCACGTAGACTGCAAATTTGAGAGTCGGTCAAATTCCCAACTCGTGGTCCCCTTTATTTCACTTTCAGCCAGTCTCCACTCTCACCAAATTTATGTTTAATTACGTTTCACTCTTTTTTTGTCTCTGGCCACTAGTATTCGCTGTCCCCCCTCCATTTCCCAATCCAGTCCACGCGAAGAGCGTAATGTGATGACGACGCAGCGGCAGGAACGGACAAAACACGAGCCTCACATCCCCACCCAACCCCTGCGCACCCACCACCCAGCCAACCAGACTCATGAATATGCGCTGAGTGTTCAGTGAGGATCGAAACACAGCCACGGCCACGCTGAGCCAAAATTATGCTGGTTTGTTTCATAGAAATAGTGAAAAAAAGCGAAATTTACCTATTCTTCAGGCTTATTAATTGGAACATAGATCAGTACTCTTCAAAGTCTCCTGATTTGTACATTGGGAGCTTCCGCTTTCACTGTGTGTCCATAAGTATCATAGCTGGTGCATTCAACTCTTCCGTGTTATTCCGCAGTCAGTGTGACCACCTAAAATGATAAAATACTGATCCTGTTCTAAACCAAACAATGAGAGTCACCATCGGCACATTTAAATCCATCAGTCTTTAATCGACAGCTTTTCAGACTGATGTAGAAATTTTAGGATAAAGAAGAGTCTATTATTTAGTGTCAGAGTATATAAACATATCACTGAACGATATTTTTATATCATTGAAGATGTAGCTATAGGATATTGACAGTTGAAGTCAAGATCTGAAGGAGTGAAAACAACATTATAGTTCATGTCCATGAAATTTAGTGCAGCAACTACGGAATGGCAACCATTATTCAATATACAACGCATTTCTTGTTTTGTCTTGAGACCCAAAGCCTTGGCATCCCTCAACCGAGCTCAAACCAACAGTTATGATTATGGTGATGAAAAGCAAGCAGTGTCACAAATAGTTACTACTCAAGTTTGGCACTCTCCAGTCCTGGTGACGACTTCGTAAAGGCCTCTGTGTGAGCAAAAAAATAAAAAAAAACATATAAAAAAGAGGTTGGAACAGCCTAACTTGTTATTATAAACTGGTAGTTCCTATTTGGTTGTGTTAATCCCCACTGTGATATTTCTGTATACGTTCATTTAACCAAGTGTGTACATAGAATATTTGTATAATAGCATTAATAAAACGAGAACTTTTATAGCGATGATACGTAGGAGAAAGCAAATTAAACGACATCATGCATTTCACTGCCTAACAATTTCTCAGGAGTTGTTAGTGGTCCGAATGGTTGTTTGGCCTGACTAACTTTCGCGTTTTTAGGTATGTTCTAAGTCTACTGATCTTCCGTGAATGTTCTTCATCTTGCTGATACTAATAAATATAATTTATCAGGATATATCTGACACTATTCCGTTTAACGGTCGTAGAATCGAGGTTGGATAAGGCTAGGACTGTTTTATCACTAGCTGATATAAGCTATCCTATGAGAATGACAAGATGGCTAACCGGTAGTGAGTCCGTTGAATGGCCCCTGAAAACTGTGCATACGCACTCGATAAGGACTACTCCGAATGCAAGCATCTTGAAGCTTCCAATTCTGATTGATAGATTGAATGACCATTACACGAGACATGGCAGCGTGGTTGGAAGGCATTAGCGCTAGGCGAG
Organism: Vandiemenella viatica; assembly: GCA_031002005.1. NCBI lineage: Eukaryota > Metazoa > Arthropoda > Insecta > Orthoptera > Morabidae > Vandiemenella > Vandiemenella viatica. The sequence goes on from JARYHS010011408.1 coordinate 149,933,245, forward strand.
GCTACGAGAGTCGGTGCGATCGATTAGCTAACCCATATTGACTGGTTCAAGTCTACTCGAAAAATCAGGTAGAGTAATGTGTCATTTTTGTTCCGATGTTAACGTGTATTTGCGTCATAGCTGACCGGAATGAACAAACCGAAGGTGATACTACCGTATACATTTTGGTCGAACAACAGGCTATGCTGAATTGCGTATGTATTCAACGACTAGACCTGTTACAAGTTAGCTTCAAAAAATTCAACATCTAAAAATTACTAATTACTGTTAATTAAACCTAAGGTTCAAACGACCCACTCATTATGTGACGGAACGTTTTACTGGGTAATTGGACTAAATGAAAGATTGTTATGGCATTCCAGTTTACTACGTTGTGCAGAATGAAACTAGCCTGGGTCAATCCTTGAAATAGTTAGTAGTTTAATGAGATTTTACCCACCTCTTATGACGTCGAGGTCAACGTCAACGAGACGTAAAGCCATAAACAAAAAAAAAAGGAATAAACAAAAAAAATTCTGCTACGTGATTTTCAGGGCTGGTGTTCTGGTGTTCTTGGATAGGATAGGATGGGAACACGGACCAGGTGGATGAGCACTAACGCTCCGGCCACGCATTCTGGAGGACGTTGGGTCGAATCAAAGTTGGCTACGGTATTTTATGGGAACAATTTTAAGTGTTTTCAGGAAACTATGGAAAACCAAAATCTAGATGGACAAACGGATGTTTGTTTCCGCGTTACCCTAACGATAAGCCGAACGTTACCGTTCGCCCACAGGGCTCAGTTATATTGTCGAAGTGATCGAATTCATATAAACAGCGTACTGGAGCGTATTAGCAATCACAATCGTTCCCAGAGTGGCTCTTTGGCAAATGTTTCATACGAAAAATTTGACAATGGACTTTAAAACACATTTCTGAATTAACAAATGGAGAACCGGAAACACGTGGCTGCTCTAACCGCAAGTGCAAAATTTGGATCTAGGTGACCGACACAGGGACTAGAAATAGCCGTCAGTTTTCCTACTTACGGTACAAATGAAAAGAGTATTTTGGCTAAATTTATATTTTTTATAATGTTTTTATAGAGTTTGAACGAGGAGAATTTGCAGAATGGCTTCCAAGAGATCGGAGACTTCCTATTCTCAGAAAAGGATTAACACAGCGATCAGCATTCTTTTAGAGTAGTAGTATGGTTTTCATTCTCAGTTTTGTAGCGGATCTTATCTACCGCAAAAAGGCTATTCCTGCTTACATCGAAACTACAGTGTAGGTTAAGTCTAATCTTTGTGTCTGTCGGATTCTCCAAATTCGTTTGCAGAGTTTTCTGTTGAGACTCTCTTGTTACGAATTAAATGAATTTTTGTTTGCATAAATTTTTGATAAGGATATTATTAATGATTTTAATTTATTATATGAGGAATACGGACGTTGCTTTGCACTACGTTGTAGCAACGTTTGAAATCAATATACGTTTATTACAAAATTATTCATCAAATGCTATTAACAATAGTATGACACAAATAAACAAGCATCTTGAAATCAAACAATGAGTTAATCTTACATCAGTTATCAGGGATTTCTACAGGGCGTTCGCCGGGAAACGCAACCCACTGTTAGCGCTACAAGGAAGAAATTGCTCCCGGCGAGCGAGCGCTCAGTTTCCGGCATTGTTCGACCGTCGGTCGCGGACTATTTCATAATAATTAAGCTTCATAAACTTCATAAACTTGTGTGCTAAGCATTTAAATGTGACGTAATTCATTAGCTTACCTTATAAAAGATGCTGGAAGTGTTGACCCTCTTGTGTAATGCACATTTCACATCTTCTGAACATATTTCGAGACACACGCTGCCCTAACTGACTTAATGATTTTTTGGGTGACTGTTCTAGTCGAAAAGCGATATCGTCAATTTTCTCCTCTGTGAGAATACGGTTGACCGACAGTCTCTTTTTGTTAAAAAATGAACCCGTTTCTCTTACTTTTTTAACCAGACGCAGAATTGTTGATTTAGCTGGCAGTAAAGCGCCAGGAAATTCGCGACGAAATTTACTGCGACACTTTTTAAACGACTTCTTCTTCACATATGTATCGTAGAGAAATATTCTTTGTTGCAAACTGTAACGTACCATAATTTTACTCACACTCAAACACGGTACAGATTAATAAGAGTATGAAGCCCCAAACCAGCCAAACCGCAAAGAAACGTTTATTCACAACACTGATTAATAAGAGACTGAAGTCACAAACTATCTACAATGCAAAGAAACCGTTCTTAACAATGTAAGGGTCACTGCACTGCACTGTTGGGGCAGCGGAGGTGTTAAACAGTGCGGTGATTCACGGTGCCGTGTGGCGGAAACTGCTGGTTCCACTGACCGAGCAAGTTGCCGACGGCAACAGACTGGCAGGGTAGCGTTTTCCGGCGAACGCCCTGTATATGTCCATTCATTAATCTCAGTGGGGCAAGGAGATTTTCTCTAGGGTGACACTAGGTTGATTAATATGATAATAATTTGCGGTGAACACCTTATCGGTGGGGTTACCATTTAGCAGAAGGCGCCGAGTCTGCTGCGCGCAGTCTCCCGTCCTGGTGATTCCATCTTGTGCTTGTCGTCAGAGACCTTCGTTCACTCGGATAACGACATGGAACACAAGAGCAACCACACACCGCACCGGCGTTAGTCACTGCACATTTCTTTCTGCAGGCTGGCCACGTACCCCCCACACAGCTCGCAATCCACTGTACCATTCCCACCGCGTCACCCTAGCGGCAGTCTACAATCTTTCACTGAGGGCTACTCGGCCCAAGGTCACATTCCGGTACGCAGCCGAGCAGTTACGCTATTGTTTGCACCGTCCATCTTTAAGAAGTACGGGGCCAGCTATTCGCAAATATATTCCTCTGTAGCGTGGCAATACACTAGACTGTACACTCTATTTCTGTCTATCATGTAGTTATGTGAATAGGTAGTGCATACTAAAACTAAATACAAATATTTAATTCATGAGGACTACGGTTTCTGTTCGTACTTGTAACTGGATGCTGAGTGGCACGTAGTTAATCAGTTCCGATTGATGCGATAGCTGTTCCGGACTGACATGTGCTAGCCACTACAATTTTTACCACTGACGATGCCCCACTCCAGAAGGGCGAAACGCGTCTGGTAGATGAAAGTTAAAAATAAAAACGGATTAGAAGACGGATTTTTATTCAAAAATATAGGGAATTACAGTTCTGCTTGAAGCGTCTCTTCTGTTCTTCTGGCAGCACCACTAGAATCTTACCGTTGGGCTGTTTGAGCTAAGGATTGACACCACTGTGGATTGACGGCCACAGACCGAAGGTTAGAAATTGATATAAGTTCTTACTACATGAAGAATGCAAGACTTGCAACTGAACCAGTTTATTGGCCTCTAACACAGAGTAGTACAGTTTATAGCGTGCCACAAAGTGGATTCCAACTATCACTAACTTATCTATGCCCCGAACTGTAATAGTTAATTGTTAGGCAGATGGTCGCCCGGATGCGAGGTGCATGGGAGGGTGGCAGGCTCCTAACAGGTAGCTATCGAAGTATGCTCGACTACTCTCGCCGATTGCCCGACAGTAAAACACTACTTGCTAGCTAGTACTTCCCAAGCCACCTCGGGTGACCTACAATTATGAAGGGGACTGCACTATAAGGTGCTGACTGTAAGCATGCAGATTCCTGTCTGGTCAATGCTCGACAGCGCTCAGCATTGTCAATGATTGCCAATAACTCGACGACTGAATATTCCTATAATTCCACAAATAGTAATGGTCTTCAAAATGACTCTTACAATAGTGAACCCTGAAATGGGATCAAATTTTGCCAGTAGCTCTTGGCCTGAGTTTAATATTTGACGTTGCTGATTTCGTGTGCCGCAAGTACACTTGAGGCGATTATGGTACTTATTACACACTAAGCTCTTGTCCATACCGAAGAGTTTTCTTGAAAACAATTGAATAAAAAATGGCAGCATTACATGAGGACTCAGCACTAACTTGATTTCTATGTATGCTGGTAATGGATGTGATTAGTGAGCAAATTAGAGATGATGGCAGATGGGAGCTCCCGTTTGCTGATGACTTAGTAATAATAGCAGACAACGGAGAATATCTACAACAGAGAGTGTTGCTGTGGCAAGATAAACTAAAGCAATGGGGTGTTAAGATCAACACAATGAAGACTGAAGTACTGGTTAGCAGCAAATAAGCAAATGAAATTAACATTAAGAAGAGCAAGTGAATGAAGCTGACCCAAGTAGATACATTTAGACATCTAGGTGGAATAATAAGTGCAGATGGTGGCTGTAAACCAGAGGTGAAAGCCAGAGTAAAAACTGTGCTGGGGTGATATGAGATAAAAGGATGCCTAAAAACCTAAAATTAAAAGTGTATACAACTATGGTACGATCGGTTATCATATATGGGTCAGAAACATGGACTTTATGTAGAACAGAGGAAGCCTCCTAGAGAGGAGGGGAATGAGGATGCTAAGGTGGCTTTTGGGTATTTTTCTGAGGGACAGACTTGGAAAAGAAGAGATAAGAAAAATAACTGGAGTAGCTAGTATTAGTGAAGCTATTAGTGTGAGAAAATAAAGGAAGTACGGTCATGTTATGAGAAGAGGTGGGGAAGGGTCAGTCAAGAAAGTATGGAGGATGCCTGTGGCAGAAAAGTGATCCAGAGGGAGGCCAAGGAAAAGGTAGAAGGATCTATTTAAGAAGAACCTCCTGAACTTAGGACTAAAAGAAGAGGACGCTGTAGACGGGGAAAGGTGGAGGCAGCGCTCCCGTAATGTTGGGAAAAAGGTGGTGGAGAAGAAGAATGAAATAAAAATGGGCTTTACGGTGTTGCAATTAGAGGCAGGGGAGGGTTGAGGCACGGAGAAGATATTCGGACATGGTATTTACGGAGAAAGTATCCATACGTTCGGCTGGGGAAATAATGCAAAACCGAAACCTCTGTCATCGGGTCTAGAGACGAACTGAGGTTCTACCGAATGCCATTTCCATTCGCCACCGTTCTGCTACCAAGCACTGAAGTGATAGACTTTTACATAACCATACGACTTTTGATCCATTGCTGCAAATATCACTCATATTCAACAGCGTGATAAAAGTCCCGTCAATAACTAATTTCACGAGATTTACTTTATCGAAATGTTTCATAAGAAAGTCATTAAAGTGACTAGGAAAAGTCAGTATACAGTAATGACAGTAACAAGGGGTATTACGGTATGAAACTGTAACTTAATAACATGAGATTACAAAAGAGAGAAGCAGAGAGTAACGAAAACTCTGGATTTGTTTTACACTCAGCCGCATGCAGTCCGGACTTATCTCGGGGCCCACATTAATGAGAATCTTAATTATTCAAGAAAATTAATTTGATAACTTGGCAAGAAGTTTTGCGGCTCCGAGAGATCCCGCATTCTGACGCGGAAATGAAGTTACGTAATTAACTTCAATTTAATGAATTTTACCCGAAAGAAATATTGTTGGCAGCAAAGAACATTATACTCGACTCCTGAAAGCTAAACTCTCATTACTGTTAATAACTTTCCCTTAATCAGCATAATTACTGTGACAATTTCTCCCGCAGCAGTGGTAATTCTCAAGTTCGCTTGGCGTGCCGTCCCCTTCCTCTCTTCTACCACGCAACGGCGCTAGTTTATTCTACAAATCAGTGTCAGTGTTAAGTTCCAGACCTGTCAAATTACTTGAGTTGCCCTGAAAGAGCCACCAATGCAGTACCGCGTCACGATCGTAGACTCGTGACAGCGCTAAACTCGACTGGCCGCTGTCAGGTTGTGCCTGATTTGCTGACTTCACGCTACACGAGTTACCCTTGCCACTACACTCTTATGGATGGAATGTTTAATTAAAGTGTTGTGTTAAATTAGTGTTGTTGTTGCAGTTAAGTGACAAGAAACCATGAACCCGATTTTGATGAAATTATTAGAATAAAATGAACGGAACGAGTTGCCTGAATAATACCAAATGCAGAATGATTTAACTTTTTTTTTCGTCCCATTTAATAGACCAACATAATTCAGTGGAAAATAAAGTGGGAGGAAATATAGCTCCAGATAATATATATGCCCTTTTTAGTAGTTAAAACTTTAGCTACTATTATTTGGTATTCACACGACGCCCGCAAAAGGATAGGAAAAAATTTCTGTAAATTAATAAACCTATGGCACAGTTAATACGTCTGAAGTCTATGTGCCTGGAAATTGTCTCGGTATTTATTCGTGCATGTATTATGTGTCCTAACATTCAGAGGTTTTCACTAGCATTTTTAGTCTATCTTAACTGCCCCTCCTTCTGCAAAAAGATGACAACATATATTTTTTTCCTCCTTTAATTGAAGAAGCATTAACATTTTTTAAAAAATATTAATTATTTTTGACGATTACATTTTCTACTCAATAACGGAAGATCGTATGGTCTAGTGTTGTAATCCTTTGATTCAATGACCATTTATGATTCAATAATTATTACTATAACAGTTAATGTTTACGTAAAAGGCTATTTATTTATTATTTATTTATTTATTTATTTCCATTTACATTTGACCCAGCATCTAGAGGCTAAACTGGGCCGCTAATTTTCCCTTAAGACCATGTTTAAAAAACAAATTATGTTAATACTATTAATGTAAATACCCCATAAATGCGGTAGCAACTAAAACAGGAAAAAGTTACAGTTAAATATCTAATCAAAAGGCTATCATAGTCTGATAAAAATGAATCAGACTGACATTTAAAACATATGTTCATACAGAAAACTGTAGCAGAGTACGGGCTAGCATGCTGGCGTCCCATTGCAAGATATGTTTTTTCGATTCCAGTCAAAGGTCGTAAAGTTTTCGATTAAGTGTTATATTCGTCTTGTATTTTACATACCACGCAAAAACTAAAAATATCAAAACTGTTGATAAAAACATTTACATATCAAATTTAATATGTGATGGCTCTCGCAGACGTCAGGCGTTAAGTTTTCTTTAAGAAACTGTAACATCCTTGCTTATTGATTTCATTATATGGAAATTCCTATGTGACTATATTTACACACTGGTTGTTTCTGTTTAAACTGCTTTTCGGTCGCCAGTCTGGTACTAATGCTTGGTGGAATAATCTGTCACTGTTAAGGAAATAACTACACAACATCAAACAAATGTACCAACACACACGGGGCTTAACTTGTGCAGCAATAGTCTTACTAACACGAGACTATTTCCACCAACGCGAACCACCAGACAAAAGATTAGACAAATCTGTCATTCTTCTCCGAAGATTAGGTTCGAAGAGACAGTGGTGATAATTGTGAGTCCTTACAATCACTTAAACACAGTTTGATCTTGCCACACGTACTGTTCTTCACTGTATCCTATTTTTCCTGTTTCTGACTTCTTACACTTCCTTCACAGTTTATAACAAGTTCTCACACATTATCATATTACTCCCTTTCCGTATTCAACCTTCACGCTTTCCGTAACTTTTTTTTCCCACAACCTTCTTTTTTTCTCTCTCTTACTTCTGAGATAATGCCCAGAATGTCTGCGATACTACAACACCTGTAAATATCGATCTATCCATCTACGTTCTTATACATTAATACTGTTCTAACACCTTAATTCTCACTGTGGTGTTACAAAACGCTATGTTACATACACAAAAATCGTTTTGGCTTACAGTTGACGCTCACTTAAAAAAAAAAAAAAAAAAAAAAAAAAAAAAAAAAAAAAAAAAAAATCTTTGGCTTATGGTTTTACGTCTCATCGACGTCATTGGAACTGGAAAAGGGCGGGGGACAGGGAACAGGAAGCAATTCGACTATGGCTGTATGAGGGAACCATCACGGCATTCACTTGGTGTGATTTCAGGAAATCATGAAAATAAAATATCTGGATGGACGGACGGGGATTCGAACCCGCATTGTCCCGAATGCAAGGACACTCACCCACCACGCTCGGTTTCTTAAACACATTAAAATCACTTTCACTATTAGTTCATAATTGAAAGAACCTCAGTGCTGACTTATGTCAACGAACAACTTACATTTTATTATTATTATTTGTATGTTTACCGAAAACTACTTCAACTGATTCATGTACCAAACTATTAGAACCCATGTCCTCCCAGTATGATACCTATCAAGTCTGGCTCTAGATTCCTACCCTGTGAGCTGGAATTGTACCGTAGTGTCATTTAATCGTTTCCAATCACTCAGCCCCAACCCTTTCTGCCACTGATTGCGTATTTACCCATCGCCTGGAAAGAAACCTCCTGGCAAAGGTTATTTTTCATACAGCAATTTACATCACGCACAAATATAACAGAAAATTAACTGTCGAGGCAGGAGATGGTTCAAAAAACATCGGTAGTTTCATGCCAGAAAAATTTTCATAGTGTACCAGTTGTAATTATTCTAAACCAAAAGCGGATACGATTATAATAGCCAAATAAAATAGCAATCTGGTTTATCTCCAATACGATTGAGAAATGTTGATCAAAAATGACTAATCTGACAAGAAAGCGTTATTACAAAAGAAATGCCCTCAGCCATAATTGCATAAAACTAGAAGGGATAGCAATGGATTGGTCATACTGCTCTAGAAAGAGACGACAGCAGTTCTGGATTGGACACCAAGGGACCTGAAAAGAGCAAGAGGAAGACCCCCGCATCGTTGGGATAGAGATACTCGACGAGTAACAGGTGTGAGCGAGAAGAGAATAGTCTGGAAGGATCTGGAACAAAATTATGTAGCATTAACTTGTAAAATTTAGCTCATCTGGCTTAAAGAAGCTACATCCTGAAACAAGGATCGACAATGATTTATAAATAAAAAGAAAGGATTCCATCTAAAATCTTCAAAGAAGGTTACCGCTCCAAATGATTAATAAATGAATTTCAAAAAACCAGCCGACCTAATATTGGAAACGTTGCTACAAGTGTAGCGGTATACCAATTAAATGTAACATGGTAACGACAGTAATAATTCAACGGCGTTAACCATTAGAGCTTTGGTGCTGCATTATTAACAGATAAATACACAGTTGTAAACAACCAGTAAGCTGAATTCTTTCATAATAAGTACAAAAATACATATCTCGTTGGGTGAAAATTTGGGATATGGTGTACTCAAAAAAGGACCCTGTCCCATCACAGGAAACTCGTATTTGAATATGATGCACGTTATTTGTTTTCAAAAAAAGAAAGGCTATTATATCGTCATTATTCAAGCTAAATGTAATTGCATCTGACAGCCGGCCTGTTCCACACATATATTTTCATGGAAGTTCCATTTTCCCAGGTATTCACTGCGCGACCGTATTAAATTCGCAATTTAATTTAACCGTATTAATTATTCGGAATACCTTTAATTTGCTAACGCGGAATACCAGCCGGTGTACCGCAGAAATTACCAGCGTGCTCCCGGTCAGTTAATTAATATCAAGTTTAATTAACGTTACGTGGAGAAAAACCAGTGATCGGTCTCGTGAAGCCATTCAACTCAAACGAAAACTCTTGTCGAGTATACAAATGTTAACAGTAGATTTGCCGCTCCGTTGCTTTAGTTGAATATTATGCTTTGCATTCTGATTACGTAGTGTGTTGAAATTCTTTAATTGAATTTTGCTCATACGTTTCTTACTGTCCATAATGAACTAAAGAATAGAGTATAAACGTGTTAATTGAGAAATGAAATTAAAACAATATCACCCCGGATGACGCTGCCTTAAGAACATCTTTTATACATGACAATAAGAAAACTTATCACAGATCCCAACAAATTAAAAAATCAATTTATTGTATCATCACGGTCCTCTGAATGGTAAATGGTAACAAAAACAGCATAGAAAAAATAAAAATTATGAAAATTCATACGGTTTTGAATATTCAGAAATAGATTTTATACTGAAAGTAAGAAGTTTAGAAAAATATTTGTATTCTATTTTTTTCTGTTGCGTCGTATGGCATGGAAAAGTAATATTGCTTGAACAACTTGTATTTACTTTTCCCAAGGTGTTATTACAGATTCGAATAAACGATAGAAAACTAATGCAGTGGGCCTTCTTTTTGTCAGGGTGGAAATGTGGTGCACGCATCGCTTCGGAAGACTATTAGTTTGCAGACTGTTGACCGAATGGTCGGTTACGGTTGCTGAATGTTCGAAACTTGTGACAAATGCTTAGAAGCGTCAGTGGCAACCAAGACATTACGTGAACTGATTACCACAACGGTCTGAGCTGAGTCGTTTGAGCCATATGAATTCCTCACTGAACAACAGGCTTGTGGCATATCTTAGATATTAGATATATTAATTCTAAGACATTTTTATGTAATAGTTATTTCTTCTCAGATGGTTACATTATAAATTCGTGTTGTTACTTATGAGTTGCGGAAATGAGATTTCAAACGTTAAATATTTAATACTCAGGTAATTTTAATTTTAAAGTTTAATACCAGTATCCACTCATGACTTTGCGAGAGCTCATTTACATTTGTGAATTTTGTATGACGTATTATAGAAACAAGAATTGCACGACCAAGGCTAGCTGAATTTAGTGTGGTAATCACATATAACCAGAAGAGTAATAAAATGTATGATAAATTAGAGTATGGTACTAATCCGGAATCTTGGTAATCAGAGAAATTAGGCAAAATCTAAGGAAACTTTCACATAACACAGCATGCTATGCTAGAGGTGATGGTCAGGTTAAGGTTCTAAGAAAATCCCCGCCGAGGCAGGGACTTGACACCTTAACCACTGAGCCACGTTCAGGGCGGAGCTGATTGGAACGTGAAGCATATGTTCATTGCATTCATCTTCAGGAACGGAGGAGAGAGATTTTATTTTATTTATCAATCTTGTTTCATGGATCCCTTCTGAGGAAGGACCTCTGGGATGCGAAACATATCATGGTTAATATACATACATACAATATGAGTCATAATCACAGTAAAAACAATTATACGATCCAAAGACAAATAAAGAGAATAACAATACACATTAATTTTTACAACTGACTTTTGCAAAATTCATATTGAATACATTAAATTAATTTGTTCAAATTCTTGAATGGAGTAGAAGGAGTTGCCAATAAGATAATCTCGTCTTTAAATATGTCTTTATTATCTGTAAACTGTTTTATACTCTTGGGAAGTTTATTAAACAGATGTATACCGGAATAATTAACTCCACTTTGTACTAATGACAGAAATGTTTGTGTTTTGTGCAAGTTATTTCTGTTTCTTGTATTGAAATTGTGTACCAGTGAATTAGAAGTAAACAGGTTAAAATTATCTATGACAAAGCACATGAGAGAATACATATACTGAGAAGTCGTTGTAAGAATATTGAGTTTTTTTAAAAAGTTATCTGCAAGAAGTTCTTGGTTTTACCCTACACAACATCCTAATAGCCCTTTTCTGTGGTATAAAAACTTTTATACTTTGTGAAGAGTTTCCCCAAAAAATTATGCAATATGACATCACTGAATGAAAGTGTGAGGAGTACAACTGTTTCGTTAATTCTAGATCTGCTGTTAGAGAAAGTATTAGTATTGCAAAGGTGGCACTACTGAACTCCTTTAGTAGTGAAGTGATATACGACGACGTATATCACTATGCAGAACGTACTGGACTTGGCTTTTAAAAATAATAAATCCTTGTTCATGGGTTAGTGTGTACACGCGCAAGAAGTGAGACTTCTATGTATTTTTCGGTCGATTTTTCCGGTGTGTTTTTTATGTTTGATCTGCACTTGAGTGGACGAACGATAGTACAAATTTGCATTTGTACATTGTACAAGTTATTTTCTTAATCAAATAAAAATTATTAAAAAATTACACTTCGTTATGTTATACAGTTTTAGTATATATTTTATATTTACAGCTTTTATATCAGAGAAAATCTGGATCAAGTTTACACTGGGATACATTGTATTACTGAGCTTGCTTTAGTCCAGTTTAAATTCTTACTGAAGGTGTATGATGAAATCAATTGTGGGAATTTATGTTATGCGAAGTAGAAATCCTCATGTAGAAAAAAATCGTTATTTCAGGAAATGTAGTCTGTTAATGATTCCATGTGTTTGGATGTGTCTGTATCGTGTGATATTGTCGCTGCAATATTAGTGGAGATTGTGGTTGGGATACAATGGAGCCTGGACTAAACTATTCTTGTTACAACATAAAGCAGGACAAATTCAATTACTATTTGTAATTAGTAAGTTGTTTTCATGAGCATCATGCCAGTCACGGCGTGAATCGCGAAGTAAACTACTTCCGAACATGTTGGTAAAAACTACCTGATAACTGTTCTTTCGATTGGCTTTTGTTAATAACCATCTTCTAAGTCCGTGTTGAAGGCAGATTACCAGCTCATAACTTATTTTTAAAATCTTAAATAACACATTCCCTCTGTTGTAAATATGAATGCTAATATTTCTGCATGAAAACGATTTTTTTTTCGCAACAGCGGCCACAGAATATGATGAACCGAGCGTGGTGGGTGAGCGGTTTACGCCCTGACCTCGCATTCGGGAGGACGCCGGTTCGAGTCCCGTCTGACCATCCAGATTTGGATTTTCTTTGGTTTCCCGAAATCACTCCAGGCAAATGCCAGGATTCTTCCTTCAAAAATTCCATGACCGATTTCCTTCCCTTCCCGCCTCTTATGACCACGACGTCGATGAGGCGTTAAGCCATAAGAAAAAAAAAAAAGTAATATAATGAAATCTTTAACATTGCACGAATATAAACAAACAAACATCAACCAGAAAAACAGTTAAAATACTGCGCCTGCCTTACTGTTTAATAACGGCTTTCATCTGGATGTAATAACCCTCTCTGAGGTTGTCACGTGATTGTCAACGTTCTACGCGTGCGCGTAACGTTGCGGAGCATGTGCTCTGATTGCATAACTCGTAACGAATAACGCTAACATATTGCTCCCTACTACGGCCAAAGAAATTTCACCTCAAAAATTTGTTACGTGATACTTGTAAATATTTCTCACACGAAAATAATAATAGTCTGTTGCTTTCGCTTGAATGAGTAAATAAATGAAAAACACTGCTCACTACTATTAGCCCAGCCGTGAAAAATAATAACACAGAAAACATCACCCTGCCGCTGCTGTTAACGAACGCTGGACAACACAGTGTTGACCGTGCCGCTGTAAACACGGTGCGTCACATTTGACAACGGCCCAGAGGCGAGTAGACGACAATAAGTATAGCACACACACGGACGCAAACCGGAGATCACAGCGCTGTCGCCTCGACGGACGAAAATAAAAACTGCTACGGAAGAAGGCCGCGGACCGCCGCTCTAATTTCCGGCAGCCATGTAAATTTTTAATCAGTGAGGCGGCGGTTGTAGCGACCTGATTGCGACAAAGGACGGGCCGCGGCGCGTTCGCAATTTACGTGTGGCGCCACTGAATCCCCCACCCCCACCCCTCCGCACCCGCATCTGTCGTTTTTGTCACAGCGCTTTACGGACGTGGGCTGTGTAGATGAACGGGCGGTATATACGAGTGTGTGTGTGTAAAACACGGTACGTGTCGACAACGCTAACGATGTAGGTTGCCTTTTGTTTTCTTTTTTTCCATAGCGCGTATAAATATTCTCGAAATCTGGGAATAAACCCTCAGTGTGAGCACATGGTCACTTAACAATGTTTTGTAAGTCCCACCTTTGTTGTTTCGCTATCGCTGTCCACTGATAAGCCTGCCAGAAGAAGTCCCTACGGGCCCGTTGTTGAAATTTTGAACTGGTCCAGTACAAGACGGGGAACAGTGCAGCAATTCACTATTAAACGCTTGCTCCAACGCTACAGGACTTAACATTTCGTGCTGGTTATGGTTATGCGTTGTAAAAGAACACTTCATTCCAAGTGGAATAATTGTAACTTAGAGACCGAGCGTGGTGAGTGAACGGTAACGCTCAGGCCTCGCATTTCGGAGGTCGTTGGTTCGAATCCCCGTCCAGCGATACAGATTTGGGGTTACCATGGTTTCCCCAAATCATAGCGGAATTCCTTCCTGTTTCTTTCACCCAGCTCATTCCCGCCTCTAATTACCACCACGTCGATTAAATGTAAAGCCATAAACAACAAAAAAGTGTGAATATGAACAATGTGGTGGACACTAGTGACGAATTTTCTGAGTGGCAGTCCTTTCACTTGGTAGCTAGCAAGCGTTCGTTCACCGGGGAAGATTTAATGGTGTGTTTGCCCAGTCTCAATGAAAAAAACAACAAGATGCTTTCGAAGCAAACAGGAATTTTATAAACTTTAACGGTCAAGTACAAGTCAAGTTCGTATTTCAGCAGGTTCGAGTGTACGACCTTTGAAACAGTTACATCTACATCTACATATATACTCTGCAATTCACAAAATTGTGGGTGGCAGAGGGTGCTGAGCACCAAAGCTAATCTCTTTGTTGTGCATTCCAATCCCTAATGGTACGAGGGAAAAAGAATTCATATAAGAATCATTGCGGCACCTTATTTCTCTAATCTTATCTATCCTGTCATTTATACGATTGCGCTATCGTCCCTGTTCGTGTTTAATACCTACCTCTATTAATGCTTCTGAGTTCTTCAAGCTTAAGATAGTTTATTCACCCAGAAACACAGGTCAAGTTCATATTTGGTCAAATCAGGTAAACCTGTCATAATCTTCCATCCTAAAAACTGGAACTATTCTAGACCCATGACGATACGCAAAAAATGGTCATGGGCTTACACTAGTAATAATAATAATTCAATGATTCGTAATTAAAAATTATACCTTTATTAATTTATATATAACTAAATATCCCCGGGGCTTCATGTTGTTATTTACAGTTACTGGTTGGGCAGAAAAAAAAATAAAGGAACAGCCATGTTTTTAACTCCTTCTTGGATCTCCTGCTCACCTTCTAAATTAAGGTTTATCCGTTTTTGGTCTTTTCTTTTTGTTTCTGTCTGCATGACTAGTCGACATCGAGTTTATTAAAGCCGGGAAAGCATGGGAGCAAGGAACGGGAAGGAATACGACCATGACTTTTTGAAGGAACCATCCCTGCATTTCCTTGGAGTAATATCGGGAAAACATGAAAACGGAAATCTGAATGGTTGGGCGGGTGATTTAAAAACTCGTCCTCCTGAATGCTAAGGTCAAACATTACTGCTCACCAACCAGGTTTGGTCACTTGTTTTTACGACACCTTTAAACTGCCTGTAATAAAGGTTTTGTGGTTGCTGATGATCCATAGGCATACTTCACAATGTTTCTCTGCGAAGCGATATTTTTATTGGTGCTGCCTGCCGAGTTACAATCAGCTTGTTTAATTTGAATGTTAAAAATTCTCTAATTCGAACATAAAGTAAATCTGTTACAGTTTTTACGATTTAAACATACAGTCAGAGTTATTATAGGACTAACAATTTTAAATAGTTCCATTGCGAGATGACTTAAACCTGACTGTATTAAGTTGATAGATTCTACTACCGGAAAATTCTTCATTTCTAAACGTATGTATGTCTCATCGAAATATAACGTAACCTGTCACCAACAATCTCATTAGGATTATTTTTTTCTTTTTCAGATAATGATTTAATATTTTGCACAGAATTCTTCCATACTGTCTTATAATTTTTGGAAGTAACTCGTTTGGTGAATTTCAACAAAAAAAAATTCCAAATTTTAAAATAAACAAGTAGAGATGTAATTATGAAATTTTTGTCTGATTTGAGTAAATACGGAAAAGCTAGATATGGAAACGAAATAAACAGAAAGTGCACTAAAGCTAATAAAAGTTTTGCTACATTAGTTTTGAAAACGACTAAATTGATTGTTATCTACACGATTTTCTTCTGTTTCATGAAATTTAGATAACTCTTAGAACCATGAATTTGATAATAAGGGAACGAAACAAACTGAGAACTAAAATTATTTTTAAATTTTTTATCTTTCAATTTGTTTATTGATTGCCCTATTATTTTTTTAAAAAACTGTGTTAGTGAATACAAACGGTATTATTACACAGGTTAAATAATAACGGCAATTTCTCAACAACTGCGTGTAAATACGTGTGTTAGAACCTACGAGTATAATAGATTGTAGGTTTTTGGTTGCATTTGTTTTCTGATGCCAAAGATATTAAAATAGAGTAGTAAACATTATAGATTCGTATCAAATGCTGTGAGTAAATCCCACATATTGTAAAATAATTCACATATACCAAAATATTTGTTCAGTTCCTTGTATTTTGGAGAAAACAACATTTATATGACAATTACTTGGTATTTCTGCTCAAATATCCCTACTTTCAACAAACAGACAGACGTGTGTTTCTTACAATACTCATAAAAAATTATTGTAATAGGGAATAAAGTCTAGAATTAACATTCATCTCGAATGAAAACTTTCCTAAGTCTCAAAGACACATGATACAGATAAAAGTTTAATTGTAATCGCAAAAAAGGAAGTTGTGGTATGATAATTATATCAATTACCGTCGATTCATTTCACTGTTGTTAATGACATTGATTGGAATAGATATACAATATTCCACTGAAATACAAAAAAGTGGTAATATACAAAACTAATCACTGTACGTTTTCATTTTATACAAGTGGTCTTAAAAAAAATTAGAACTAAACTAGTGACTGAGTTAGTAATTGTAACTCGTCGAAGTCGTTGCTTAAGCTATCACGCAAAGAGACGAAATATTGTGTTGTTCTAAACAGTGACTATGGGTTGTGTAACATTATATGCTTATGACATTACATTTTCACATATCGGAAATGACTGCGAATGGGGTTACCTCATGTAAAAATATTTTATTTTTAACTGTATGCGAATCAGATTGCATACCTGTTATCTAAATTAGGACCAATTTTTCATTCAGCGTTAAATAATTTTGCTAATTCCGAAAATATGTCCCTTTTTTGGTATTATTCCTTTTTATCACACAATTGATGCATCTTTATGAATTATAGTTTACAATCCTCTTTACCCTAACTGCAGCAGTTCCCAGCGCACCTTACAAGCAGATCCTTTTGACTATTATAAACTATTCAGCGACGATTAGGATAAAAAATTTGCAATTTCGGCACTAGGTTGATCTATGGATCTACGCAGTCTATCATTCGAGGAACAATTTGGAAAAACATATTTGCTTTGAGGAACGTTTTAGGTAATTTTACCATCTCTTTGCTGTTTACAGATGATAAAACTTAACTTAGTGCACAACCCGAAGGTTGATTGGATCCTCCCGATCTCGCATTAAATTATCTGGAAATATCGGTAGATATACAATCAATTTTAATGTCAAATAAGTAAGAATTCATTTTCAGTGGGTGATTTTTCATAAATCTTTGCGGAAAAGTCAAGCAACCAAACAAGAACAAGGAGAGAAAGGCTGCTAACAGGCGACCTTCGGTCGTAAGACGTGATCTGTATATCAGGCATTTTGACTGTGAAGCATCAATATGTCACGACGGGCAGGAAGACAGCAATTATCACTGTGGTTGGTTTCCGTACACCCATCAGTGATGTAAGTTATCACCGTTTCTAACTTCAGGCAGAAGTTGCGTGGCAGACTATCGGGATGAAAGCGCATTTATTCTTTCACTATTAGCATTGTAACGGCCTAAGAAAAACAGGTTTGTTTCAATAGAAAAATTCCAATTTTTTTGCACTTACCACATCCTAATTCTTCAATTTATTTGAATTTTTTTATTAATCTTCATTTATATATATTTTTTATTAATTTAAATTGTTTTATAATAATAACAGGACATTTTATTCAACAATTTTCTGCATACATGTAAATTTCATTTTGTGCTATACTCTTGTAACGCAAATGCTATAAACATATTCATATTCAAGTAATTTCTTCGTTACTCGCTGCTTAGAATGTGAATTTGTTTTATGTTTGATTCCATGCCAATTTTGCAAGTCGTTCACCGCAAAAAACTTTTTTATAACTAATTCTGTCAACCAATCAGATTATATCTGCTTACTGAAATCACTTTCATACTGCATGAATGCAGAGAGTTGGCATACACAATGTCAGCAGTTTTAGATGGGCTCTAGCAGTATCAAATACTGTTGAAGACCAAACTTTTTATGATGCAACGTGTTTTACAGAAGTTAAGCCTTCCAGAGTATTAGATGTTTCAGTAAGCCATCTTAGGAGTGACACTGACCAGAAATTCTTCCAGTAGATACGTCTGATAAACTGAATGGCCATTATATGAGTACATATTAATGTTTGACATTTACAGTGCCTGATTAGCATGAACTATTTGGAGATGTCATTTGCCCATGCTAAATCTGTTGTAACTACTTAAAAATGACTTTGACTAAGATAGTAGAAAGTAAATAGGGCATAGTGAACAGTGAATACAGCAGGACCTCGCAGTGATGTGTTCCGCAGGCTCTACTATAGTATATAATTTTATGTTGTTTTAATGATCTGCTGAATTTTTTTCCAGCTGCCTAAGCCATCTCTGTCGGGGCTGCGTAACATTTGCCGGCAATCCTACCGGGAACAGGTAACATATAGGTTTAAGTGGGTACGAAACGCAGAGCACACTAGCGTACTTTATATTAACAAAGTAACAGTTTGGTAGAGGCAAAGTATAGTTTCAAGGCCTATAAGAATTCTAGTTGAGAACACGATTCTAAGAGATGCTGAGTGCTTTGCAGTCGTGTGCCTTAACCAATCATTCCTCCAAACCACTCGTACGTACTCCTATAAGCCACTGACTTTCTATCAGCGAACGTTCGCCATTCTAGAATGTTCAGCTGGTTTGACCAATTAGGAGTTTTCAGCTGTCACATGGCTGGACGTTGTGCTGCTAGGTGTCATTATGGCATTGAGCAATCAATAGCCGCTCTCTCAGTCACCACTGAGCTACTTTCAAAAGCGGCAGAGGACAGCGGTCTATAGATTCATGATGTAGCTTCCCTTGCTACAAAGAGATCCCCCTACAGAACTGTGCTCTTATGATTGGGCAGACAGGGCGAACGTTCCGTAACGCCGTACATTCGCAGATGGGAATCTAGTTCTGTTTAATAGAGCGTGCGGAAAAACTGCAGTATGTTCTGACCTAGAAGTTCAAGGCATGTCAGTCAAAACATCGAAATTTCCTAGTGGAATGCGGTGCCCCCGGGCAGTATAGAAACTATTTATTCCTGAAGCGAAAACAGTCCATTGCATTTTACACTTTTAACTAGTCAATTCCTGTACCACGGGGGATAAAAAAAATAAGAAAGAATTTGCTCTCGTTATAAAATAACTTATTTCGTTACGTTAAAGTGTGACATTTTCTAAAAGTGAACTACGGATATAATTTAGGGATGAAATTCAGCTCCTGTTTATTTCTCGCCTTGTGAAGCCGATCCTTGATAGCATATTTACTGGTGTGACTTTGTGACCGTTCCCTGAGGCGTGGGTTGATTTACTGTAGTTATTTTGGTATTCTGGAAATTCCACAAAATTATTTAATTAATATGCGGCAGGTCAGCAAACGCAGAAGCTTCTGGAGTCAACTATTTTCCTGTATATGTTCAAACTGAAAGATTCAACTTCCATACTTAATACCTTCTTCCTAAAGATATCTCTTTCAATAATATCCTCTTGCTAATGTTATTTCATTCCAAATCATTCTTCACCACTTGAATCCTGCTGGTTGATGATTTTTTCCCAAAGGTAATTGCATATCTTTTTTGTTAATCTGTTTTCATTCATTCTGTAGATTTGTCAAAAAAAAATCAATCTCCTTTTTTATTGATTCTGTCGTATTTTCTATGTTCTGGTATACTTTCTTATTACTTGTTAATTTCCATAGTTCTGCTACTTCAATTGCGTATTAAAAAATCTACGATTTTGTGATATCAGTTTTAATGAAAAGATTCTATGCTGGAGAACATTACCTATTTTTAGATATTAGGGCAGTTGTTAGAAGAATTATTATTTTTTAAGAGAAATAGGGCATATACAATTTTTCAAAATCCTTCCTGAAACATTAATAGTTTATCTTGTTTAAGATTCCGTAAATTGTTATTTAAGAGTTGATGTATCTCCTCTAAATTAAGCTACTTCCGTTTACATACAAAACTGAATTTTTCTACACCATATCACTACCTCATATTGCTTTTAGATCAGGAAACTTACCTCGATTCCAGAACTTTAGGTGCTTCCTCTTCAGTTCGTATATGCTGGTAATATTCGCCCCACGTTAGTAGTTACAGAGGTCGTCGATATATTTCCGACCTGGTGGCATGTACTTTTATATTTAAATGTTTAGTTTGCGTTGTGCTGTTGGTACGTTTTGAATAAAAGAAATTACCAAGATGAATATCCAAACCGATAAAAATACAAATGAGTAGGAACTGTCGATATGATCATAGATGACTAATTAATTTTTCAGAAAAATGATCCTCCATGAATTATCCCTAATGCAAAATTTCGTAGTAACATTACTTTAACTGGGTCTATGTAACCAATTGTGGTTGGTGTCTAGCGTGCACAATATTATTATTCCGAGATTAAATGTATCTTATTGAGCAGTGTTTTAGGTATACGCATTTTAATTTTTTAGTGTCGCAGTCCAAAATTTTTGCTTCATAGGAAATATAATTACTGGCAGAAACTAGACGCTGCTTCTCTCTTTTACATATTTTTAACTTTCTTTGTGCAGAAAAACACATTTAAAGATCCTAAAGAGCCTTAGGCATTTCGAGTTTCAGGACTGCGAGAGTAAAAACTACTATTCTGAGATTTTAATCTATAAAAAAAGCACGAAAGTATCTTTTTTTTTTTTTTTTTTTTTTTTTTTTTTTTTTTTTTTTTGCTAGATGATTTTATCAGTTATTATAACATCGGAACTATGGCGGAAATGAAGCGTTAATTATATTGTGTGAAAACTTCCAATATTCTGTTTGATTATCGATAGTAAGCGAAAATGTAAAAATTCCTTTATAGTATCTTAACTCTGAAATTCAAATAAAGAATAATCTTTTGATCATAAGCAGGTAGGATATAAGCAATCGGTAAAACTGAAAAGGATGGGGGGATTAATAATCGGAAGCAGTTGTTGTTTTAAATATTTCAAACTTTGTAATTAATATTTTAGTGATGAATACTTATGTACATTATGTATTTGAAATACCATTATTTATACAAAATCGTGTCACAAAAAATATTACAATTTCATTTAACATACAATGCGGTGTTTAAAAAATTATTTCACTTTTATTCAAAATCCAACGCACCCTTTGTTATGCATAATGAATATTTTTGTTCTTTTGCTTCAGTAATTCGAATGGAAATCTGATTTAAAATTATCTGAACATTTTCAGCAACTCCCAAATAAATACGGTAGCAAAAGTATTTGGCGTCCAATACAACATGAAAACCTCAAACATGTTAAATTCATTTTACAAATTTCATTAAAGTATTTAAAATTGATAAATTTATGGCCATTAATACGCATTTCATATTTCTGCAGCTAACAGTTTCATTAAATTGGAGCCCATCATTTCATAAAAACAGGTGCATTTTATTTATTTTACCACTAATACAAACAAATATTTAGTGACTAGAATCAAAGCAATATTTTTTTTCTTGGTGGAATGGAACTCACAACAAACTTAAATTAACATTTCAAGTCCTAATATCTATAACAAATCTACTGTGTATTTGCACCTGAATCAAACTTCAGTCCATTAAAAAATTCTAATGAAAAATACTGTTGTGTCTTGTGCTCATTTTTTTTTTTTTGAATTACGCGAGAATTCTAAGGTCTTTCCATCAGATATTCTAACGTTGATGCTGGGACTAAGTTTATCACGGAACTATACCGATATCTTCTTAGTTCTACAATAAATTTAATTATATACTTCAATAATATCGTGATCAGATACAAAGAAACATTGTCACTGCTTCATTTGCAGCAAAACAACTTATATTTTGTTTCCCAGCATTAAACTGGTTACAAAACAGTATTTAAAGGACAGTATCAGTATCTAGAAAATTTAGGCATTAAGAAGTTTACAAGGTAAAAACTTTTTTAATATTTAAATTACAAATTCTAGTACTAAGAATGGAATTGTTGTTCTTGTCATTCTGGCAGTTAGGTCTCTCAGTGTGTAAAATCACTCAAAGCTTTCAATGGATGGCACTTTCAGTTATGAAGAAGCAAGGACTAGAGATAATAGAGAATACTATGGAGTCCAGTCAGTCGTAAGCATTATAGTGTTTAGAAGAATAGGACTTGTGTTTTGTAGGCTGCGGGGAGTATACTAGGAAGGTAATTTACAATAGCAGCTACGAGGAAACAAGGATTTGTGGTTCCTCGTAGTGACAAATTAAAATTACAGTTGTAAAATTAATACATGACTGTGAGTCAGAAATCTTAGAAAATCTGTAGCCACTATCAGCAATGTAAAAATACTTATTCCATAACTCTTCCGACTGGTATGAACAAAAACCTGGGCTTCTACGATCAAAATAAGAAAAAGAGTTGTATAAAAGTTTCATTTTAGAGTTTGAACTAAGCAAATTAACCATGGTCAATATTGTGTAAAATGTTCTCGGGCCTCCTGCCGGGATATTACGTCAGTTTGATGCGACGTTTCGAAGTCACTCTCCTACTTCATCGTCAGGCGATAATTTACAATAGCAGCTACGAGGAAACAAGGATTTGTGGTTCCTCGTAGTGACAAATTAAAATTACAGTTGTAAAATTAATACATGACTGTGAGTCAGAAATCTTAGAAAATCTGTAGCCACTATCAGCAATGTAAAAATACTTATTCCATAACTCTTCCGACTGGTATGAACAAAAACCTGGGCTTCTACGATCAAAATAAGAAAAAGAGTTGTATAAAAGTTTCATTTTAGAGTTTGAACTAAGCAAATTAACCATGGTCAATATTGTGTAAAATGTTCTCGGGCCTCCTGCCGGGATATTACGTCAGTTTGATGCGACGTTTCGAAGTCACTCTCCTACTTCATCTTCAGGCGAAGTGTCGGTATTCTGGAGTGACTGCTCTTATATAGCCCACTCCTGCCAATGGTTACCGGTGACGTCATGGTCACAGGTGCCAGGCGCCTCTTTGTAAGAAGGTGGTGGTGTCAAAAACATAGTGGAGCGATGGGTTGTGTTATTTCAAGATCGGATATCTAAAACAATATGACGTACTTCAGCAGAGCTGTGGAACCAATGTACTGAATTTTATTAGTTCACATTATAGAATTATGTCCGTGGAGAATTACACAGCACGTTTAAAAGTGTAGGTCCCACACTATATTACTTGGTTCCTCGTACAAACAAACTATCATGTCATATGATCTAATAAAACTACCAACTAATTCTTTAATAACGCGAAAATGTAGTTTAAATATTCCTGAAGCAGGGATCTAGGTTGTCACAATTGAAACTGATGGAGCCACTTCTGCTACAGAACTGGGTGCTTATTGTCGACGACATTCATTGAACCTTAATGGTATGGCATATCAGTTATTTTTAAAATTTTACTGGTATTTTCTCAGCTGATAACTAGGGCTCATTTTTTACCTTAAGATACATGGAAGATCAAATGGTATGGTTCCTACGTTACCAGCGTATCTACAGTTTTCTTCTAATTTCAGTATAGCTTACACACTGCCTTTTGGTATCACTCCTGTACTGAAAGCGATGGCTGAGTTATCTTCTAATAACACGCTAAGAAACTATTAGTTGATGACTTCAAGCATTATAACGGTGCAGTCGCTGTTTTCTCATCCCCACTTCGCAAAACAACTGTTGTCAGAAAGTATGTATCTTTTTTATAATCTGTTAATCATTTACAGGTTTTCCTATACTAGTAATTTCCAATCGTTGTGCGGTGAAATATTCATCTCTGCTTCAAAATCTATCGACAATCATCATTTTACCAGCAAAGTGTATTCGTCGCTTTCTCGGAGTTTGAGATAGTAAACGATGCGTAAGGCTGATAAAATAAAACTTCGCTCCTGTAATTCTGGTGAAAGTAACTTTTTCTCTTTTGTAAGACCTAATGATATTCGGCGTCTAACTTAGAGGGAGAAATTTAAAATTTAATCTACTTTGTTGATACAACTGTAGGGCAGTCAGATACTTGTTCGAGTATTTCTGCTTGTAGAATTCAGACGGTTTAACGATCTATAATACGGCTATCATTTTACTCTGTAGTTGCCCATTCACTTGGGTCTGAAAAGAATGTGCAAAAAACTAAGTTTTGCGTGTGATATGTTGCTCCAGTTTTTGCTACGCAGAGAGTGAATGGCATGACTGTTTTAGCCCCTGCGTTCCAAATCATATAAACACTGTGACGATGGACGGACATCAAAGAAAGGAGATGATGTTGTTTCACGGACATGTGGCATCTTAATCATGGTTAGGAATTTATAGCTCATTGTTTACACCGCATTGTAATACCAGAAACTGCCACTCAAGTCCGTATGTGACTGCCATTGGTGCCTCCGTTGTAAAATGGGATATCATCTTTCTGCGATTACGGTGAATAACATCTGAAAGTTATAGCAGAATACATTACTGCGGTATCATTTCTTTCAAACATCGATTTGCTACCTATTATAGTCACTTCCTACCACTGGAATCTGTAGTCAGCAATCAAAATTACTTAAGCTGGCACTGTGTCAAAACACTAGAATTGTTACGAGTGATCAACAGCACTGTAACAGTTAAGTCTGCAGTCGAGAATGCGCGGTAAATTCAACATTTCAGTCGGCTTGTTCACTTAACAGTCTAAATCGGGTGGACTCTGGGGTCAGCTTCTGCCGTGTACCATGAAGGTGAATCTGTTCCGCTGCCACACTGTGATGGCAGCAGAAGCTGCTACTACGACAGACCCAGTGAGGATCCAGAGTGCAGATTCGGGCCTCTCCGCCTCTGCTGTTGCTGAGGATTCCTGCCGTGATGGTGCCTCAGCGTGGTGAAGACCTCAGCGCCAGGGTAGTAGACGGCATCGTGTCTATGTGGTGGTGGCGAAGGCGTTGGCTGACGATTCCCAAACACCTGCTGGTGTTGGTACAGTTGCTGAAGAAGCGCATCCAACAGCAAACCCTCGTGGAATTCGCTGTCATTGCTGCGGTGACCCCGTAGCCGCCGAGGGGCGGCGTGGTGTGGAGGCGCCGGAGGCGGAGGGCTCGGCAAGTGCGCCACTGTGCACCGTACCTCAGGTGGAGGCGGCGGAGGAACTTGGCCGTTTCTACGTGATCTTCTTCCGCGACCCTCCAGTGACCCGGCGGAGGAGCACGAGGGCTGGTGGCGAAGAGGAGGCAGTGGTGGCGGTGGCGAGCCGTGCATACGGTGGTGACCAGCGGCGGTAGCAGCCGTCATCTCTGCCAAGCTCAGCTCGTCTTCTGCAAACTCGTCTTCGGAGGCGGGCAGCTCACTGTCCGTCTCTCCGCGCTCTCCTGAACCTGTAGGTCAGAGATCCAGGTCTGTGTCAAGAGATTAATCTTAACGGACTACATATAGCAGAATTATCATGCCATAAGTAGTTCTCGCAGAGTAATGTCAAGCAACACAGTGGATCGATAGGCGTTAAAACCAACCCGAAATTCGAAAAATAATTGAAACGTGAATTTGGTGTTTCTAAATCCAAATATAGCAATAAAAATTAAAATACACAGATATAAAATGGCCAATAATTTAATTTTTTGGGAAAAAAATTATGTAGTTTTTTGGAAACATATACAGAAGAAGTCCGATTATCCGAGGTAAATGGGACCGGGACTACCTCGGATAACTGGAGGTCAAGGAAAGAGGTTACAATGAATCAAAAACGTATTGAAACTGAAATAATACAATTTATTCATAGTGTAAAACTAATTTATGAAGCAATAAAGTTGTTTTTTTACATTAATTACGATCACTTGCCGAAAATGTCTTTAATTGTCTTCTGTGTTACAGTAACAAGCTTAATATAGTACACACTCTAGTTGGAAAAAATTCCATATTTTTATAAAAGCTCTCGATTATATTTCAAAAATTTGCCTCAGTTAATCGGAACTCGGATAATCGGACTTTTACTGTAATTACTAAATATTTATTTAATTGCATTAGGAATCACAGAATAGATTTAATTGAATTATTGTTATGGTTTCTGTGATTCATAGTACCAACATATATAAAAACATATATATATATATATTAATATTAAAATTGTTAGAAATCTCATTTATAAAATCTTATCTAGATGTATCTCTAATTGTGCAAGTACCTATTTATTATTTGTATTGCTATTACTCGTACTGGTATGATTCCAACACGAATATCTTTATTACGCCAAGGATATAAGCTGCCACAGAATTGCATATACATTTCTTCATGGCACGCTGTAACCTTCGTTTCCCATTTAAAAAAATCACTTAAATATGTATCAAACAATCTAGATGAATAACTGGATGTTGTGGCCCTTTCCTCAGATGAATGATTTCTGATGAACATTTTGTAAAAGAAGAATTTCAATAGAAAGTGATTTTTAAGAAATTTTAACCATAAAATCGCAAGGAGTGATACATAAACAGCTTCTAAACATCTTTCGAAGCCCCATTCACAAAACACAATTTTCATGGTTATGGTTGTCTTATAGACATTCAGTTTTACGAACCTTCATTGATACAAATGGTCTAACTGCTACACTATTTCGGAAGTAATTTGATTTACAAGGACATTACTTCATCATATGTTGCTCTGTAACGATTTGTTTTATAACATAAAAATTGTTCCAAACATTTGTTTTTCACACTGCAGTAACAATTAAAATTTAGGAATAATAGTAACATTTTTTTTCTTTGAAAACATGTTTTATTGACGCTGCAAAAGTGGGAAGGGAATTTCTTAACGTTTTCACAGATGTAATAAATAAATTATTTGTGATAGTTTCCTCAATTGTAGATAATAAATACATAATGAATGATGATGTTCGTATATTTATTTACCAACAGTGCAATGCAGTATTGTGCAACACCACAAAGTTGTAATGAAATAGGTTAGGTTTCCAGAAAAATTACCTGCAGTGCTAGAATACAATTAAAATCGTTGAAGCTGAGGATAGCATGTGGAAAAAAACACATTTAAAACAATGGAAAATGTAAGTGAGTCAATATTTGAGCAATGATTTAATTCTCTATTTCTGAGGATAAAGTGAAAAGCAACGCGTTCATTAATTAAATAAATGAACAAAAATTAAATGCACTGGTAGTAATCATTCATTCTATATTTATAATTTTCCAATATTTGTTGAAAGAGCCAATTATTTCAATGAATAGACATACGTTTTTACATATATGCACATCAGTACTAACCGAAAAAAGTAAACATGAATCTGATTTTAACCAATAATACTAACTAGAATAAAAAGAAATTTATTTATTTCGATTTTTAATTTAAATTTCCCCAAAATATTGAATTTTACCTGCGATTCACTGAGGGATAAAGTACAGTATATATTTGCAGACAAATTTTATTCTTTGCTTTTTTATAACTTTTTTATATTTTAAATTAAAAATTCTCAGATGCAAACCAAATAACGAAATCTTAATAAATATTTTTTTCTAATGAATAATTAAAGTTAGAACCCTTTTCAATATTTTCTTTGGCAACTTGAAAATCATTTCTGAAGTGAGACTGTAGTCTCTAAAATCATCACACTGGTAACTATACTTCATGAGTTGTTTGATTACTGGGTAACATCTTGGTTGGCCTGAGTCGTAAATATTTACATCAGAAAACGTTCTTCCAGAACCGGTAATTATATAGTAGTTGATACCATTACGTTAACTTATTTAGATGTTCAGATCCTGTGGATGACAGTTTCTGTGAGGTTGCCGATAGACCGCAGAAGAAATAACAATGCGTTGTGACTCACTCTTTGATGAGTGCCCCCGTTGTCTTCAGTCAGCATCTGAACAGTGTTCCTAATCGTATGCCTAATGTCACTTAGCAGGGTCGCAACTGCCAATATTTCACACAGAACATTAATCAACATCAAATGTCAATACGGGACAAGTTGTTAGCTTATCAACTGGTCTCAGCTTCTGTCTAGACGCAGTGTCCCCAAATTACTAACCCATTACCAGTAACACAAGAGGTTCAGCTGACTTGAACGACCGCAGCATGCACCTCGTGTCAGTTCAATACTGACGGGGTGAATTAATTTGAATGTCCAAAGCTACAGACCAGAGAAACGTCACAACGACGCGCTTACCAGTTCTGTCGCCACCGATAAAAAAATAAAAGAAACTTCCGAGGTGTTTTTTTCCTGTTTGAAGTCGGAAAACGTTCGTTTGTTCAGGGTACAGCAGCAATTAATCATAGTGTTGTTAGAATATCAGACGGTATTCAAATTTAGATTTAGAGCAAGCGACATTGGCAGTGACAGGTTTATCCCCTAATGGTGACAAACGTGCCTCGGCGTAATTGAGCGCGCGGGCGCTTGGGAGACGAGGGTGAACGTTCTTCACGAGATATCGCAGGGCCCCAGTCAATCTTCTCTGCACTGACAACAACAATACCACAAGCGTCACTCTGCCGGCAAGAGGCAGGCGTTCCATCTTCCCTCAGATAGCTTTCACTGCACTTGACATTCAGTACCACAAACATAATGATACAATTTATCCTATAGGCAACAAAAACTTACTGTTAATCCGCTAAGAATAAAGGATTCACGTAATGTGACGCTAAGGATATTCGTCACCAGTGCATGTCACAACGCAGATCATATGTTCGTCACCTTTGCACATTTTTGTATAAAACATTGACTGATTGTTTCTTTATCTTTTCGATCTCATCTAATTTCCAATGTTTTTCTTCCAAAAAAGGTTGAGGACAAAATTGTTTGTAATCTTATTTCCTATCAGCACGTCCAGTGAAGGATCTTAAAAAGAATATTTTTCCTTTTTTTCTGGTATGACATTTTTAAATTTTCTCCCAAACTGAGGAAAATCCAGTGATTCGAAGTTGGTTTTGCAGCATCATATCTATGGTGTACATACGGTATCCAATTATTTATTTATTTATTTGTCTTATGGCTAAGCAAAAAATGTATTGATATAAATATATGTGATGTATGTATATAACGCCAAATCGTTAGTAGCATTCACGAATTGATGTCCAGTTATTGCAGCCATGCTATCAAGGAAGTTTCAGCACTGAAAACATCTTGAAATTGTATCCAAATACACATCTCGACAGCCAAAGACTTAAAGAAATTGTTACGCCGAGATTGAACCATTTCTCTCTACACTCTTGATAGCAGTGGACTTAACTGGAAGCTTACATGCAGTATATTTTGTGACTAGCAGAAGCAAGAGAGCCTCAGTCGACATCTTTTTCCAACAACAATTGCTTTCGTTAATAAAACATTAGTGTCGATTGGGTAATTCGAAATCGTTTTTAATTTAAGTTCAGATGAAAGGAAATGTAAACAAATTATTGCGTGTATTTGTCATGAAACATATTGGAAATTCGAAGTCATATAAAATTGGAGAAAGCGTGCACTCATTAGTCTAGTGATGCCCATGCAGCTCCGTTGTAAGTGGGTTAATCGAATGCAAGATTTTTTTCCGCAGTGGTGACTGTGCGTTTAAATCGTTGATTTCTAATGACAACTGGTCAAGAGAGACGTTTAGCTGCGTCACCTTTGGAATGTCCCTACATTATTATTTCAACAGCCAGCCAATGATTCGACACCGCATTAATGAAGATTGCGACAGAGAAAACTTTTGTATGCGACGTTGTACAAATTGTTAGAAGCAGCAGTCGATTAAAGAAATTATGACCTATCGTGTCACTTAGATAAGCATGCGTTTGTTATGCCTGACGATTTTTTTTTCCCATCATGAAACGAGAAATGCGTACATGGTTTGAAGTTCACTGAATAACTCGGAAACTCCTGTACCGAGACGAACAATGTACGCGTAACAGCATTTTAGCATTCAAGTTAAAGTTCACTGCACCACCTCAGAACTAGAAGCACAAAATTATAGGCGTGACAATTTCGAGCAAATCAGACCGATTTTTCAGATGCATTCATTATAGACTTAGTCAAGGAAACCGATCGACATACCTGTATAACCACCGAAATCAGTTTGGAATCTTATTCTTCAAGTATTAGAAGCGACACCTAGCGTGGTGAGTGAGTGGTAACGCTGTGGCCCCACATTCGGGAGGTTGCGGGTTCGAGTCCCCATCGGGCCATCCAGATTTAGTTTTTCCATGGTTTCCCCAAATCACTCCAGGCGAATGCCGTGATGGATCCTTTAGAAGGCCATTGCTGAATTTCTTCCCGTTCCTAGTCCTCACACCTTTGCCGCCTCTAATGTCCTCGATGTTGACGGCGTAAAGCCATAAGCAAAAAATAAAAGTAGAAGTGATAACACCGAAGATGTTTAGTGTGAATTATTTTTTTACGATTTAGTTCGGTATGGAATATATACAAGGGGCATCAGATTATAAAGCAGCTCATGCCCTATACGAAGACCCGGTAGTAATAATGCGTGTGACAAGAAACATCTGTTAGATCGAATGACTGATAGAGAAAATACATATTCACAATATATCCTTACACCTACACCTATCGATGTGCTTATAGAATTTAATATGAAGTACTAGAATTGACAAATTAGTTTCCTTAAAATAAAATTCTATAATTTTTCACCAAGATATAAAAAAATAAAGAAATGCCGGTTAAGGTATACCGAGACGGGTGGGCGAACTGAAACTCAAGGGTCTGGCATTCTGGAGAACCGGCTTCAAATAACCGCCCAGCAATCCAGATTTCGGTTATTTACGGGTTTCCGAAATCATTCCACCAAATGGTTCCTTCAAATGCAATAATAGAATGCGTTTCACTTCACCATCCCCCATCCTCCCATGTTCTAATGACGTCAATGTTAAAATGCCGTTATGCACCAAGGAAATTGCGATGTATCCAGTATTCCCTATTTGTTTTTTTTTTTTTTGTTTTTTTGTTTTTTTTTTGCTATGGCTTTAGGCATTGTCGACGTCATTAGAGGCGAAAATGTACTGTGGAGAAGGAACTGGAAGGAATTCGTTAACTGCTTTTTCAACAAACCATCCCGCCGTTCGCCTGTAGTCATTTCTGGAAAGAAACAGTAAGCCGAAATCAGGTGGCTACGAAACCGCATCTCGCTAAAGCGATGCCACCACTCTCGGTACCCTAGTGGGAATGTCCATCTTGTACACTACCAGGATGTTTCTGACTACAATTTCATTCTCCTTTAGTCTCAAACAGAAGATGTTAAGCACTTCTCCATAACTTATCCTCATTACCTGTAGCTGCGAAATTTTTACAATCAACTAAAATAAATGATCACTTTGCATCTTATGGGACTTACCATGTGATATCTCCTCGTAGACGGGGTTGTAGAGGTCCTCTGATATGTAGGGGTAGACGGACGGGTCCCTCAGGACGGGAAAACCGTTTGGATACGGCGAAAGTACTGCACCTGGCGACTTGAGGTCCGTCATCTGTTCAGACAACATATGATTAGCAACTACAAAAACCTGATAACTTTAATGATCTGTCAGACTCCTTAACATGAAACGCCAACAGATTCAAAACAATAAATTTATCAAATAATAATGCGTCGTAACCTGCCTTAAAAGTATTTATGAAATTTGAAATAACCACATTTACAATATCTTACGTATCTCGTTAAAGAGTTTCGTGTTCGTTAAAAAAATTTATGATCTCATTCTGCCACGATAAACTAAAAACTATCCACTGAAGCGGCATCTGACACGAGATTATAAAAAGATATTTCTTTCGTTTTTTTTTTTTTTTTAAATAAAAAAAGCGGGAAATGGATAATTTTCAAGTAATTTCAAATATTAGACGCTGTTATAACTATATATAATTTTTTTATTCCGCAGTCATAGATTTTCGTGGCATTTCTTGTACCATTTTTGTGATATGAGCCACAACCTGAGGCACATTTACGGGAATATGTTTTATTCGGTCCATTATATCGGCTACTGCAGTGCATCAAAAATGTTTCGTGTCCAGCAGGCTTGAGGCTAAAATGTTACAAGACTCTACATCAAAAGAAAAGATTTTTAACAATCAGAGTTACCCAAAGATTACCATGGTTCACAACCTTGTTTCTTAGAATCAATACATGCACATTTAGTATTCATCAAGTTTAGCTTGCAGTAAAAATATTAGACGCTATTTAAATGGAGTTTTTTACCACTATGGTTCTGTCGTTAAATTATAATTTTAGATGACTAGGTTTAAAATCTACGAGAAGAAGCCACCACATGTCAGTAAACATAAGGATACAAAGACATTGACATTTAACTTCCTTCTCGTAAATAAAAATGACTAGTACCCTAAACGTTTTACTAGCTCAAATGAATAAAACTAAAAATAGTTGTCCTGAAGAGTATGTCTCATCGCCGACGTAGCAAAAATACTAACTATGCGTTTAGCGCAAGAGGGACTTAGTTGACTCAAGCTAAGGTGATAGAAAGTGATAGGTCAACAGGTTAGAAGCGAATATTTCTTTAACATCACATTATATTCTAAAGATAAGAGTTAGATCCCAAACCACTCCTCAGTCTACAAGGAGAGAGGCCAATCGGAACTTGATGGAGATTCATTCGTAGTGAAGGAAAGTTAAAGTAGTTCTAAATGTAGGCTACTATAGCAATACTGTACCCGACTACGAGGAATATTGCAGTCAAATTCCTCCCTTTCTCAATTGATACATAAAGGTAACACTCTGTAACTGCTGATAAAGTATAATTGTTTTTAGAAAACGTGGTGGACTGCAAATATTTTGCATCTTATACGAAAATCCGAAATTCACTACTTAAGACATTTTCTTCCTTTCCACCAGTTATATTTAAATTTCAATAATGTGACAAACACAGTAACTGCAATGAATAAATGAGATGTAACTTAGGCGCTGTACCTGTAGCGCGGGCGACCCCGGTGGCATTGCCAGAGCCCTCTGTCGGGCGATGACGTCTTCGAAGCCGGCGTCGCCCACGGCTGCCGCTACTCCATGGGCGGCGGTGCCGTCCAGGTGCACAGTGGCTGCCGCCTTGTGAGGCGCGGCGGCGGGCACCTTGCGACGGTATCTGCACAGTCATAACACAACACTAAGCATGTGCCACACAGGAGCCAATAACAGAACTTTAACACTTTTAAATGTAACATGAAGCTAAAGTTTCTAACACCATTGTTTGCGAAAACTAAAACACCAATACTGGGACATGTAATATCAATGACATTTATTCCACAGATTAGAGAAAATGGTATACAAACATGATTAGAATTACAGAGCTGTACAGGTACTTCGACCTTGAGAATTCCGTATGGTGTGAAGCTGCGGCTTGCTGCAATCAGAGCCTTTAAACGTCGTGGTATAGATTTAAAAAAAAAAAAAAAACCTGAATATGCTGCTGGGGAACAGACTACACGCGGTTTGCAGGTGCGTCCATAAAGTATTAACAGTGGTTACATGAGAGCTGGATCGAACAACTTTCTGATCAGCAATATCCCAGACATGTTCAGGTGGGATGTCAGGTGAACGTACAGGCCGGGGAAGCAGTGGTACGCGTCGTTCTACGAAGAATGCTTACACATTCCTCGCCACATGTGGCCGGGCATTGTTCTACGGAAATATTGCATGCAGAGCTTCCTGCAAGGGGGAAGAGCAAACCTTTCTGATATAGCGGTTACTGTTTAGATCACCCTCAATATGTACGAATTAACTCGTAAGTTATAACTAATAACGCCCCCAAATCATCCTACTTGTTGTTTGTCCGCGTAATGGCATTCAACAATGTAGTCTGCCCGAATGCGTTCACCACTGTACCGTCTAACACGTACATGGCCATCACTGTATGACAAATTGTAACTACACGACCGAAAACTCTGCGTTTTACCACTCAATACGGCAGTGACAGTGTTCACGTGCCCATTTCAGTCTCAGGCGTTGGTGGTTGCTAGTATGTGGAAGAAGCAATGGCATGCGCGCCACAATTCCAACCCTCAACAGTAGGCGTCGAACCGTCGACGCAGGCATGTTCACACCCGTTGCTATGCTTCAACGTTGAGCCAACACTGTTGACTAAACTATTCTGTCGGCTTCGGCAACGGACAATATAGCGGTTATCTGGTCACATTGTGTGGTTGGTACAGGCTCGTTGCTGTGTCAGATTTTCTTCTACCCACTGGCTCCACAAACACATCACTGCAGCTGCAGAGTGCCCTGTCACGTGGCAGAGTGACTGATCATAGGAATAGATTATTCCTGAGATCAGTTACTCTGCCACGTGCGAACTTACTCACTAACTGATATCGGATCCTTTGACGTCGACCATGCATACTAGCACATGCTTGAGCCTTTCTACTTAATTTTACGGCTCTGCATCGACTGAGCATTGCCTAACACCGACCACCGATCTGTCCGATCACACAAAACATGGCGCTGCTGGACTTGCGTGCACGCTATTTCTCTTCAACCTTAATCAGTTATTGTGATTACATTGCCCTACCTATCCTCAAATTTTGTAGTGATTCAGACCGTTCCCTCTGTTTGTTGGAATTTTCAAAAATGATAGTGTATATTTTTCTGCTATTTATGTGAAAAAAATAACATTTTCCATGAAAAAGGGTTTAAGTTTCTTCTGCGCTAAACCGCCACTTTATGCGAAGGTTAGTTGGGATCTCCTGCAGGAGATGTACTATAGTTATGGTCATCCGTATTGGTGGCTGATTGGAATGCACCGTTGCGAAACCTTGCACTTAACAGCTAAATTCACCCGTTTACTTGTAGTAATAATTTGTGCGTTGACATACGTAGCAGGCAACGCTGCGCGTCCTGTGTTGCCATTTTCTAGTATTATAGAGGAAGCACTATGCGAGTATGTTCCCAAGTGCGGCAACAGCGCTCTCGAAGCCACCTGCCAATTTCCCTGACCACAGTCCCTGACCTATAGCCCTGGTTGCATAGGTAGCCTAACTATTTCATTTCCTCTTCATGTCTATACGAGTAGGTTGTAACGAGCCGCGCTGTCGCCACGTTACAAGGTGCATTTTTATTATATATGTAATAATATAAGGGTAATTTACATAATCTTGGGCGACCACGTTGAATAGATTTTTGTTGTAATTTTATAAAGTACGCAAGATTCCAAGTGAGGACTGTAATGAAATGGTGAACTTATACAGTGTATCGTAGCAAAGCGAATATTAAAGAGTTATTGAGCTATGTAGGCTTGAAGCTAATCTTGGTGTTTTCCGAGCCATGGCGACAGGACGTCGCAGATTTGGGATTTGCCAGACCCACACACACTGCTCCCTGGGGATGGGTCACTCACCGAGCGGGAAAAGCCTGCCGTCCGAAACCCGAATGTTCTCTCGCCCGGCGAACTTAGCCGAATATGTCCGACCTCTGTTGGATTCTTTGGCCAAATCACATATCGAGGATATCACGTGACATTAGGTGCCGACCTGAAGGTCCAATCAAAATGAGCGTATAACTCAAAATCCTGGGAATTTTTGTTGTATGTGAGCTTCGAGACTACAAATGGGCGGAGCAAGAAGTTTCCTCGTGGACCGAAGAGCGAGGAGCTGACATTCTCTTCTACATTCTAACTTCGATCGCACCAGTCTGAGGTTGACTTGGAAAGTTGACTTCTTTCGCTAACCGCAGCTTGCCTGCCTGGAGCAAGGTTATCACCGCAACACAGCCGGTAATGCGATGATGCGCATTGCCAGACCAGAGATGCCTATAGCCGACTTGTGAGATAATCTCACATATCGTGGGTCCGCTACACTCATCACAGACATCAGACGCAGAACTACAATGGTAATTTATTACGACCAAGCCATGTGATTGTGCATTCCGTGAAACAGAACCCGTAAGCGACTTTGAGAGGATAGGTCCATGTTCTCACTTTGTAATTGTAAAAACCCCTGAGCTAGCGGCATAATTTGCCAGAAACTAGTTATTTTCGAATGATATATTGTTCATTCTGGCGCCCATGATTTTCTTTTTAACTGTAAAGTCACAGTATTATGATGCCTTTGTCTGAGGTAGTCATAACTTGTATTTTTCATTGTTTCCAGTTGTCATTATTTCTTGCATTTTGATTCTGAGATATTTAAAAGTAAATATACAATTGTTTGCTTGCCCATGACGGCTAATTGTAACTCTGAGCGTTGCTTTTATGATTTTGCCAATTTGTGTTAATGTTAACGGTAAATTCGCTCAGACTTGTAATCGCCAGTGATAAGAAATAAATGTCATATTGTGACAATTTTTCCTAAATTCCAACCAACGTCGAGATTCTTGCTAAATTAATAAATTTCCAATCCTTCATATAAATTAAAATTAAAAATCCACAATTATTAATCATAAAGGTATGAAAGATAATTGTAACGTGGTTTGCCCGCCAAGGCACCCACCACATAATGTCGCCCAACGCTGGTGCCAGATGAGACATTACTTCTTAATGTCTGCGAATTGGTGGCACTAATTCAAATTATAAGTTTGAGCCCAAATTCGGAAAGTTTCATGGAATGTTGCACATGGTTTTTGGCTGTTTTATCATTCTTGTAGTCAATAGATATTCATACAAGATTTTATTTTGATGTTTCACTTATATTTTAATGCGTAAAGTTCATTTTGTTTCAATGCATAAAATTTATTTTGTTTCAACGCATTAAAAAGAAGTTCATTTGTGTATTTCAATTGAGATGCAATACACTTTGTATTGTAACAATTTTGTGATCATTTTTCAAATTTTTAAATGAGTAACTTCAGTGTTGATTTCTTAAAGCATGGTAGCTGTTAAGAAAATGAAAGACACGTATGTTTTGCCCATGTGTTTGAGAGTAAGTCTGCTTTCATGGTGTTGTGTTGCATGATTCATCGTTGCTTTTCTCTTGCTGCATTTTGGAGGGGTATATTTATTTGTGTGTATTGAAATTCGCGGTATTTTGTTGGTAGTGAATCTAGATTTCGTCATTGCACAACTGCGGTGTAAATTCATTGTTTGTGTGTTCATATGAAGCTGCGATCCCGTACAATAAAAGGTTTCGATATGGAAGATCAGTCTGATAGGCAAAAATCTCCAGAAATCATGAACGAGCAGGTTCAGTTAACGGAACAAAGCGGAATATTGGCTGCAGGCGAGGGGAACGTATGTTCTGAAGTTCCGACCCACTCATATAGTTCGCAGTCTACTTTTGTCGCCACAGGAAGAAATGGAAAATTTTCCTTCACCTGTCGGTGAGATAATGCAGAACACTCCCGCTTACTCAGAACAGACGCAACAAATGACACAAATTCCTGTAGAAGCACCACCCCTCTCATCACAGCAGGTATTAATGTTGATAACTGCAATAGAGCAATCGACGCAACAACTAATGCAGCAATTTGATTCACATAGGCGGGAAAATAGGCAGCAATTTCTGGAATTAAACAAGCATTTTGAAGCACTGTTTGATTCACAAAGGGAACAATTGAATACACTATTTGATTCACAAAGGGAAGACTTTAATGAGGAATTTAATTCACCATTTGATTCCTGTATCAAGCATATCGATGCACGATTTAATTCCCAAGAGAAGTTGATGAACAATATGCTTAATAACTTAAGCGGGCCAATTGATCCACAAAAGGAGGGATTAAAGAAAAATTCTGAGTCACAAAAACACACAGAAGTATCAACTGCCGCGATTACCGATGAATGGATCGAAATTGCACAAGTAGAGCCAACCCAAAATACAGACCAACAGCTGGTAAACTCTGAGGAATGCGGGCATTCCACCATTACGTCTGTCGATTGTATGGTCGAAGCAGTTCCGGAAATACAAATTTTCAATCGGACACTGCTCGAAGACGTGACAGTGACGCGGCAGATTACTGAGCATAGTGTCAGCAAAAGCGTTGATACAGTGCAAAAGTCACTGCAGATCGCAGTTGTGAGTACGGAATGCGTCTGGTCAGACGCGCAGTTCCGGAAAACTTGTGTAAAGCGTTTCGGTTTGAGTATCCATGGAACAGAAAGGCATGATAGCATATACACCGCCATGATCGAAAAGCAACGGGAAATTTTTCTGTGCCCGTTCAGGTCAAAGACAAGTATTTTGCTGCAGAAACTAAATTCTGGCGGATCAATGAAATCAGCTGGAAGGGAAGACAGACGAGAATGTTATGTAAGCCAGGTACCTGGTCGTCAGCTGAGCCCATTAGCAAGGCTAAGGGATCCGCTAGCACAATGCGTGTTCCGAGAATTTTGTTAGGGAACGCAGATGTCGGACTTAGGGTCATCACTGAGTGCCAAACGTTTCTCGCCTCGCATCAGCGTTTTATCGCATTCAATAAATATGCGATGAGCGTGTATTCCGAAAGGAATTATGTGATAAAAAGAATCCATGGACGTCTCAAATTCGCCTTGTAGGCATTGTTCAACAAGTTGTGTAGCGTGCCAAATACGATGATGAAAAGAATGACTATTAAATTGTCAGATATGGATCATTAAAAAAAAAAAAAAAAATGTACAGTACAGTATACATTCTTTAAGGTTAGATGCCTTACCGAAATTAATGATGCTTGAAAAACGCCGATGCCAGTTCCGCTAGTCTAAACCGTCTGTTTTGCTGGAAAGATTAGATAAACGGAAAATTAAAATTCCAGTTACCAAGATTTGCACTTACAGTTAAAGCTACTTAGGATATTTCCATATTCGGAATTTTTAATGCTTATTTCGCTATTCCGAACTTTATATTTTGTCCACGTGAAATATTAATAGTCGCTTTTGACTTTCACGCTGTTAATTGGACTTGATTTGATAAAAATCCTGAAATATTAAATGTTTTCCTGAGCCAGATAAATTAATACGCACCCGCGGAAGAATGAAGCTCCATTAGCAAGCATAATTTCTTGTCTTCGCAATCACAATGAATCTGACAGCGATACAAATATTGTGATATGCTTTCTAAGATGTATTTTGTGACATAAACGAAAAGGGTTTCAACATTTTGTGATGCATGAGTTCGATGTAACTTTTTACCTTAGGTAGTTGCATTATATCTTTTCTGAGCAGAAGTGTACAGCGAGCGTAATATCGCTTTGTCTGTGTTGATCGAAGATCGCAATGTTATCTGATCAACGTATTTTACTTCTTTGTTTTGTGTATCTATCAAGGGTAGCGATAGTGCCATAAATAATTCCCTATAGAACACGAAACCTTGCCAGAAAGATTTGTTTAAATTGTGTTGGTCATCACAGAAATTAGGAATCTTAAGTTGAACGATTACAGATATACAGGAGAGTTTTCGCAATACCTTGCTGTTATTTTGCTGACGATAGCGCGTGGTCAAAGTGCAATAAGTTAAAGGCGACTGCATTTGTAAAGGCTAAAGGGGAAAAACTTTATTTACGGGATATATTCAATAATTCAGCTAACTTTGCAAGTTAAGGTAATTATATTTGATGCTAACTTCAATTAAAAGGGAATTTTGTATATGATAATTGCACAGATGGTGAAGACGTGAACAATAAGATTATTGGTGATATCGAAGTTTTTCATGCTATATCATTTCATACTAAGTAACGGTATCGAGGGAGCTGGGGACAGTTACCCTCGAACAGCTGAGCTCATTAGTGCAGGTAAGCAGTGGCTCAACCGGCAGTTTCCGAGAATTAGCAGGTAGCGAATACCCCAGGATGAATGAGAAGGGAAACAAGTCGTTCCACGCCTCGTTCTAGCGGTATTTCGCGTACCCTTACTGTAAATTGTATAGTATTCCGTAAATTAGATTAAAACTATTGTTGGACAGTATACATTTAGCTCAGAATTGTGTGTACTCACCGAAAATAATTGCAATGTTTATATTTTTGCTTTATATAGATTTGCAGTGTTCTGCTAGCGTGAAATCTCAAAATTGCTTTGTATTGGCAAAAGGAACACGGAAAATATTCGCTAACTGGGATGGATTTTCGGCTTAAAACGTGGAGTAAACGATATGTTAAAACGGTTATAATAACTCCTAAATAAAGAGAAATATTATATTCTTTGAATGTCAAGATAATCTCGAGTCATCAATAGACCCGTTGTGAAGGAATCGTAATGTTACTGAGGAATGATAGTTACGCTATTCATTATCCTTTCATTTATGTGCGGAGTGGTTATGTGCAGGGTTCGCTTGTATGCAAAGATGCTACAACGACTTTGGTTGACGATGAAAGTTCACGTCAAACCGCATAATGTGTATAATGTCTCATATGGGAATGGTAAATTTTATAGAAATTCCATTACATATACCCATGAGCAAATACAGGTACCTTTCGCCATGAAATTCGCAATCACTTCACAGATGGTATATTACAAGTTAGAGATGTCGACCAATGAAAGACTAATTAGGAGACCACCTAACATTCAACGAGTAAGGTTCATAATTTACGTAACAAACGAAAGCATGTACTTACATCGTTCATTCCACACCACGTTGAATTATAAGTAAATGCCGCGTCATTAAAATCTAAGATTACAGTTAATGATATGTGACCATGAACACGAACACATCTTCTCTCTGAAATGCTTATTGAATTAACCGTCGGTCATGACGAAAATCACGTCACCGAATCCGACTAAACTATTCCGTTGTTTTGAGATTAAAACCGCGCAATGTAATGAGATATTTTACGCTCACCTCTAGCATCTTTATGGATGTTTGTTGAAGGCAGGATTATTTTATGCACATGAGTAAAACATCACGCTAAATTGTAAATACAATGTATAGTTCAACCACTTTCTGCATAAGTGTTCTGACAATGTTTTGTTTTATTAATGTGTTTCATTTTATTAATTTAATGATAAGATTTGATACAAGTTATTTTCAAGATTATTGTTTAAACATGTATGTAAATAATTTCTTTTCATGTATATTTTAGTATTGTGTTTAATATAACTTTATATTTGGGAAGGCTACCTGAATTCACGTGCTTCTGTTTGTAAAGAATTGTAAGACGGCCAAAAGGACATATGCTCCCGTTATATATTCACCTTACAAGGCAGGAATACCGATGGTTATTGGAATCACATTTAAAATTAATGTAATTATAAAAATGCTTAAGTTTTTGTTGAGTCACAATGGAGATAGAATTAGGTAGTTAAAAATAAAATTATTGTACCATAATTTTATTTTCACCAACGGCCGGCCATATTGTAACGAGCCGCGCTGTCGCCACGTTACAAGGTGCATTTTTATTATATATGTAATAATATAAGGGTAATTTACATAAATCTTGGGCGACCACGTGAATAGATTTTTGTTGTAATTTTATAAAGTACGCAAGATTCCAAGTGAGGACTGTAATGAAATGGTGAACTTATACAGTGTATCGTAGCAAAGCGAATATTAAAGAGTTATTGAGCTATGTAGGCTTGAAGCTAATCTTGGTGTTTCCGAGCCATGGCGACA
The DNA here is from genome assembly GCA_031002005.1 of Vandiemenella viatica. Classification (NCBI taxonomy): domain Eukaryota; kingdom Metazoa; phylum Arthropoda; class Insecta; order Orthoptera; family Morabidae; genus Vandiemenella; species Vandiemenella viatica. The sequence goes on from JARYHS010011408.1 coordinate 149,974,811, forward strand.
GGACGTCGCAGATTTGGGATTTGCCAGACCACACACACTGCTCCCTGGGGATGGGTCACTCACCGAGCGGGAAAAGCCTGCCGTCCGAAACCCGAATGTTCTCTCCCCGGCGAACTTAGCCGAATATGTCCGACCTCTGTTGGATTCTTTGGCCAAATCACATATCGAGGATATCACGTGACATTAGGTGCCGACCGAAGGTCCAATCAAAATGAGCGTATAACTCAAAATCCTGGGAATTTTTGTTGTATGTGAGCTTCGAGACTACAAATGGGCGGAGCAAGAAGTTTCCTCGTGGACCGAAGAGCGAGGAGCTGACATTCTCTTCTACATTCTAACTTCGATCGCACCAGTCTGAGGTTGACTTGGAAAGTTGACTTCTTTCGCTAACCGCAGCTTGCCTTGCTGGAGCAAGGTTATCACCGCAACACAGCCGGTAATGCGATGATGCGCATTGCCAGACCAGAGATGCCTATAGCCGACTTGTGAGATAATCTCACATATCGTGGGTCCGCTACACTCATCACAGACATCAGACGCAGAACTACAATGGTAATTTATTACGACCAAGCCATGTGATTGTGCATTCCGTGAAACAGAACCCGTAAGCGACTTTGAGAGGATAGGTCCATGTTCTCACTTTGTAATTGTAAAAACCCCTGAGCTAGCGGCATAATTTGCCAGAACTAGTTATTTTCGAATGATATATTGTTCATTCTGGCGCCCATGATTTTCTTTTTAACTGTAAAGTCACAGTATTATGATGCCTTTGTCTGAGGTAGTCATAACTTGTATTTTTCATTGTTTCCAGTTGTCATTATTTCTTGCATTTTGATTCTGAGATATTTAAAAGTAAATATACAATTGTTTGCTTGCCCATGACGGCTAATTGTAACTCTGAGCGTTGCTTTTATGATTTTGCCAATTTGTGTTAATGTTAACGGTAAATTCGCTCAGACTTGTAATCGCCAGTGATAAGAAATAAATGTCATATTGTGACAATTTTTCCTAAATTCCAACCAACGTCGAGATTCTTGCTAAATTAATAAATTTCCAATCCTTCATATAAATTAAAATTAAAAATCCACAATTATTAATCATAAAGGTATGAAAGATAATTGTAACGTGGTTTGCCCGCCAAGGCACCCACCACAAGGTCTGTTATATGTGCGTAAATGATTGGTAACTTTTGTTGGATGTAGAGTATTCTTTTTGTGTTGTCTATACGAAGTTGAAAGAAACTGAAACACTGTGTCAGTTTTTTAGCCAATAGGCTGCCAAGTTCTGTGTTCCAAACGATACACGACTCGTCGTCAGTAGTATCATAAATTTGTCACTCTATAAGCGTAACGGAGAGTTTTGGAATTTATCTTAGATGTACAGTACAAAATGCAATCTTCAGCAATTGTGAGCAAACTATGCTCCTACCCATCTGGACAAGTCCAGAATGACGAAAACCGTGTACCGAACCAATATAACTACGTTTGGGATCAGTTATCTCGGCCAACGTAATGGTTGTGTTTAACTACTGAATCATAATTATACTACCTTATTGTTTTATCTTGTCACAAATGTAGTTTTGAACACGATTAATGAATATTCCAATGAAATAGTCGCTGTGCAGAATTATACCTACCATTCCACGTTCCCTCACTTTCCGCGTTAGCGTGACTGAATGTATTTACGCTTTATCCAACAACGTTACAAGTTCACGAACTTATTGAAGATATAGAGTAGTAGACAGAGTGAGTGCATTCTAGAGTAAATCTCGACAGTTCGGTGCTTCTCGTGACTGCCGCTGTAGAGCCTGAACTGTGTGGGAGTGGTCGGCTCGCCACCCAGTGCCGATGTTTGCCGAACGTTTGGTACGGTCCGGGTGTGCTGGCGATCCACGAGAGCTCAGCAAACACGGCCAGGGTGGATACATCAAGCGGTCCAGAATTTGACCAAGCGACCGGTCCACCGCCAGATCTTCTCAGATAACTCGCCCTGTATTTCCAACTCAATGCTCTTAATAATTAAGTGTTTAAAACAGTGGCTAATCTCTTAAAAAAAAAAAAAAAACACACACACACACACCCACACCCACACCCGCCCCCCCCCCCCCACACACACACGTGCGTGTGTGTGTGTGTGTGTGTGTGTATGAGTGAGTGTCTCTTTGTTTGAAATTGCACCACGAAAAATTAAAATGTTTAACTGATGTTGATGGGATTTTCAGTTAAAACCTAATGGTATAGTTTCAAATCTGCGGTACGCCTTATGACTAAACGTGGCCGGGTACCAGACAATGAAACGATAATTTTTTAAGGTAAATAGATGGGAGCCAAAGATTTTTAATACAATCGCGACCAGAGGTTGCACACACAATCCACGATAAGTAAACCAATTCTGCTAAAAATTCGTAAGAGAATAACGCAATTTTTCTGTGCCAATGTTTGCTGTTTTTGGCACCAACGAAGTATGCAACTATGACCGTAGGACACAATCAGACATCAATACCTCACGCTTTTTCTGGTCTTCTATAACTTGAAGGACATGTTAAATTTGTATGAAATCATGAGAAACCTTAGTTAAGAACCAATAAATACAGACGGAGAGTTTCAAGAACCTGGGTTAACAGGTCTGCTTGGTCAACGCTGATAAATGGCATAAAAATAAATAGCCACAAGTTAACACGTTACAGCACGAAATTCTGACTGACGTAAAGATTGGAAGATAAATAAATTAAGCAAACGAATAATATTTTAAAGAATTAACAGTGGATTAATATAAGTGAATTGGAATTTAAAACTTTGTGTGGTGAGTAACAGGGGACATAAGAAACTACATTTATAGCTGTTATTAAAAACAAAACAAAATCCAGAGACTTCCTAACTAAAGTATTGGGTTTATCTGATAAGGTGCAGAGGATGGACGAGAGCTAAAATCAGCAAGTAATATTTTAAACAATACTGTAATTCAACACTGCAGAAGAAAAATAGCAGCTACAGGAAGGAAACAATTTAAAACGTTGGTTAACAGATGGCAGTGAAACAATTAAGAAGTTGCAATTATTAAGCACAGATAAACTTGTAAAATAATAATATCTACTTCGATACAGGGAATGTATCCGTTGTATAGAGCAACATTAGGAATACGGAATAGCAAAATAGAAAAATCGTTGGAGGAAGATAGTGGAAGTGCCCACGTATAAAAATGGAAAAGGCAATTTGTGAAAAGTACACGGCCCTCGCGTTGTTTGAGACAACATTGAAAAATACATGGAAAGATTCTAAGCAAAATAAAGCTAAAAGTAGAGGAAACAGTGGGAGACGAATAATATTCAACAATTCTGACATCGAGATTTACCAAACATCTTCGGGAATAATGGTAGTACGCCATTGAGGGCACTAAGTCAGTAAAATGTGTGCGCCCATAAGCAAACACTAAGGAAAAGTATAGGTCTACGGGCAACAATTCCGTCACCCAGCAGCCACACAAGGAAGTGTGGGGTAAAAGGGAGGGAGGTCACATGTCAAGGCAATAATAACTGCTGAAGAAGAAGAAGGGAGGACAGGACACATATTGAAAGATCAGGGACAAGGTGGAGGGATCAAATGCAGCAGCTCACAGAGCCCAAGGGAATGAGCTAACGACAGGTGATGACGCAAGAATTCCTCGCAAACGACATCCGGATCCGAATAATTATAATGCTTATTCAGTATTCAATAGTTGATGAAAATTCTCCCTAAAATATCCACAAACAAATGGGTTCGTAATTTAAATATACTGGAGAGAGGAAGGTTTCTTTGAATAAAGAAACTTTTACATCGATCTTCATATTATAAACTCCAAGAGCCCGTAATGTATCTCTTTGTGGATGATAGATTTTGCGAAAGCCAAATCTTAAATGATTGCCTTCACTCTCGTATTTAACTTCAAACATATTGTATCACAACCAGACCAGCTGTTTGCGATTTCATTATTGCCCATCGTTACGCCCTTTTGTATTACACCTACTGTTTTGTAAATATTATGAAGTTTAAAGAACATTAAACTCTTGTTGCTTCAGTTCATCTGAAATATACAGTATGTTCCCGCATAACCTAGATGAACGCATATGTAAGTAAATAATCGCGGAGGACACAAAAATATTTTATGTTAATTAAAGCAGCCAAAATTTGTTTGTTAACTAAGGTTGTTTGAAATGAGAACAGTATGCACGTCTGTACAACGATGAATGGGACTGAATGGGACTGGCGTCTTTATTTTTCACCGCAGACTGTGCAGGTACCGGAATACTAAAGCAATTTATGACGTCAAATATACTATAATACTGGGTTCAGAAAATACTGCAAGATTAACTGTTTGTATTATGTTTTCCTAACTTCCAGTAGGTTACAGAGACAGGACTGATAAAAACAACAAATTAAAGTTCCGTACTAACGCCTATAAAAATATTCCTTTCGTAATGCTTATCTTTGAGGAATGGAAAGTGCTAAGGAGATGAGATATCGCAGTACTATGCACCCTCTGCCTTATGCACTTTTTTGAATGGAATAGCAAAGATTCAGCTACAAAACGAGTTCCAGAATCTTAGAGAGAAGGGTAAAATGTGGGTAATGCAGTTGAGTCACCCGAGATTTTGTGAGTTTGATATCGGCAGCCCGATAGTATTCCCAACGCGCGCTGGTCCTAGTGCTTTGTGTAGCGACGTCTGTTTGCTGGGACCACTGAGTGAGGGATTTGTTGGTCCTCTGGCTGAGGGCATGGCGACGCAGGAGGGCTCGGCAAACAGACGCTGAGCAGGTAGCGGGCAGGGCACTGCAGGTAGCTGAGAGGAGACCACACAGTGAAGTGGCCGCAACGTCTACATCTACATCACCTAGGCACGGCGCAGCGTAGTTTGTTTACATTCTCCTTACCATAACGATATCTATTATACTTTTTGATCATTCCTGAAGATCCAAACACCAGCTCATTTTACTTCTTCACTTCAAGTTTGTCTATTATACTAATGTTAATTCTGTCTCTCTGTCGGTTTGTTACATTCTCACGAGGAAAAGGCTAATCCGATCTATATGAAATTTGACAAGGAAATCCTAAGTATATATGATACTTTTTACGGAATAAATAATATATTTTTTCATTAACCTTTGAAAACTAACTGAACGGTGACTGACAGAAGTATAGCGTGTGTCTCAGCAATTTTGAATCGGTTACTCAGGCTTTTGTTTCTCTCGCACTCAGTTTGTGTATGATATGTAAATAAATTCCCTTTATAGACACAAATTATTATGTTGAATTGATGTGAATAGGCGCTGCATGCGATGACTGTCAATAAAGTCCAGGGACAAACTCTGAATGTAGCATAGGTACTCTCGGAAAAGCTTCCCCGTTATATTTTTCCAACTCCGTGCATTTTAAGACACCTTCTACACAACTTACAGCTATCTATATCCAATTTCAGCAATAAAGTTTTAATTCAAAGAGTACGAAGTCGTGGGTAACACCTAGTTTATTCTTAAAGTTGGTTATTTCATAGCAGACCGTAAACTACTTGCGAACTAAAGATGAAAATTGAAGCCCATCCTTGAAATTAATTGGTTTAGGTACTGATAGTGATGGTGCATTTTAGACGTTTATTACCTTACTGTGTTTCATCTTATGTTTATATTTTGAATATACTTTTTAATCAGTGTAAACCTAGTTCCATTGGTCACTTTGTTAATGGATTTGGCGCCACTGTGAGTAGTTATTAAATTTTTTAATGGATCCTAATAAAAAAAAAAACAGTGCATTATACATTTCATAATTTTTGGGCTTAAGCTTAGATGATGGAAATTGTTGCTGTCAGTTCATATTAACAGTTATACATTCACCGTCGCTGAAACATTATAAACATAAAAACACGCACGTTTATTCTCGTCAAATAGATAGTGCCTTTAATAACTTAGTTCCGAGAGTCAATCCATTAGAAACCAATATTTAAATCCAGTTGTTATCTTTTAGCGTAGCTTCGCAAATTTGCTAAAGCAGAACTGTACGTTTATGCTCATTTTCGTGAATTGCATAACTAATTTCCTTAGTCAAAAGTTTTCTAACCGACACAAAATTTACACAGGAGACTAAAAAGAAGTGTAAAAATCATATAATCACATGGCTGGTACGCCAGAATGTAGATTCGAGACCGGGATACCGAGGATGGTGGGTGAGTGGTTAACGCTCTTGCCTCGCATTCGGGAGGACGCCGGTTCAAATCCCCATCCGGGCATCCAGATTTGGGTTTTCCATGGTTTTCCCAAGTCACTCCAGGCGAATGCCGGGATACTTCCTTCATTAGGCCATGACCGAATTATTTCCCGTTCCTTGTCTCCAGTCCCATCCCGCCTCTAATGACCTCGACGTCAACGAGACGTAAAGCCATACGTAAAAAAAAGAAAAGAAAACGTGATGACTCTAGTATACCTGTAAGATGCATTTGCAGAAGATATCTGAACAAAAAACGCTGTGATCTGTTGACAATCTCATATTCTGATTTTTTTTTAGATCTAGTTTTCTCTTAAAATATGCTATCGAAAAGGCTACACAGAAAATTGGTGCGACCAAATAATACTGTAATTACTTTTTCCTCCATATCGGTCACTAAGCACAACGTGTAGAATGGACGCCTGTTGTGGCCAGTGTGAACCAGAAGCGAGGGTGATGGAGAGACTGAGATTCCGCCCTAATCAGTGGGAGGAAAGTCTGTGTTGTCACCTGCTTGCAGCCCAAAATATTATAGAGATTTTGAAATACTGAGTGTGTTTTACGGATATTTTTGTTTCTTTTGGTGAAACATTTCACCATTTGTCATTCTTTCGTAAGAACTCGTGTTTTGATACATACCTGTTTCAGCTGAAAAATAAACAATTTATTTAAATGAACCGATTCTTCTTTCATCCTAATATAAAACCAACAAACATCGCTATTCATTCGCTATATTTTCGCATGGGCGACCTAGTTAAGCGTTAATAGTAATCACTGGAAGAACAGCGTCCTTAAGATCAAGAAGCACTTATTGTATGATTGAGGCAAAAACATTTTTCAGAAATTTGGTGTTGTGTTAGTTGAATCTCATGCGTGGTCAACAACATCAATGAAATAAGAGTAGTTATGAATGGGATGGTTGATACGCACTTTGCTCATCTTGGTCGACGATAGTTGTAGCGAATGGATGACAGTAGTAAGCTGTACTCACTTGCAGAGCAGCAGGGCGATGACGAGTAGCGTGGCTGCTAACAACGCACAGCCGACCACTATGACTGCGGTGGGCGGCAGAGACGGACTGCCCTGCAGCTCGGCGTCCAACACCTGCAACCACAGAGTCAGTCATCACGTAGCCGGTTATCAGAGGCGGCTCAAGGTCAGTCTGCTCTATCCCCACTCCGCTGCCCTTAATCCTAATTGTGAAGAGGAAATATACCACCCTCCTACCTGGACGGAGTGGTAGTTCGGAGAAGTAAGGAGGGAGGAGTATTGAAGTGAGAAGCGGGGCTAGTGGAACGTGACCTTGAACCGCCTGTATGGAGTGAACAGGGTATATAGTATATTTCACTTATGGAAAGCAGACATGATACTCACGGGCAGTGCGTCGCAGAGCTCGTAGGGCAGGAGCGGCTCCTCGTTGCAGTCTTCTCCGTCGTCGTGGGGCAGTAGGAAGGGCGGCCTGGGAGGTGGCGGCAGCAGGAACTGCGGCGGCGGAGGCCCGGGGCACTGTGCGGAGCACGGGTCGGAGGGCTGCTCCGGCTGCTGCATCGCGCCTCGGCGCACCAGCGGCCGTCTGCAACACAACAGGCTGCTGTGTGCGAGTGCACTGTTGCCACACTTGGGAACATTGTCGCCTAGTGTTATCTCTCTTAAGCGGCATTGCGCAATAATATTAATGTTCTCCCTAGATTCGTCAGATCTTGGGTATGAAATTCTAGATGATGATGAACTAATTGAAAGTATGAGAGAAGGAAGTGTAGAGGAAAATGATGACCTTGATGTCGAAGTTGAAGCAGACACGGGACCATCAGCTAGTCAAGTATTTGCCGGCCCTAAAACTGCGTTGAAGTGGATGGAGCATCAGCCCGAGTGTGACCACATGCAACTTCTCACTGGCAAGCGGACGCGCGACTTGGCTGACCGAAAACTGATGGATACAGTCAAACAGCACACTTTGACCGAGATGTTCAGCAATGACTTTTAATTACTGTACTAATGTGCAGCTCTTGTAAGTACACTTAACATGTAAAAGTGTTGCCTTTTCAATTAATTAAAAGCTCTTTTTGTTTTAAAAAAATTCTCCCATTTTTAACATACATACAGTAATTAATTAAAATGGACCCATTTTCGGAAAAAATCTAATTATTCTAATTTTTCATTATCTGAATGGGGTCCCGTCCCAATTGATTCCGATAACTGGAGTTCTACAAGTGTCGTGAACATGTATTATACTGAGAAGAAAGGAGGAAATATGAATATATTGTGGAAAACTTACCAGAACGAAGCTGGATAATAAATTTTATGCACATATTCATTGCGAAGCACTGTACTATACACGATATATCACTTAAGGTACACCTGTTTATATGAACAGAACACTTTAAAGAACAAAAACAAATAACGATGATGTATATTGCAAGTTGTTCAAAGATGAAAATTATTATTTGTTATCACGGTATATTTGTGTTGGTTATCTTTTCTTGTCTCTAGCATTTAGTGTTCAACTGAAAATAGATTTTTATAACATTAAAGTAATAGTGCCTAATAAAGTCTACTTGTTCATTTAACGTGTCTTCTGCGCTTTTTATCTTGTGGAGGAATATTTCTAACTGTTCTAGCAGATCAATTTTCTTGGCATTGGACTGTACATGTAGTACTGTTAAATAATTTTGAATGTCATTAATAACATGTTTTGTGTCATACATGTTTTCTGCAACCGCTAATTAAACCACTTTCAAAAATCACCCATTTAATAATCATATCAGCCGTGATCTTCTGTGGGTTTAAGGGAAAAAAGAGTTTCTGCAGTTGTGAGCTTCTTATAAATCCAGATCATTTCACGAAAGCCTAAATGTATCCAAAATTTCAAAGAATTAATCAAAGATTTATCTAAGACACGGATATAAAACAACTCAACAGAATTTAATTTCATGGAATATTTTTCATTGTAGAATTCATCCAGGAAAGTAAATTTCATCATTTATGGAGAAAAATTCAGTCTCGCCCAACAGAATCAGGGAACACAATTAAGAACTGTAGGTAAGAGTGAAAATTGTTTTACGTATCTTAAGAGTTTCCCAAATCGTTATTTCTATTCTGCTGTTGTTCGAAAGATTTTATGAAACAAAGATGTTTTATACTTTATGAGTAACATTATTCCGAGTCAACGACTGTTTAACAGTTGTATCAGGATTTTTCTCTTTTCTGTTGGATGAAGACAAGTTAATACAGTGGTAGGAATATTCACAGCACCTATGTAGTGTCCACCTGTCATCATGTTAGACACATAACATCTTGTTTATGCTCCTGACCTCAGACAGCTGACATCATACTGGAATGAGGCGGCTTAGTACTCATGCTATGTTAGTGGCTGCCGCACATTCTGGTTACTGCACGATAAAGTAGCGGACATTACACTATGCACTTCTCATATATGGCTGTGTAGCATGACATCTTTATAAAACTGAGATTGCAAGTGTTCCTTTTTTGTAGCTTCACGCAAAACATCGTAAGCGTTTCTTTCATAATATAACGGTATCCTTAAGGGGACACAGTCGTGAAGGACGTGCCATAAGAAATCAATGTTAAAACAAGCAAACTTCAGGTACACTTTCTGAAGAAACTAATGAAGACACAGACCTGAAACTTTCGCAGTATACAGATAAAACATCATCTGGAAATTACATAAAGATTTGTTACCAAATTTCATATAGTTCATAAGTAATGATTTTTTGTTCTAAAAGACAAAAAAAAATATAACTTTTGTAAATATCTTGGAGCTTGTAAGTTTGTTCTTGTTGTTATAATAGGTCCCATTTTTTATTTGATTAATCATTGTTTTATTAACAAGAGATGCCGAAAGTCTGATGTCTTTACCAGTCTTAATTTTTGAGAAAAGTGTACCAGAAGATCAAAAAATGTAGTTTTGAGAAAAAACTGTATTAAATGTTTTACATACAAGAAGCTAATGTACATTACAATACGGACACACTATTACCATGCATCACGAAAAAATTAATAACTCCGAATCTAATTCTCAAATTTGCATGAAACATGGCATTTTGTAGCTAAATAATTGGAGCTTTGAACAAGTCTAAAAAGAAAGATTCGATTTTTTTGAGCCTATTCGCGACTGTCTCCTTAAAGACAGCTAAGGATTTTTATTGAAAGACAATTATTTGGAGCTACAAATGGCCAATGAAGAAAACGGATTGTATCTGCTTTGAAATAATAGCTAAGGTCTGGTCACCATTTCTTCGTTAAAATTGTTTAAATCAGGACTTTTCATGTCTGGCCAACTGTCACCTGATTATCAGATTTCAGTTTTATCGTGTGCCTCGTTTCGTGTGCTGTGTGCAGAGACTATACCTCTAGTAGGGGACCTCCGTCGCTTCATGTTGAAGAGACAAGACCGAATGTTGCATTCGGGAAACGGTTATCATTAATGCTGGAATCACTTGAATCCCGCACATTTCGATTATTGCACAGTTGGATGACAGACATAGTTCTCAATATTGGTTTTGTAGAGTGGAATTTTCAGATGCCAGTATCAGCCAGATCGTGGCAAGTAGCGAATACTAAATTAAACTAAGTATCCTTTTCACTCGTAAGCCCAAGGTGAAAGCCTTTTCATAGGTGCATGTAACATGGAAAAACACTAGAAGAGGTAATTAGATAATTTTCAAATCTATGATTATAGTAAATTCAAGTATCACGTAAACTGAAGCATATTTTCATATCTATCATGAATTTGCAATGTTCTAATTTTTTTAACAAGCTTTACAAACACCCTATCTTGCACAATACTGAATTGTAATAAGCAATATAATTATACTCTGTAATATTCGATAGACAAATACTTGCTGGATTGTTTCCTCTGTTTGGAGTCCGTTGAAATCACGAACTGGCATTAATTTCAGTACTTCTGAATCTATTGGTAAAATTAGCTTTCAATTGTGAACAGAACACTTTCTCCTCTGTTTCTCTGATCGTTCAGAGATCTCACAAATTCGTGTCATCTGAAAATAATTTCCAGCATAAATTTTCCTAATTATTCATTCAGGATTTGCCAGTGGTAAAATTAGCGTCCAAAAACCTTGTGTGAAAATGAAAGATACTATCTCTATGAAACTGAATTTATAACTCGTTTGAAGCTCATAAAATATTTTAAGCAAGGCTACATCCCGAACAGTAAGCTATCGGAAACCGCAAATGTACAAAGCTCTTAAAGTACAATGTGCGAAGTAGTTTGAAGAGTTGGCAAGGTAACAAAACCGATCTACTGGCTTGATACGATGGTAAAGGCATTCAGAGAACAGAGCTATTTAAGTGCTTTATGGATAAGAGGAGGGGGGGGGGAGGTGTAGTTGTTAAAGTAAATAATAATTGATCATTGACTGATTTCGGAACAGAAAATGCTTACCGGGTTAATTATTTGCAATATTTAAGTCTTTGTGATAAAAAAAAAAAAATCTCGGAGAACTGTATTAGATATTAGTGTTTTTTGGACCCAGGTGCTGTCGCTATTTAGTGAAAGACAGGAATCGTAAACATGAGGCTAATGTATGATGTTATGAGTGTTCCAAGACTTCGGTTAAAAAGTAAATGTCGTGCTATAGTGAGAGGAGGGTGTATTAAATTCTTCTTCTGTTTGATTCTGACCATCTAAGTACCACAAAAAGTAATCCTGTGTATTCAACTCGATGTTCCTTTTTTTGACTTCCAATAAAGGTAAATGCTCATTTATTTATAATGACTTGGTAACAGGGTGTTTATTAGTTTCACTTTCTACCCCTACCGTAGCTACCTTAACCTAAACTGCTAATGGATATAGGGGACATGGAGTTTAATGTAGAATCCGAACCACGAAAATGTTCTGGCATGCTTCACACTCCATTAAATCATGTGATTTTCATCTCGATGCTTAATTATTATTATTTTTTTTTTTTTTTACACCCAATAGTTCTTTATATTTTGCTGTTTCCTCCTTTGTTGTGTGCAGATGTTGTTACTTTTCCTCAGCTCCTTCTTCCCGGAAACCGTTGAAATTTTGTATCAGTCTTCTGAAAGCTGTGTCTTGTATTATATCTTCTGTCATTCCGATCTCTATTATACTTTTCTTTACTCCAATGGATCCACTGGTTATCATTCTTACTCTTGTTGACGTGATTGAACATTCTTTGTGTAAGTAGAGATTGTCTGGTTTGATTACTACGTTATAGTGTTTGACTTTTTTTTTTTCCTTTAGAGATTCTCTTTATTGTATGTATCTTTAATCAGTTGGTATGCAACTTCTAGTTTTCTTGTTCCAGATTTGCTATCTTCCTTATCAAGCCCTTTAATCTGAATTTCTTCACGTATATATTTAAATTTATTGACCTAGTTAATTTTCCCATATTATTTTTTTAGTACTGCGGGTGAAACACTAATATTGGTCATGAATTTAGTCTTCTGGAAAGATATTTTCATGCGATTTCGTTCAGGAGACTGATTTGTTCAAATGCAGTTTCTATACTTCTATGCCACTTACTAATGAACAATAATACAATATGCCACATTCTCGTTCAATATACCATTCACACGTATGGTGCTGAGAGAATATTTTTTTGTTCGACATAACTGCCTCGTGTGTCTGAGAAATAATCTCCTAGCGTTCTCGGCTCCGTAATAATAGGGCAATGCTTCCGTACGCAGTGTGGTTGCCCAACAGCGCAGCGGGCTCTATCGCGTAGTATAAAGATCCCTGCCCGCTAGTTAGTTCGGACCGGCTGACTTAGAGGCTGCGAGCAGCTCAACGCCCTCTCGCAACGTATGGCTGTCGTAAAGCAAGAAAACAATTTCCGTGTGAAAATGCGCTGCCGTAAATCCCGGCCAACCCACCGGTAAACAAGCGAGGATAGAGGCGCCGAGAGAAATATGTCCGCTGGAAGTAGCCGCCCCAACACAATCCACTGTGCGCGTGGGTGTTTGCTTACTCGCACCAAGGTCAGCGTAAATAACAACCGCGAAATCTTATCGGTCTTACGATCTTCAAGAATAATTGATTGTCAGGCACTGTAATAGCCTGGTGCGTAGACTTGAGTACAATAATTCGAATCTCAGTTATGGTGGTACTTTATATTTTATCTTTGCAATGGGGAATCTGGTGACAAGTGGTGAAGGCGTGTGACTAGAGATTGAAAGGTGCCCGGTTCGATACCCTTTCTCGGCCGGGATTTTCAAATGCCTTTAACCCGTCCTTCACCTCTGTTTGTTGTGCAATATGAAGTAGGTCAGAACGCTTCCGTGGTTTGGACTTCACGTTTAACTGTAGGTCCTCCATACCAGGTAGGATTATCAGGTTAAGGCGGAAATGGTAGGGGCAGAATGCGCGGCCATCAGGTCGTTACGATCGCATGATAATTTATCCTGGTCATATAACTTTTAAAAAAAAAATCCTAAAGAAAGTGTCCTTTAGAGTGCATAAGTCAAGAAAATTCGGAAGCACGAAGCAACATATGATAATAATATATCCAAATTATATACCTGTCGTAGCTTATATATGAAAGAATGATTTACTGAACAACGTTGGTCTGGCAAGTCTCCAAATAATCATTTCTTCAGAAGAATGGATCACGTAGTTTACGTTGCAGAGTCCGGCGTTAATAAATAATAAGAATAAAGGAGAACCATTTTGGCTGAGTGCATTAAGGCGCCAGCAAACTGCATTGGGAAGTAACAACGAAACAAAGATCAAGTCTTGGTCCCTGCGTACCGGTCGACATGATCGCGTTATAGGTGGTTTCCCGCATTCATCAAGTCGAATGTGGGGAATATCCTCCTCATGAACAAAGTTACTCATTTCACAAACCAAAGTGCACATAATGTATCTAAACGTTTTGCAGATGGATGCCATTCAGCATTCCTCCAACAGAGTAAATGCTCCGGATCTGACAAATTCGATTTTATCACTGGTAGGTCACATGTTCTCCCACTCTCATAAGTACACACCGAACACCTGTGTGCAGGTGCCGCTAGGGCCGATAGGAAAAAAAAATGAGTAACGTGTATTGGAAAAGTAAAGGGAACATAGCCCGTACAGAGTCAGAATATGTAGGGGCAGCTTCGCAAGAAGTTTATAGGTTCGGGTTAAACAGTTCATTTGCTTTACACGCATACAACGTGACAAAGAATACCTTGTGGAGGCAGTAAATTAAACACTCGGACTGTCATCACGAGTTGGTAAATAGTTCAGTTGCATCTCATTTCAAACATCATGCTCTCAAAGATTGTACAGGACGTAAAACTGTTGGAAACACTTTATTTTGAGCAATTAAATGTCGTTAGAAGAATTAGGTGGTTTATTATAGACAATGTCTGTATTACGAATGTTTTTTATATAAGTTTATTATTAACAAGACTTATATAAGATATACATTCTACTCTACTGCGGGCTATTTGCTGGAAAATACTTCTTCAGTGAAATTTTAATTAATTTATATTTGACGAGGAGTGACCTCTTTCTTATTTAGACCTCATATGCAGTTCTAGTCTTGCATTTCCGGCTCACTTCTACACAAGAAGGTAGGATAAAATATCTCTTCACCAACTTTCCTGCCACAGATCATGTTGACTATGATGAAACACAGCAGGTCATATTTACGTCAATAGTTCAGTTTGATGCAGGCCGAATATCGTCAACGCTTATCCCAGTCGAGTCCTATTAAGAGAGTTTTTATCCTGCAACTCCCTATAGATTTTCTCACCTTCCTTTACTGATACCATTACACATTAATTTTTACTGCTCATGCTATCAAAGGATTCACATCAGTTCTCTGTGTAGGAGTTCGATACTCGGGTTCCGGGTTCAAGATCAAATCCCGGAAGGCGTAGGAATTTTTTAGAGTTATGTTTGATAATATAAGCTACGACAGCTCATTCCGTAGTTTGGATTCCATGTCAAACTGAAGGTACCAGAGGAAAGCAGCAGGTTGTCCTGCCTTTGACCCAATGGCTTTTTATGTCTCCTGGGAGAGAATCGAACCAACATTCGGGTTATGGATTAAGTACTAGTATAACGTAATTCACTGTTGTATTATTACGATGTCATAGGATTATGTTAATTAACTGGCAGCGATTTCTCCGGTCCTGACACTTCCGCTGGGATCATCAAGAGAAATGCGAGAAGCCAAATCCTCGATGTGTCCAGGCCTATTCTTTAACAACCATGTCGACTTGTTTTCTACCGTCTGCCAGTTAAACTTCTAATCTCATGCATTCAATATTTGTTCAACTTCATGGGTGAACGTTGATAATAAAGTAACAGATTTGTGTCTGAGCAGGTCTTTTATTTTGTACCAAATACAATACACAAATCCAGTAACTGAGAACATTACATTAGAAACTATTGAAAAAGAATAAACATTATTGAGATCTTTCTGCTATCCAGAAATTCTCCCTCTTTCACTTATATGCTTACATCTTTATTGTTAAAAAGAGAAACTTTTTTTTTAACTGCTATACGTTTTTCAACAGCGAGGTCTTTAGACGCGGGAAAGGATGCGGGCAAGGAATGGGAAGGAATTCGGCCATAGCCTTTTTAAGGAAGCATCCCGGCATTTGCCTGGAGTGATTTGGGAAACCATGGAAAACCCAAATCTGGATGCCCGGACGGGGATTCGAACCGCCGTCCTCCCGAACGTGAGGCCAGAACGTTATCCGTTACACCACCACGCTCGGTGAGAAAATTTCGTATACCCAGTTGGTTTCAGCGTTCGTTGAAAATTTATGGCCATCGCTGCAATTAGGATTTCTGGCAACACCTGTACTCAAGGTGTGGAATTATATTTATCTATTACACACCTGCGTTACTTATCTGATGGCACCTGACGATTTCTAATTTTATCACACATTTAACAGTTTAGTCTTTACTGCTCGGTAGTACTACGAGATGTAGCAGTGTCCCGAGCAACGAGGCGTAACATTAAAAGAATTTAAAGGAGCCTTCAGAATAATTCTGATTTAGCTGATGGTACTAACACTTTTACATGCAGCATAGGATCTGGGCTGTGAGATATGGAAATTGTGTGGCAGATACGCGAGATTCCCTGTTCACAGAGATTTTGCTGTAAATATTAAATGTTGCTTGAAACGCTTTTCTAACTCACTGGCGTCATTCCGTCATGTAACTTACAGTGCAAATCCTTTCCCTGGTCTCAGACTTTTCAAAACACAGCGTTCATTCGCAAATAGTTTTGTTCAAACAAGTCAGTAACGCTTCGTACAGTTACAATTATTTGTGGTGATTTCTAGTGAAATCAATATTTTTCGTCCCATTTACGAAGTATTAAAATCGTTCTGTTGATTCTAATTCGATAATTCTGTTGTTAATTCCATAACACGACAACTTCATCACGTATTGGTACCTTCCTCTTTTAAATACACGCCATACTTTCTTTAAGGTATGTGAAGAACGATTTTACCTGAAACAAATTTAAAACGACTTAAATACTTCTTCCTTCGCGTGTTTTTTATGAATTGCATGATCTAGGTTCGGATACTAAGGAGAACGCGTTTGTTGGTAATTTATATCATAACCTTACTGAAAGCTATTGTTTGTTTGTTATGATGTATCCCATTGGTCACTATATAACTTGCGTCATCGAAGTTACGTTGTTATTACTACTGTAACTATTCGGCTCGCACCAATAGCGCGATTGCAACCATATCCGAATATCGTCCATGTGGAATATACTAACAGTGAAATGATGGAAATGAAATTATATAATTCTGTATATGCAGAATGTTGCAATAATTACAAAGTCATATTATGATTTTCTAAAACCTCTGTTAACTTTCTTTGTTGTCTACTACGTTTGCAGTTTCTTAAATGAACAATTATAAAAAAATTATTCTTTTGAATTTAATTAAAGGAAAACAGCTTTATATGTCAGTTAAGGTGTTTCGAATCAATAAAAATTCAAAGGTTGCGCTACTGCAAACAAATAAAATTTTAGCAGTGGAGTCTCCGACCAGACCTAGGACTATCCTTTGGATATACTGCAGATGAAGAACGTGTTAGATTAAGTATCGTGTTGTTATTGCTTGTACAAACTAACTGAAGGAGGAAGAGTAAGTCATTGTGTTTCTGGTGGTCACTTATTGTGTTTTGATCGATTTTCACATGACAATGTTTTTTGAACTTTAGGTATGGTACAAAGACGGCAAATTAGACGACAAAATTCAACAGTAGCAAACGTTAAAAAGTCACATGAAAAACTAACATCAATGTTCAGTGCTTTGCAGATTATTCACAGTATGCATTGAGCTTAACATAAACGAATGTCGTCATTTTAATCAAATAATGGCGCCATTCAGTCACTGACTTCAACAAAAATACAAGTTATCAATAGATAGGAAAATTAGACAAAGTCTTTCCGTATCGTATCAGTTTTCTCATGGCTAATCTCACAATGTTCGTCGTAAAGCAGATTTTGTCCGCACAGTGTCGTTACAGGATCGAGGAAACTAAGGAAAACGCGCACCGAGTTCTTACAGTTGTAATAATAGCTTTACCGTTTATAGTTCTGTGCAGATACACGCAGCCAGTGTCGGTGTGACATAAGTGAGCTAGGCGCGCGTATGGTAGGATCACTGTGATCACAGTAATTACTCTAGTGGTACACCTCGGAGAACTGAGTCGATAGTGCCTTACTACCCACTTGCTAGTGCGGTGATGGTAAAGTCATTAATACTTCTCCACTGCAGTGACGTGATCGTGATGTCCTCCCAGGAAGTCACAAACTCAAGACCTTCAGAAGACGTCTACTTGCCATTATTACAGCTCAATGCCGTCTCCAGTTTTCTTGATCGGCAATCAGTCGTCGCGTAGCACGTGCGAGGATAGAATTCACAGAACAGCTGGTTAAAAGTTTCTAAAAGTATCGTTCATTGGATTGTACTAGGGGAATTCTCAATCACGTGATCCACACATAGATTCGCAAAAAGTCTTGAATCGGAAAAAAATCGTACATTTTTGGGGTTGACTTCGGCTAGCAAACTCTCCGTCAGCGAACGCTGGAATCGCTAGACGGATGTTGACAACAAATGTGCGCCAGCCAAATCCTTAACTCTGACTTATTATAGTGCACGTCACGAACGAAGGCGGATGGCGCAGAGAGAGACAGAAACAGGGACGCAGGGTGTACGACGTTGCCGCATTTCAAGCAGGATACGAGCGACGTAGAGAGAGGGAGGAAGTATAGTAATTACGCAACTTCTACTAATATTACTGCTGTATAATGATAATAAAAATAATAATATGCGTTTTAGCAGCGCTTTACATGCTAATACTATTAAGAGAGATGTCAGCCACAGCAAACAGTCAACAAGCGCAGGATTGTTACTGAATTCGATTTGCTACTGGCAGAGCGATGACGTCCTGCGCAGAGCCTCGCTAAACTGGGCCGCCATCGTTCGTGACGCGCTCTATAGTCCTTCGCGAATACATCGAAGGTTTGTTTGGTGTGGAGAGAAGCGGACGTCCCTACTTTCTATTGTTTAGCGACAAAAGACGCTGGCCACTTTGGTTCCAGGTAAATCCCGGACGTCAGTCATCCCGTTAAAGTTTCTGACCGTCCTTGTCTGCGTCAATTCTGTTCGTCTCCTCTTACGTATTTCCTGCATACAGTAAAATCTTTAAGTAGTAATTGAAATTATTACTAAACCATTGTCTGCACAATCTGATCAAGCTGCTTTGTTCCACTGTAATATCCTTTACTCGGATACATAACTTGAGTAGCCTACTGTAGCACCTGACATGAGTCGGAGGAGAGAGATTACCATTGTGTAACTCAGAATTAAGTCCGTCATCCTTCAGGATTAAATGGACACTTCAGCACTTTTCCCTTCCGAGTCATATCTGGACGTTGTGTTGATAAAAAAAAGGTGGAATACCCAGAGACATTTTTGTATTATTTTTTCCCTTATAATGATTGCAGAGATAATTTTTTTTTTGTTCAGATTAAAAGTGAAGAGCACTAATTCAAAATGTCAGCGGGGTTCTGGCCAGCCGTCGTGCCTCCAGACATGGAGTAACACCGAGGAATTTAAATGTGAATGACAGCTGCAAAATTGCTTTTATTATATTCTCGTACGTGATCGGTATACTTGAAGTCGTCTCGCCTACTGTTACGTTCCGACCAGTATTAAATTCTCGTCTGTACTCCTATTTCGTCTCTCTCTCTCTCTCTCTCTCGCCTCCGCTCTGTTCGCGTCAGCTCCTCCCGGTCCTTTATTCGCGCGACATCGTCCTATACGGCCTTCTGGGAAGGCAGTTCAAAAGCCATTATCTTAGCGCCATACTTGGCCCGAATACGAATATAAAAGGGCAAGCATTCATCACTTAGAGCGGGATGCAGACATTACTCAACGCACCAGGTGTCAGGTATCACATTGTAATTCAAATAGGCCGTTCATTAATATTCATGCGTGTGCGCGCCAGGCTATACGTTACAGCATCTCTAAATCTTCAGCGATGATAAAACGAACGGCCATCGTAGATCGTGCGCGCGTAATTCCCTCCCCGTATCCGCGTGGTTGGCGATGTCCGCAGATCCCAATCACCCACGCGTTAGCTGTTCTCGTCGATATTTCCTAACCACTCAGATATCGGCGCTAATAGCCAGAAGAAACCTCTTCAGAAAAATGACAAGAGATGAATGAGCCTCGTACCTATCCAGGATTTAGCAAAATTCTGATTTCTTTTGCGAGTTTCTGGACAGTTTTTAGTTTGTTACCATGTAATAGAACACAGAAACTACTTGTTGACCTTCATATCATCACTTTTGATGTTCGCTGAACTACTCCTGTTTGCGGTAATTATTGTCTCTCTTACCTGCCGCTAGCTGAAGGTTTTAATGTGATTATTTTAGAACTTATTATTGATGGCTCAAGTTGTTACAGTATCATGATCGAGACATTAGCAAGTCAGAACTTAGACTGCTAGATTCGAGAAATTGTGGTATTCGTCACTTGTGTATCAAATTCTGGTTTAAATCCAAGTTTTAATCGAATAGGGTACTGAGTGTTGACACGTGAAACTGGTGACTATAATTGGTCCGTTACCTCTGGACGATGAAATTGGTTGTTCGTCGGTCTCTTTTGGAATAGTAGGCCTGAATGTGGCTGCAACGGATTTCATCCTCCACCTTCTTTTATTTCTCATCCACAATACATTGAACACACAATTTATGCATAATAACAATACTTGTGCTGAGAAAAGCAACTGGGATTCCTGCCTTGGAAGGGGACTGACATACGTTGTGCCACGCTAATGTTCTGGTAGCGTTGTAAACATATTGATTTTATTTCACCCTCAAATCATAAAAACAACATTTAGAGCGATCAACTAACGAGTGACTTCAAACAAAAATTTATTACCTGTAACGGCGGCTGAATTCGTATCTGAAAGTTGATTGTTATTGACTTTCTTTAAATATGGAAAATATGTTTTTCATGCATAAGACTCTTGGGAAGCGTACGAAAGTTGAACAGAATGAACTCGAACTGTGGAGCTATGTATCGCCACCTGTCGTCAAATGGTTTACACCCTTATTTCTCAACCCGTGGTCCGCAGATTGTTATAAATTTAGGTACCTTATATTCGTACTGTATAAGGCTATAAGCGAGTATGAACTATAAGCCTAACTTTTTGAAAGCCACGAATATTTCAATGATCAGGCAAAAATCTGGCATTTCCAAGATGAGGATTGGACAGGATTTTCATACAATATTCTGTTTTCCAGTAGGCATGGAAAATAGCGCCATTGATGTATGTTCCTTTATCTGAGGGTTTTGCAGTCGATGTTTGGGACCACGGTACGTGATGGAGTTGGTAACATAAGATCGAAGAAGTAAACAAAAATAAAAGGTGTGAGGTCTAGTGTCTTTTATTTTATTTTGTACATGTAGATAGGTGGAATAGTATAGCGTCCAGCCTATAGTAACATTATTATTAATTTGATTGCTTAGTATAGAGAGTTTGGTCAATATGTAATTAATTAACTTTTAATAGTTCACTTTCAGTTTTAACAGTGTTTTCGCAGGAATGGAGAACATGCTTCTAGATTCATTGTATTATAATAGTACAATAAAATATGTGCAAATATTAATAGTATACAAGTAGGCATAATATGACCCATATAAGTTGGTGTTACACAGCATTATTTTTGACAATTTACGAGTCCTGGGATAAAAATTGTTGAGAAGGTTTACCCCCCCGCCCCCCCATTTTGCAGATTTTACTTTTTCCCAAAGAGGTGCGACAGAGTTTAAATCTTCCTCTCACTCTAACAGACTGTTTTAAATTGTGAATTGTGTTGGTTTTGAGAGGTCTATCTCAAGCTTCAGCCAACGTGAGTACGGTTTTTTTTTTTTTTTTTTTTTTACTTACGGCTTTACGCCTCGTCGACATCGAGGTCATTAGAGGCGGGATGGGACTGGGAACAACGAATGGAAAGGAATTCGGCCATGCCCATTTTGAAGGAAGCATCCCGGCATTCACCTGGAGTGATTTGGGGAAACCATGTAAAACCAAAATCTGGATGCTCGGACGGGTATTCGAACCGGCGTCCTCCCGAATGCGAGGGGATTACGACTCCTACAGGTGCAGACACCGGCAGCTTTGGGTAGTGTGCATCACCGCTTCGAGTCCAGTATAGGGCATGAGTGGTTTTAACTTTGTGTTCGTCATGTGTCGTCCTTTCATTAGAGAGAAACTTAATCACGCTGATACGAAATGAAAACGTTACAAGTAACACAAACACATTCTGATGGCTTTATGGCTAAAATGGGCAGCGCCATTTCCTTTCTTTACCAAAAAAAAAATCCATACGATATCTACTAAAGAGCCACCTTAACATACTCGGAAAATGAATTGGCTGTTTTAATCCTCTTACTGTTTAGGTAAAAGGATCCTAAGCATATCAGTGTTAAGTAACCACTGAGGAAAATTGAGTTATATATGAACTGCACTGGCCTCACACTAGGGAGGACGCGTGTTCGAATCCCCTTCCGTGCATCCAGATTTAGGTTTATCGTTGTTTCCCCAAATCACTTTTGAATAGTGTACGGGATTGATCACAGTTCCTTCCGACTCACAAATTAGTCCCCTTTATGATTAGTTTCGACCACCTAAGATAAGGTCCATCAAACTTCGTTAATTAATTAAATTATCGGCCGCCACCGTTGGCTGGATAGGATACAAATTAATACGTATATAACAAAAAGTTTCTTCAAATAAATCCACGTGTATGCAGAACACAAGCCAAAGATTTATTCACAGTTTTGTACTGCACAATTGAACCCCGGCCACCAATGGAAAAATGTAATTAAAACTCATACAAGTAAAATTGCTGGTAGTGACTATATAATCCGAAGATGCAAGTTCTTAAGAGTGAAAAGCAATACATTCAATCACTTTCACGTAGCTGTTCATACCAACACAGTTCACCAACACTCCACCACGTAATCTCGTAGTTCCTTATGTCAGTGAAATGTTTTTCCCGACGCGGTAGCCCGTAATTAGTAACTCACGGGGACCTATACACTTCAATACAAATCATTTGTTAATTATTTTCTGCCACGACTTACACCGAGCTACAACAAGAGCCAGAGGCATGATACCAACACGACGTTCTCCTCCAGGCTCCACACTCTCTGCTCTACTAATCGATTGTCAGTCTCGCCAGTCACCGATGCACACAGCATTCGATACTCGGCATAGAATAAATATAACAATTAAAATAAGTTAATTACTGAAGGGGGCAAGCCTACTGTAATGTGACACACTCCGGGTGAATGCCGGGATGCTTCCTCCAAATATCCACGGCCTTCCCGTTCCTTGACCCACCACTAATGACCTCGACGTCGACGAGGCGTAAACCCATAAGCCAAAAAAAAAAAAAAAAAGAAGAAGAAGAAGAAAAGTATCTCCATGAAAAGGCCGAGCAAGTGTTTGTGTGTCCGTAGCTACAGCGCTCGGAGCGGGACAGCGGGGCAGCGGTGCCCCACCTGTCCAGCTTTAAGCCACGTGCTGACCTCTGCGTGGGCGTGGTGAGCTGTCAGCAAGCCAGCGAGCCAGCCGGCTATCTACATCACAAAGGACCGGCCGGCTTCTAGCCACGAGACGAGCAACAGGAAACCCAGTCACTGCGGCACCGACAACGACGCCCAGGGAACACTACGCGTCATATGGAAAGTGAATCTCGAGCTGCGAAGGGGACGTATATGGATTGCTATGCTCAGACAGATATGGATATATAACAGATACGTGACGTTGAAATCTTTTGGACTGTCTTTCTGGACTACCGCCCTGTGCTAGAACGCTATTTCGAGTTGCAGTGATCGCCGGATCAATGTATGCATAGTACATGGGTGGCTTTAGTTACGTGTATCGTGTACACAGTGTTTCCTTTGTTTTCTTATATCCAGCATTAGAACAAGGATAGTTTGAATACAGCTTTGGAAGCAGAAGGGCTGAATGGTAGCACCAGTCAAATACCATTCGCTTCCCACCTTGAGATTAAGAATATTACGGCATCAGTTTACAGAAGATGGGATACCAAACACTAATTCTGCTTGGAAGACAAGATTTTCAATACACATTTTTCCTTCTACCTCATTTTTTTTTTTCGATCACAGAATATTATGCTTGGAATTTTTTCAGCCTGAACCGCGTAAACATTGTAGATCATTTTCCTGTCAGGCCTGCAATGACATATTAAACAGTTGCCCCGAATTAACGACTGTTGTCAATTTTAAAATGATCAATATTTCAGCTTATATGCATATTACAACCATGACTTTATTAAACTGTGTTTGGACTTAGTAACAGAACAATCATATTCATAGAAAAAATTTAAGATTCTCTAGACGCCTGTAAAAATTAATTTTATTTTATTGGTCACGATTTCCGTCGCATCTTATCTACAGTACCGATACATTTCGGTTTTTATAGCTTGAATAGTCCAGGCAGTAACTTGACAACACTTCTGTATGTTTCTTAGGGACTTTACTTTTCGTCGGTATTGAGGTCATTATAGGTAGGAGGGAGTTGGTGACATGGAACTGAAAGGAGTTCGGTCATTGCCTTTTTAAGGTCCCATTCCGGAAATCACCAGGAGTGATATCGGGAAACTAAGTAAAACAGAAATCTGGATGCGTGGATGAAGATTTTAATTGTCACCCTCCCGAATGAGAGGCCAGAGCGTTACCACTCACTCTCCCAGCTTTGTGACAATGACTTGTTTTTATTATTGTCGTAATTATGTGTACACATGAAATTATTAAGTAAGAAATAACGGTTGCTTACTATGCCTGCCTGTGTTGTAAAACAAAATTTTCTTTTGTTAAGTCAACTCCCAGCGCAATGGGCATTTGTTGTTTGCCTTCGATCAATCATTGTACAAGTACCTCACAGCCTATGTCAGAGAAGCGAGAACTTATGAACGCGATACATTTGTAAGTAACAAGCCGGGTACCCCGAGAAGCGGAAAGTGAGTGGTTAAGACCTTTGTCTTCCCTTTGCTGTTTTCCAAAGAAATTTTGTTTTCAACATACAGTTTGTATACTGTACATATCTGAAGGTGGCTAGAAAGGACATCAATTATGGACTACCATTTTACTTTACTTGTTCATGATCCGGACCTCATTAGGAATAAGAACGTTCGGTGGCATTTGGTGTGCGCACCAATTCCTGAGAAAATGCGGCATGGTCGTCTGCGATGGTTCTGCCATGTCCTGCGCAGGAACAACATTACGGAAACCGCACTTGTACGGAGGGCCGAAGACCCCAGGAAGCGTTGGCTGGATACTTCGCGGGAAGACATGCGTCTAGTCAATGACTCTTTCCGGAAATCACCAGGAGTGATATCGGGAAACTAAGTAAAACAGAAATCTGGATGCGTGGATGAAGATTTCAATTGTCACCCTCCCGAATCAGAGGCCAGAGCGTTACCACAAAATCGGCATAAATAGAAGAAGAAGTCCACTAAAACAGACCCTGAAATGCGGGATAAATGCTAGGAGGAAGAATAGGACTTTACTGGACTTATTCCTGGTCACCTATGAGACTTTTGGCCATTTCTGTTAACGTGTCGCAATAATGGACTGGCCACGTAAACGGGCTGAAGTATAATCATTGGGCCTATTATACTATTGTGGCTTTTGGCGGTTTTCCTTAATAGCTTAGGGTTTACTCACAGCCTCAAAAAAAAATAAAAAAAAATAATAATAAAAAAATACAAATAAGTGACACTTTTTATGCCTGCAATATAAAAGTAAAAAGGTGACACCATTTAACTCTGAATATAAAATTAATGACACTATCCTTAGTACGGTAGATTCCGAAAAATAGCTGGGGGTAGCAATTCATCATGATTTGTTGTGGAATGAATATATTGAGAAGATAATTGGGAAAGCAAACCACATGCTCCGATTCCGAAGTCGTAATTTAAAACAGGGTAAACAGGAAGTTAAATCCATTGCATACTAAGCACCAGTGTGACCTCTCATAAAATATTGTTCTCCTGCAAGAGGGGATAATGGAAGCATTGGAGAAGGTCCAAAGAACAGCCACTCGATTATATATAACTGAAGGGAAAGCACAAGTGTGATGTTGGAGAAGTTGGGTTGGGAAAATATGTAATACCGTATGCTCTCGTCAAAAGCTAATTGAAAAATTCGTGACAGACCTATGTCAGGCTGAATAAAACACATTTTACTACCAGCAATGACCGAAAAAATAAAATAAGAGAAATCAGGGCAAGAACCGATTCTTTTCTAAGCTCATTTTTTCGACGTGAGATTAGGTAATGATGTATTGAAAGAGAAAACTTGAAATCGGACAGGAGTGGTTTCGATAAATCGCTCCTGGCGTCCTGATATCCATTTTTTGATTTTGCTGAATCGCTCCAGGAGAATACTGGTTTCTCAAAGTAGCTCATGGGCACCTCTAGCCATATCACGTAATTACCATCCGAGGCATAAGCGATTGCACATTACGATATAGGCAACGCATCCTCCACCATTTACTTTTAGTAAATCACGTAGTAATAATAATTCAACTTACACGATTTACGTGCAGTGATGACCAGTAAAGACGTTCCCCATATTAGTTAGTGACGATGATAGAAGCCATGGAGCTATCAAGCATATTTTTTATTTTCCGCCACATGGTTAAATATGTGTTCTGCATTAAGAACGAAATACTTTACAATCTTTCGTGTGTTTCACTCTGGTTTTGTCTGTTTTGTGCTTTAAATCAAAAAATATTATCTTGGAGCAATTTCTGTTGTCAATGATAAAAAAAACAACTCACCCATCCCTCCCCCCCCCCAAAAAAAATGTTACTCTGCTGTATTTAGTTATAATACCATATTTTGTTTAAAGCTAAAATTAATTGTATCGGCAGTTTTATTTATTACATAATTTACTACCTTCAGTTCTTTTCGTTAGTGTAAGAACCTATGTCCTCTGTTCGTTCGAACAGTCAATTTAATTCAACGTCTCCTGTCTATAACTTGAAGCTGCTTTTATATTCGCTGCAGAAATCAATAGTGTAAGCTACCAGAGATTTTCGTATCGCCTGAGGCAATTTGCTCATCAGAAAATCAGTTAAGGCCTCGAGCAGACCACTTACTTCGCGCAACTCTAACTTTCAATTGCCCGTCTTCTCTTCCGCCTATTTATATTTTTTATGTTCCCTCGTCCGCAGATAGCAACAACAAGCACTGTAGCAGCTGGCGGCGGACTGGTTGCAGCCTGCCCGTCATTACCAAGTTGAGAGCAGAACAGCCGGCGGCGCTCACAAGTTTTAACATAGTTTGCCCCGCCGAGCCGCTTTGAAGCATTTACAAATTTCCGATACTCCGGACTGCCGCAGACATTCTTGAGAGCGGCTCCGAGAGCAACTTGCCACTCTGCGCAGAACGTAGGCAGGCTTGTTACCAGAGCCGGAGGAAAATAAACCTTGCGCAAATACTGTCGCTCTGAGATTACACACTATTGATTACAGAAATCGTAACAGATTGCTGTCATTCTTCCTAATGAATTTAACGCAGCCATGTTTTGACCTTCCCGTCATATTTCCAATGAAGAATTACAAAATATACGAGATCTGATAGAAAAACTAAAGATGTGGATTCCGAAAGAACGAATTTAAACCTCAAATTAGGTAACTATGAACAAACCCACTGAAACCAGATGTAAAATATTATTTTTGCCTTGAGATATCTTTTACTGACAAATTGAAGTCAAGATTTCAATTTCTGTTTCACAAAGAAAGGGAATATTTTCTGAAAAGGATTTTAAATGCAAGTTTTTTTATTTTAAAAACGCATTTCCATATGTTTATTTCCAATGGAAGTAATTCTTCGACTCTCAAACTGTTTGAATGTTTTTATAACATTGAAAATCTACGTAGTTATGTACATAAAAATGAAGTTACGTTTTTTTTTACTTTTTTGCTACCTAGATAATGGCAAAAAACTATACAGAAATTAAAGAGATGCAAATGGAAACACCACGTGGAAAGAATGCCTGACAAAAAAAAACAGTAGGTAAAACTTTGATTAATCAACCTGGAGCAAATAAGTCTTCGGGCATATCTTAGATAATATTTTTAGAGAAAGAGGTAGTAAGGAGAAACATTTTTGAGCAGTACGAGGAAGGGAAGATGTGACCATGAACACAAAATTAAACTTGACTTGTGGGATAAAAGCGTGAAAACATTTGCTTTTACAGAGCAGGCAATTAAGTACTGGAATAAAATGTTGAGGGAAATGCTCAACAATTTACCTGAAACAGCGAAGAAATTTATAACTTAAATACGTGAACCGCAAAACTAGGTGAGTAGGTAAATTGCCACGGGGAAGCGTATTACCCTGCAATTAAATTAAACTAAATTAAAATTAAAATTCGGAAAAGAACGCTGCTGTTTTTTTGAGTACGTGTAATTTCACTTCCCTATCACCATTTAATATGAGATATCATCTATCTCTATAAATAGAGCATGTAACTCATATTTTTCGCAACAATTTATTTTGATTACGAATAATGTAGAAAATCAAATTACGGAATCTGTTATACTGAAATAACTTATAATTGCGCATGTATATGTTTTTTAACGATTTTTAATGTCCGAATAGTAGCAGAAAGAAGAGCGGATGTAAAGATAAACAATTCATGTCACTGCACAAACTATTACCACAAGAATAACAACACAAGTTGACAATGACTTTTACAGTTTTCTCAGGGGAAAAAAAAAATGAACCATTATAATTTTTACTGCTGTTTTATGGAAAAAAACCCGACTATAGAATCATTTAATAATTGTACTGACTTAAACTATAGTTTTTTCGCCTGCACGATATCAATGGTGTTTAAAAACATAATTGAATTGCATGATAAAGGATCTTCTGATTTTTGGAAGCATCAGTGCTACAATAACACATGTTGAGTATTCATCAGTCTAAATGAATCATGGTCCAAACCGGTCGAGTTTTGTCAATAAATCTTAATCACATGAAACTGAATCGTCATTTTAATTGCATTAGTGCTGGCGCTACCTATCTCAAACATTGCAGACACGTTTAAATGTGAAAAAAACTAGTAACAAATCCACAGTTTTTAAGTTTTATGTTCAATAAGCTGGAGACATAAATGAGACGTCCACATTTAAGTTTAATTAATTCGAGCTAACGGATTAACCCGACTGATACCGCTCAACACGTGGCTTACAATCTTACTCATCCAGAGCCCTATGAACCTTTCATATGAACTAGCATGAATCCGTTAACGCAAACAGTAGTCTTATAACAGTGATTAGCGATCATCGGTTCTTTATCTGCACAAAAGTGTGTTGAGTAGGCACTCACCATTCAAAATATTTTGTTGATGGAGGAAAACCATATCGGTAAGTAGTTAATTTGAAATATCATGTATCTGTTAAATCTTGAAAATAACCCTTATATGAATAACTACAGATTCTCTCTCACACATACACACATACACAAACACACACACACTCTCGCACATAAGCTCTTGCGTGCACTTATAGTAACCATTATATAAATATTTAAATTCTTTTTAAATTTCTAACACGAAAATGTAACTTCCCATACGATATGAGCTAAAGAAAATAATATTTAATAGACTAATGTTTATCATCGTGCAGATAAATAACAAGCTCTGAATCAAGGTTGTCGAAATCAGAGTTACTTAAATTTGATGGAAAACATATTAGGAATATTCAAAGTATTAACCTAGGCTAACAGTGCGTCGCGTAAGAAACCAACGGCTTCAAGCAAAAGCTGTCATGGACCCGACATAAGCACACACTGATGTATTGGCTGCCGATCTATCCTATAGGTTCTTGGATCGCCGGTTTGAGTACTGAGATGGGAATTGTCAAAATCAATCATTGTAAGTCATTGTTGGCCGAGATATCCCGAAGAAATGTTCTGCCGACAGATGACATGGTTTTTGATTCGCAGCACAATGCACCCATTATCTTGTCTAATATTAAGGAGTATGGGGGACGTACAGCTTTATGTGGAATCCGAACCACCGAAATATTATGGCATACTTCACATTATGCAACAAGCTGTGCCAGATGTGGAGGTCGGGTCTAAGGGCGTTTTCACACAAAGCCGCAAAACCGGAGCTGTTGGTGGAGCAGATTGCGGTTCCGTTCAGAGGGAATTTTCACCGGCAAAACGTATGCCGGAGCCGTCCGTTTCGCACCGAGTGCAGTAGGTTTATAGCTTTGGCGAAGAAAGATGCGTGCAACATTCAGCAAACGTTAACTTATTAGATTATTCTACTTTAGAAGGAAATACAGAAAATACTTATTTGCTCAGTTACTAAACCAAACGATTTTATATATATATATATATTATACAAAAGGTGTAACCTCAGCTGCAATCTAACCAAATAGATTCGATGTACAGGGCACAAAAAACTTTCAATTTTTTATATTTCTTCTTTTGTTTTTTTAAGTATGTAGCTATAGGAGCAGACTTAACTGGCTTACATGACACTTACAGATTGGCATTAAACACAATAAGTAAAATTGTAAATACTGGTTGCGCAATTATTTGTGGTATCAACTGAAAAGATACTTTACCATTACCGAGGCGTGGAACAAAGAAGATCGTTTCTAAAGTGTCCTTAATTCTAGCGATCGGGCGCACCCTGGGCAACTCTTTATGCGGTCAATCCTTGTACCACCGGATTATTTTTCTTCAGAGAAAATGGGTAACCGAAATCAAAATTGGTCCTTTTCAAGGCCTTTCAAGACAACCTCCATTAACGTGAGAGGACTTAGTAACGATAAGGAAATTCTATTATCCTTATGGGAGGAGGTGTTTACCACACCTTCAAACTTTAGGACCCAAGAAGAACTGGTACCTGGGTGGAACCTGCCGTACGAGAAATGGAAGACTTTGAACAGATACAGAACAGGAGTATGAAGGTGCAGGGCAATATGAAAAAGTGGGGATAGACGGATTACAACAAGTGTGACTGCGGCTACATTCAGACGGCAGAACATCTCCTCGAGTGCAGAGACTTGGGCTTCACGTGCCAAGATGAAGACAAATTCTTAACCAATGACAAAGCGATCCAAGCAGCTAGTTTCTAGAAAAAAAAAAAAATTGAAACAGTCCGCACACGGAAAGTAAGTAAGTATTACCGAAGCCGCGTTGCCGTAGCAAATCAATAAAACATTCTGTATTCTCATTACTAATAATAAATTTATAACTTATCAACTAGCAGGGTATTTTTTTTTCTTTAATTCGAAATCTTCCTTTAAAAAAGTTTACATTTGTTTA
Organism: Vandiemenella viatica; assembly: GCA_031002005.1. Lineage (NCBI taxonomy): Eukaryota > Metazoa > Arthropoda > Insecta > Orthoptera > Morabidae > Vandiemenella > Vandiemenella viatica. The sequence goes on from JARYHS010011408.1 coordinate 150,005,911, forward strand.
CGCACCTTCAGTTTTTCTACTCTGTCTTTGAAATAGTGGGCTGTTTCATCATACAAACACGGTTTACATTCCACCAATTCAATTAATGTAACAATATCGTGGGAGTAGTTACTCATTATTACAAAATTAGGTGCTAAATTGTTGTTAGTGATACTAAACCGTATAAACACCTCTATGTCACTGGCACAATCAGGTCGGTCCGATTATGGAGTTTACCGCGGTTGCATTCACCGGTACCGGACGCAGGACGGACTATGCGTGAAAGCTCACATTTGAATACATTGCATCGCGCGTCGGAGCCGGCTCCGGTGTTGCCGGTGTGTGTGAAAACACCTTAAGGCCTTTATGAAATCCCAGCCGATACCGGAAATCTAAAGGTGCGTTCCCAAGACGTGTTGTAACGGAGGCCGCACACCGCACGGCGAAGTGTAGGGTGAGCGCGCACCACAGGTTAGCCCTCGCTACCCCGCCACAACCTCCTCACCACGTTGCCTTATATCGTTTGGCACAGAGCACTTTACAGCAACAGCAGGGGTGCGCACCTCTGCTGCAAACCGATGGCAACAGCGCACCACTACAGACGTCTGTGATGTTTACCGACATAGAGTGGGTAGCTGCGTCTCATCCCCGCTAGCAGAGGTGGCCCCGTTTCTACAACGTGTTGTTGGCTATCCGCCCCGGGAGGCCTCCGTTAAGAGACGTTGAAACGCAGCTTAAGAAGGAGCCTTCTGATCTCCGGACAAACGCCTTAACCACTGTGCCACTTGTTGGAGGATTGTAATTTACCGTTGCCGTAGGTAGAATCTTGAAAAATTGTAATGAACAAACAAAGGAGATAGCGTACAAATCTCTTGTGCGTCCACATTTGGATTATTGTTGTGCCATTTGGGACCCGTTTCGTAAGGGATTGATCGAAAGTATAGAGAAAATACAGAGAAGAGCCGCTCGATTCGTGACCGCTTGCTACAGTCCTTATGAAAGCGTCACAGAACTGATTAGTAGATTAGGTTGGGAGTCTCTGGTAGATAGACGACACACGTTTCGTTTAAACTTATTGGAAAACATGCGTACTCCCACTTTCACTTTTGAGTGTAGTGAAATACTTCTTCCACCAACCTATTTGAGTCGGAAGGACAGGAAAGATAAAATTAGAGAAATAAGGTGCCGGACTGATTGTTATATGAATTCTTTTTTACCAAGTACCATTAGGGATTGGAATGCACAGCAAAGAGATTAGCTTTGGTGCTGAGCACCCTCTGCCACCCACAATTTTGTGAATTGCAGAGTATATATGTCGATGTAGATGTAGATTGTGAAATTGCCTTATTGGTCTTAGTTGCCAAGTGACGTTAAAAAATTAAATCAATCAAATAATGTATCGTGATAATTGCAGGAGTGATTATCCCTGCCCTTTCTACCCTCCACCACCTTTGTACGTGCGGCTGCCTACCTATCAGCGTTGGCATCTCCGGGTCGAGTGTGGATTCCTCTGGCACGCCAGCCAAAGGACTCCTGCAACAATAGACAACAATATTCAGTCCGATACATCTAAAAGGCTGCGCACAAGAAAGAAGTTGAGAATAAAAGTTTTGGAAATATAAGCGATATCTAAGAAATAAACAGGACACTTAAAACAAACACTTTGCGAAAGAAGAAGACCTTGACTTTTCTCTCGCCTCCTTAGTGTCGTCCCACCACTAAATTATAATTCTGGCATATTGTGATGTGACACTATATAGGTATCTAACTGAAGCAATCTATTTTAGACATTTGAAAACAAACTCATGAATGTGATTTACTCCTCATAACCAGCCCACGAAAGAAGGTAGGAAGTAAGGGGGAAAAAAGGATGTTTGGATATACGACGTACTTTTTGTTATCTTCTTCTGTTGAGCTTTTACTAATATTTTTTATCTTATTAGGAGTCATTGAAGGGGAGTTTAAATCCTACCACATGTGGAGGACTTGGCACAGATGATGAGTAAAGAATTAACACTGGTTATAAAAACTGGATTAAATTAATGTGGCTATTGTAGAACAACCACATCTTGAGGGAATTCGATGTAAAACATGCGGTATTTCCGCAGTCTACAAAATAAAACCCAATGTCTCTCCAAACACTTGAGTTGTTTGTCCTACAACAGGCCTGGCAAACTATTTGTGAGTTTCCTTTTTATCAGTACTTATCACAATTAAAACGTTGTCTGTCTATTAAGACTAATCATTAGTTGAATAACGTGTAAAGTTCAAATGACATCTTACGTCTCTGAAGTGGAAATTTTCCTCATAGTGACTTAGAACCGTTATCCTTGACTAGGATGTAAACAACTCGATGGCAAATTCAAAATAATTATTCGCGATAGTTATTTCTCAAGAATTTATGTGTCTCCAATGGTTCAGTATGTTTTAAATTGCAAAACAACCACAAGGAAAAGTATCTACTTTGTTTAAATCCACGTATTAATTATTAGTTTTTTTTTTTTTACTTATAGTTGATCGATATGGATGTTTTCGTTATATTCAATGTCTGCGTCTGTTATATCAAGCTAAGCATTTAGATTACCTATATGAGTTTTGGAGTGGTTCAATGTTTTATTTTTTTAATTAAAATTTGAAACCAACCATGAATAAAAGTAAGTATTTCGATCACATCTACTTGTTAATTAAGCTGAGAATTGTGTAATGGAAAGAGGAGAGCCGAAATATGTACCACATTAAATTATTACAGAATCAAGGTTATGATCGTTAATTAATAATAATTCTATTTAGTTAAACAACTGAGTTGCCAGAACTACTGAGTAAAACGTGTCATTTTCGAAGAGTTGGAAGCGAATTGTAATATAAAGATTTCGGAATCCTTGGTATGTGTATACCTAATTTACGTTCTTATGATTGTATAACTTTCGGATGTTCTGGCCATTACCTTGTTACATTGAAGATGGTAACATTTTTGCCGGGCGAAACATCGTTCTATTTCGATTAAATGACTCGGATGAACGACAGAGAAGAATGCAAAATGCGAAACGTCACAAAACCTCAGATTACACATATATTCAAATGCCCAAACACATGTAATATACATATAACCCTACGTTTACATGGTTCCTCTGAACAGTTACACCAGAAGCTAAAAAAAATGACTAGTAATATACATATAACCCTGCGTTTACATGGTTCCTCTGAACAGTTACACCAGAAGGTAAAACAAAATGACTAGTAATATACATATAACCCAGCGTTTACATGGTTCCACTGAACAGTTACACCAGAAGGTAAAACAAAATGACTAGTAATGTACATATAACCCTACATTTACATGGTTCCTCTGAACAGTTACACCAGAAGGTAAAACAAAATGACTAGTAATATACATATAACCCTGCATTTACATGGTTCCTCTGAACAGTTACACCAGAATCTAAAACAAAATGACTAGTAATGTACATATAACCCTACGTTTACATGGTTCCTCTGAACAGTTACACCAGAAGGTAAAACAAAATGACTAGTAATATATATATATATAACCCTGCGTTTACATGGTTCCACTGAACAGTTACACCAGAAGGTAAAACAAAATGAATAGTAATATACATATAACACTACATTTACATGGTTCCTCTGAACAGTTACACCGGAAGGTAAAACAAAATGACTAGTCTGCTGATGGAATTTCTACATGAAGTTATTTTCCACTACTTGAACAAAGGTCGTTGACCCCTCTGGCGCAACACACTAGCACCGCGTTGCGGGCACACACACACACACACACATGCAGACAGAGATATATACCGCGTCGCAGTGCTCAGCAAGCGGCCAGACGCCCATTACAGTATATCACTGGCGGGCGGTAGCAGGGTGCTTCTAGCCGCTATCCCCACTCAGACATCCTTTCCAAGCTGCCGACCGCGGAATGCAGACTTGCCTTGAGATACGGTCCGCGCATATTTCTTGCACCAACTACTGGCAGGTATAATGCAGTTCGCGGCTTCATGGGTAGTACGGTGAGTTTCTCCTCAATACTAAGCACAAAACAATGTTCGAAATTATTGTAGAAAAAAAAAAGATATTTATCAATATCGGGGAGATAATTTTCTTTAACGTAGTGTTTTGAGCTTTTACCTGCCAGCAGTGGGCTAATTAGAGGCACAAATTAACTGTTATCTATGTTAAGGAACTCACTGGATTGTGTAATCTCAGCTAACATAAAGCAGAAACAATAGTAATAACACCAAGAATTGTAAGTCAAATCTGTTCAAATGAAGAATGCAGCACTCATTTTAATAGACCAACTATTTAAGCTGAATGAAAAATTGTCCTGTGCTAGAATTATCAGAGAAGGGAATCGATTACAGCAACTTCTACAAAAAAGTTACAACTACGTGCTGAAATATTTATACAATTTCACATTACATAAGGGGAAATAACTCCCCCCTCCTCATTCCCAAAACGAAATTTAGGATAAATAATTGTGTATTTATTTTTAGATGGTACAAATGTATGTTATGTTTATTATTATTATTACTCCGCGATGTTTGTTTGGGCCAACTAGGATTACGATGAAACTTCGTCTGGTGTCAATTAGCTCTGGAAGTGTATAAATACGTGTTAGGACTAGGGTTGTTTGCCCTAGAAGGGAAACCGAATCTTGAAAGTGTTCTGGCGCACTTCGTATTAAACAGCAAGCTATGCGAGAGGTGATAGTCTGGTTCAGATATTACGAAAATCCCCGCCGAGATAGGGATTCGAACCGGGGACTTTTCGCCCTCTAATCGGACGGCTTAACCGCTGATCCAGCAGATCACTATGTCACTGTACAGCTCTAACACGACACATAGAATTGTCCAGTCTAAACGTTTTCTCAGTCTTGAAACTCTTGCAAAGTGATATATTCCAATAGCTCGTCTATTTTTCTTCGCCGCTTCCACGAGAGAAGATTTATGACCCGTGCCCTTGACTTAGGAGATATAGCACATAAATTGGTTGACTTTAATAACTTTTATAGTGTATTTTCAAACGAATATTATCATCGGTATCCAAATATCACATTTTAAGCAACGAAATGTAACAATGGAAAATTTAAATAAGTATTGATGTCATCTCAGCTTAATAGACATTACAGTTAATATGACTTACACTCCGTATATTAAGAGTTATGGCCACATGTTAAACGACGAACTGTTTCAATAAATATGTAACAAAACCCTGTCTTGCACCAGAAGTGACCGAGACGACCACGACTCCTTGGATTGCGAGCCTTAGTATTAGGTCAGAGTGAGTTGTTACGAATATTTACAGAAACTTCCATTAAACATGAATTTTTTTAAACTCAATCACCAACTTTAAATGATAGATAAGTTATTAAACTCATGTACAACCTATTTCTCTTAGAAGTAGATGATTTTGTTCGCAAAAAAAAAAAAGCTCCAACCTGAAGATTATTTTACCTTTAGTTAAAACTCATGAGTTATTCGCTATCTTTAATAAAGCATTTGCAACTTTGAGATGAATAATTGAACAATGAATTAAATACGATTTACTGTAGAGACAATTCCATCATATTCAGTTTCTTATCAAACAAGTGTAATGAAAATTGGGGTATAGTTACGTGACAGATTTTTTAAAAAAGAAGTCTGTGTGAATATACACGTGAATGGTGCCTTATCATAGTGAATGAGATACTTATTAATATGTTTTTTTCTATTATACAAAAAATTGAGACAAATAAAACTAATTTTTATTAAATAATGGCAAGCTGTTGAAAACTGATAAAATGTTAACGTGTTGCTAATGGGAAATATTTGAAAGTGTATAACTTTTATAATTGATTATTTAGCGCATGTAAATCACCCGGGATTTCGGTCCAGAGAGTTAAAATTCTTCAAACCGGACACGGAGACGCGTTGAGATCTGATAGTAATCATGCTCGACTACCTTACCACGGTTTATAAAGTCACATTACACTCATGTAGTGTAGTATTGTCAAGCATAGGTTGACTGCACTAGCAGCGTTTTGCACACCCTATGCTATAGTTATATCAAATTAAATTTTTTTCTTTATCATTTCTCATACAGATTAATATACAACCAACTAATTTCTTCTCTACGAATTTTTCCATCCAATGACCACGAAAACTAATCTTCTGTGTTCATCACGATGATTCTTTTCTTGACTTCCAACTGTTTTTCATCCTTTCACTTTGCTGTTTCATCATTTCTTGGGTCCAGATTTTATCACCTCTCCTCTTCTTCTTCTGCTGGAAACCCTTGAAATCTTGTGTCAGTCTTCTGAAAGTACCTCTATCTTGTATTATATCTTCTGTTATTACAATATCTGCCATATCTTTCTTTAAACCGCCTCATTTATTTCATTGCTACGTTATTAACGTACTCAAAGTTTTATTATGAGGATTTTAGACGATATGAAAATTTACAGGAACTCCATAACAGTAAACCCGCGGTAAAGATATTTGATGGCGTGAAAATCGGTGAAAGGTATCTAGAATCAAACTTTTGAGGCGAATAGTAATAACCACATGCTTGAGAAGATTCACTAGTCGAAAATCGCGATAACGGGGTGAATGAGAAACAAAACAACCAGATTTCTGGTTATATATATATATATATAGAGAGGAGAATCGGGTAATTTGGAATATTCTGGTAATATGGAATACCGAGGTTTCTCCTCTGACGAAAGCTACTGTGTAGTGGAAGTACCATCAACTGCTGTTCAAAACTACTCTGATGCTTTGTTGTGAAGGTCGGTCATTTGGGATCTGAACTGTGTTTGCTATCCAACAAAGTTTGTTTTTCCACTTTCGAGAATTTTTGCAGATTAGTTTTCTAAAATATATATAAAATATTATATATAGTTTGTTGATCGCTAGTCTTAGTGTAATGTGTACTAAAAGAGTGATGGTTTGTTGTACAGGTCTTTTTTCTGGCTTCCATCTTTTTTTATAATATCATCAAGACTATTTTGTCCAAGATAGCGATTCTGGTAATATGAGATACTCAGTATTCCATAAAACTACACAGAAAACTGTGGTATTTCATACAACCCGAAAAATAATTACTGAGTTGAAATACATTTTTAATCAAATATAATGTCAGTAATACGATTTTTCTTAATATTGATTGAAAATAATAAAATAACTATTGAGAAAGTAAATATTTCTTAATTAATTCATTAATTATGTTTTGTTTTAAGAACAGCCGAAAAAGAAAGAAGCGATAGCTATTGAATCCGGCAAAGATGATGATGATGTTGACTGAAAAGTGTCATTAAATCCGTTTATCTCAATTCCAGATAGTTTACATTATTTGAAACCTTCTATCATATTACCCGCCTATTCCATATTACCCTCCAAATGACTTTTTTAAAACTAAATGTTACTATAAAAAAAATATGTTGACAGCTTTTTATTAGATATATGTTATAATAGAAGTTGAAAGTTGTATTGGTTTTAGTTTCAGGTGTTTAATTATTTTCAGTACTATTTTGTTCAACAAAACAAAAATGGTATTCCATATTACCCGATTCTCCTCTATATATATAGCATAGATTTGCGCACTGGGCTGCTGGCTGAATACATCATCTGCAGGAATCATTGAGAGATAGCCCGTGAGAACTGACCAAGCTCGCTAAGTTTCGTCGACGATGAAACAACTTTCAGAGTATCTCGAGTGCAGGTGCAAATCACAGCCGTGCTTCGTGGCTTGAAGACCGACTTAAACTCCAAGTTTCTCATCTCGTCACCCTTTTTGCTCCTGGTGGCCACATATTTTTCTACGTCGCGTCTTGCTTCGGGAGAAAAACCCGAGACTTAGTTTTTTTTTCGCGCGACCCCTCCCGACCGCGGCTCCTTTTTAATTTTTCCTCCCCCGCCCTCGTGGCAGATGCACCGTCACGCTCTTCCGGAGGAGAAAATTGCCTGCAGGATGTTTTCAGGTGGCACCCTCCCACCGAAGCTTCCTCCTTCGGAATCTCCCCTCTCCCCCAGTCCGATGGTCTCGCTCTACTTTTTTCCCCCCGACACCCCCCGGTGCTGGCTTTCAGTTCGAGATATATTCAATCACGTCCTCTTCAGCAGGAAGCTGCTCTGTAAGCCTTGCGCCAGAGACTCCCGGGTCCATATATTACGTTGGACGTTTTCGCTCTGGGCGATAATACGATGCGTCGGTGTAGGGGCGAGAGCATCACTTACCCCCGGTGGATTGAGCGCCCAGATAAGAAGTGAGATTAAGAGGAAGGACTGGTCTCCACGTGGAGCACTAGCAGTGCTTGTGTATCTCTAGAGCAAAAGGACTTTAGAATGATACTCACTCGATGTACTGATTGGAACCCACCAGAAGGGCTTGTGAAACAGGCCTGTGATCTGATTTGTCTTCCGCCAAAACTATCATTATGTACTAAAAAAAATCTTTCATATATAAAATAGTAAATTTATATTTAGGCTAACCTCACTTTAGTAAGGAGTTTTCGTTTTGTGTCGGATGGTTAATTCATCTAATAGCTTGTAAAACCCAATTTTTTAAGGTATATTACATTTCGTAAGCGTCGGTATACCATTAATTTTCTGTCTCCTACTAGTTTATTTAACTATTTACAAATAAGAAATATTAAATTTATGGAGTAAAAGATGTTGCATCTCTCTTCCACAAAGTTGCTAATCTTTGGGGGACATATATCCAGCTATCTAAATTGTTCAGGCACGATATGCTGGAACATTCTCAACACAACGAAAAATATGGGTATCACTTTCCAAGAAACTAAGTAAAGGAACGATATAATAGCTTCAGTGGTAAGTAAAAAGAACAACAAGCTGCATCATAAAGTAAATGCGACTGGAAGCATCATTGTGTTTGTTACTAATCACATAAAATTTGTTATTATATTTTTTGTGTATTAATCTGATACTGGAAGTAGATTATAATTTTTCCTTGTTTATGTTTATATTGTCCTTCTTTAAGGAAAATTATACACCAGTAACGGAAAAAAATGATTTTTCTGTGTTATATTAGTTTCGTTAAGTGCATTAAACCTGGATTATATCTTTAACATCCTCAAAATACGAATTACCAGAGGGTAATTAAATCAAAAACTGTTACCTATATTTATGCCACGCACAAAAAACAAAATAATTTCATCTGCGGAAATATGTTTCCACCCCTCTTTCATTGCCATGCTTGTGAATAACATATCACCATAGAGCATAAAAAATGGAATACCGAGAATATGTATGTCACACATTAAGATTTTTCTAAATACATTTATTTCTTGCCACATTACGGTACAGTGATAGTTTCAATTCGGCGCGCATTCTACCTGTTTCGTAGCTTAACTTACGGGACAGTGCGAAGAGTTAAAGACGAAATATAAAGCCATAACCGTTCTATCCAACTTCACAGAACAAGACTACACTTTGTCAGGTGTCAGAGAAACGTGGGGTAAAATTGTGATGTGAACCACGTACTTCTAATATCTTGGCAGACTATTTCATTCATCCGGCCGTCAGATCAATCTCTTAGTTTGTGTGAAAAAAAGTGATGATTTTACATTCGTGGCCTTGAAGGGATTAAAGGGTTTACCCCTCTGGCAAATCACTAAAGGAAAAGCAGAGCGTGGTGGGTGAGTGGTATAGCTCTGGCCTCGTAATCGGGAGGACGCCGGCTCGAATCCCCGTCCGGGCATCCAGATTTGGGTTTTCCACGCGAATAATGCAGGGATTGTTCCTTCAAAAGGCCATGGCCGAATTCCTTCCCGTTCCTTGTCGCAGTCCCATCACGCCTCTAATGGCCTTACATTCAATCTCTCTACTTTGTAACGATTCGCTAAGCTCCCCGTTACATATCACTTTTTATTGTATATAAAGTAAAGGAATAGAATATTTTTCCATTTCTTGGGATGTCCACTGTATGTTCGAAAGATGCGCGTGAAAGGGTGAAAGGCAAGAATTTGACGCTTCAGTGAAGGGTAGTCTGGCTGGCGCCTTTTGGGCAGAATGTTAAGAGGATTAGGGATTTCTGTCGGGCAGGCCGTAAACAGAATTCCTTCCTCCCGAAGGAGACATCGGCTCTCGAGGATTGCCGAAACTTAACGTGGCCAAGAGAAGCACAGAATCACATGACGTCAGATGGTCAGCCAATCACAGGGAACATAGTACTAAGATTCGGGGAATTTTATGTTCTATGTCGTCTTCGAGCCACAAGAGGCGGAGTTAGAGTTTACCTCCGTGGCGGCAGAAAAAGACGAGGGACTTCCTTCCTGACTTCCTTCCAGTCGGGAGGCCAGCCAGGATCATTCCATTCCGGAGCCCAGACGAGTCACTGGTGACTTGGGATCCATGTGTGCTGGGCTGACTTGTGTCCTGGAGACCATCTGAGGCGCACTTCAAACTTGCGACTTGCCGCGTACTGCTGGCGTGGCCAGTTACGACGATCGACCAGGTGGTCATCTCCGCTCAGCGCTTGCTGCCGTGGAACGGTAATATGTTTCTACGAAGCCATTCAGCCTGCAACTCCCCTTTTGAAACTTTAGCCTTAAGCGCATCTGAGATAAAGATCCTTGCTCTGATCTGATAAAACCACTGAGCTAGACTGTGTAACTGTCGAATGACAGGTTAATCATTCGTGGCGTCCCAACCCATTAAAATTCATTACTGTTTGCTATCATCATAACTGGTAACATACTTTGCATTAGAATAATTGTGAGATTTTTAAAGAACAACTATACTTGTTTGCTTGCATTTAAAGGGCTCATTGTACGTCTGAGCGTTGCTTAGAAAATTGCACAACCTCTTGTTTATTAATGTAATGGTAAATACGCTCAGATTTGTAGATGCCATTGTAAAAATCTTTATTAAAATGTCTTTTTGTGACAGTTTTCAAATCCCAGAATCATCCAATTCTCATTTGAATAATTTACATTTTGATATTCAATTATAGTATCCTGCATAGCGTGATTAATTAATAATTAATTAATAATTCTCCCCCCCCCCCCTGGTGACACGCTACAACTTCAAGACTGAGAATACGTGGGCAGCCTGTTGTTCTTTTTACTTACCACTGAAGCTATTATATCGTTCCTTTACTTATTTTCGTGGAAAGTGATGCCCATATTTTTCGTTGTGTTGACAATGTTCCAGCATATCGTGCCTGAACAATTTAGATAGCTGTCCGTCCAGCTCCTCGGCTGGTACTGAAGAATGCGACCGAGCCGGAGTAACCTGGTCGTGCCGCTGATTGAGCAATTACGAATTCTGGCCGCGAGCGCTTGGCCTGCTATCCACTCCGCTCCTCTCGCTATAATTGAGATAGCGTCGGGCGGTCCGTCAGAGCCACTCACCACACTACACTCAGCGCTCAGCGCTTTTTGCCGGCGGAGGTGTCAGAGAGCCGTGAGGACACGGTAGTCTACCCATCAGGCGCCCGCCCGTTTACGATACCAGTTTAAAAGGATTCTCTTCGGAAAAGTGTTCACCTGTTTATCTAAAACGACTTTACGCTTTGCCACCACACTCTGCGTATCAAAGTGACTCCGGACATTAGTCAGCCGCCGCGATAGACTTTTGGGAGAGTGAACCGCTCTAGTTAAAATCCTACAACTTTTACATCGAGCATCCTGAGGATAGCTTTCAAGCGTCTGCTTTTAATCACTTGGGTGAGTTATTGGAATCTGTATGTTTAATACAGCAAATATTTAGGTTTCACAAAGAGGATAGTATAATTAAAGAGCTTTAATGCAAAGGTGACAGATTTTACACCTGTATCCGTATACCAAATATAAATGAAAAAATTTCTGGTGTCGTTGGAAAACATATGTAACAATTTGCTGACTAAATGTGATAGACTACTTCGATAACTGTCTACATGATTAATCCGTAGATTTAACAGTTAGGCTGTAGCACAGTATTAATACTTACACTTTCAGAACTGATATCTTAGTATTTATAAACAGTGGCAACTTGATATTGTATGTTTTGCGCTATTTTCAACAATCTATGGTACTCTTGTTCCAGTTTGTACAAATGTGACAAACATCAACTCGCCAAACGTTGTATTTAAATTTGGAGTACATTCATCTCAAAGGACCTTCAAATAGTTAATATATGAGAGCATCAAATGCTTGACACTAAATGCACACACTAATAATTATAAGCCCTTTGTTCCATTGGTTAGATTTCGTGAACTGATGATCGAGCGCGCAGTGATTTAGTACATAGTCAAATTTCCTTCTGGTTTGCTTACATTCGTGGTTCATTACTTTATATTCACATGACGTTAGAGTGTAAATCATTCTATTTCTAACTTATGCCGCAGAAAATGGGGAATTACTCAAAAGCATTTTTGGTTATATAGGAACTATAGTGAACTTAAACGTATCCTGTGTAAAAATGTGTGTAAATAATCCTTGTAAAATATAGGAAGAATTAGTTAAATATGTACATTAAGATGTGACAAAAACGATGCAGCGTCGCTAAAAAATAGACACAATACCGATTTCGCTTTTTTACTGTTGTATTAACTGACTGACGTATGAGTCACCAAATCAGTTGCTGCATTGCTCTTGCGTTAATATATTAACACTTAAGAGAATTAATTTAGGGTTCATCAGGAGCCTCAATGTTTAAGGATCAAATTCTCAAACAACAGTGACTCAATACACCAAAAACTGCTTTGTGTAAAATTTTGCCATAAATGTAATTCACGTTCACATGAGTTTCACGCGAATATATACAAGTAAAGCTTATTTGGCGCTAAGTTAATAGCCTCGTGTCTGTTTTTGTCACGCTTTAAAAGGTTTCTACTTTCTGTCGTTACTTGAAAGCTCTCCAATTTATTTTACGTGGCACAAATATTCGTAACTTTCCAGGAATGTCTGTACAGGTGAGCAGACTCCTAATGGCGTAGCGTAGTCTGACTCCCGTAGCACAACGCTAAACGAGTCAGTTCCCTAAAAATAGCCTCCAGTCCATGTTCCATCCTGACCTACTGAATGCCCCTTTTATCTCCGTAGTAACATTATGGCAAAGTATCTGAATAGTTTGTGCGTAGTCCAGTGAATAAGTACGAAGTTCTGTTCTCATAATCTCTGTCGCCATTAATTCTTACAAATCTTCCTTTGCCTATTTATTAAACCGACAAAATCATGGAGTTTTTAGTTTTTGTACACATTTTCTTCCTACACCAGTAAGCCGGAACTCTGGGAACATCTTTTTTTAATTCATATATATTGGGTAATAATTCCAGGTAATGTATGTATCCGATTTTCTAAGATGAAATTAGCACATAGGATTTAAAAATTGTCGAGCATATTACCATACCGATCATCACTTTGAAGACTACTGCTCAAAAGACGACAGTACCTTTATTGAAAATATTTTAAGACAACAGAAGTCAGGTTTTATATCAAGCACAATTTATAACTTTTTTTTAAAAAAAATATTTACTTTTGTTTTGCTTTTGGCTTTACGCCTCGAAGACGTCAAGCTTATTAGAGGAGAGAAAGGATTTTAGACAAGGAACGGGAAGGAAATCGGCCAAGGCCTGTTTGGAGGAACCATCCCGGAATTCGCCTTGAATTATGTGGGAAAACCATGGAAAACCAAAATGTGGATTACCGGATGGATTCGAACCTACGTCCTGCTGAATGAGAAGCCAGGGCGTTACCGATCACCTACCATGTTCGGTGCAATTTCCGACCATGTTGTCTACTGCATTGCCTTCTCTTAAGAGTGGCATATATGAACGCTGAAACTTTCTCAGCGCATAATTCGAATTAAACATTCTTGGCTTACATACTGCTCGAAATACTTATTTCTTCATAATGTTTAAAGGTTAAACATCGTTTCTTCTTATGAAACAAAACACTGAATTAGCTATGTTTTTCCCTCTTGAGAGTATAGAAACATTTTTGTTTGACCACTGCTCACATATGTTACTTTTATATGAAATTAACCAATTATAAACAATAGATTGTGATGAACACTGAACAAGAATGGTGTTTGATCCCAATTATAAAAATAATATAATGTTTTGGGAGCTTGATTTTTAATGTATCTCGTATTATTTTTCATTATTATACAAAACAACAATTGTACTAAACAACACTCATTCCAGTCTTTATACATATACAACGAAACTTAGAAACACTACGGAGGAATAGAACCAACCATCCACCCTATGTTCCCTTGGATACTATGCTTCCAAACGAGGATTCAACTAAACTTCCGAATGCTGACCATGCTTAAGATTACATATTAATTGTAGACATCAATCGTAAAACTTTGGAAAAATATTTAATTGATGGATTTTTGTGGCATGCTGCACTGAAACAAAAATACCCTATACTACGCACTTAATTAAAGTAAGTTCATACCTATATATGGAAAACGGAATTGTTATAAATATAGCAGAAAACCTGCCAGCAGAAATATGTGTCACACTGAAAGTCAATCATGGATTCATCATTATTCAGTAAGTGTATAGATAATCTAATAATGATGTTTGGGCTATAAAAACTGAATGGGATAGATATATGAGTAAATAATACGCGCAAATGATCAGATAATCATTTGAGATAGTGAGCATTACCTACAGACTAACACTACTACTACAACTTGAAAATGTAAAAACAGAAACAAGATTGTACTCTGTAAGGATTAGAAGTGCAATTGATAGTGGAACATTGTTTCAAGTCCAATATTTACAGTCTCTAGGAGGTGAAAGAGATCACATAAATAATCAAATTAACACCTACCAGAGTATATATATCATACAAACATAAGGACCTTCACATGGATCATGAAAAAAGAGACGCATATGAACGGGCAGTTCTCACATTACTGTACGGGTCTGAGTCCTGTTCTTCAATGGAACAAACCTTAAGGTTACTTACGAAATGAAGCACCTTTCATAAGTAAAAGACTGTAAGAGAGCAGACAGAATTAAGAAAGGGGATATCAAGGCATAACTAGGGGTACAGCCCGTAGCAGTTGTAACTGCTTAGAACAAAATATAGAAGAAATTACATCTTTTACATACGCCAACTAAAATAATTATAAAGAATACCTGTATTACAAACCATCGTTTAAAAGAATAGTGTAGATATCGAAGGATCAACTGGATGAAACAAGATAGGCTAGTCAAACATATAACTGAAAAAGGTATACGAACCGATACATGGTACATTATAAACAATTCACAGTGAAAGGCATACTCTTCACAATGTGAGGTATGGAATTTTTGATATATGTATATTAACAGTTTACTTTTATTTTTCTTTTAAAAAAAATATAACCAGAAGTTCAACAATTTCTTTGTTCAAAATATCTGTGCTGTCAATGTTTGTTTATAGGTTCAAGGATTGGCAGACCTGGTATAGAAAGAAGGAAGCGTGTTGTAATCTGGATGACGCGAGTTCAAAACTCAGTCTGCTCATCTGGATTTCGGTTACCATGGTTTCTCTATATCACTCAAAGCGAATAATAGGATGTTTCCTTTAAAGGGATGGTTGAATTTCTTTCCATTCCTTGAGATCAATCTTCTCCCGTCTCCTATGTGTTAAACATGAGGGAAGTTTTGTATTTTTATTAGTAGATTGAATGCCTTTCTTGTTACTTATACCATTTACCATTCATGACTAACTGCTAGCACCAGGGTTGGAGAGTTAAGAATGGCTG
This sequence comes from Vandiemenella viatica, assembly GCA_031002005.1. Lineage (NCBI taxonomy): Eukaryota > Metazoa > Arthropoda > Insecta > Orthoptera > Morabidae > Vandiemenella > Vandiemenella viatica. Next base: position 150,021,594 of record JARYHS010011408.1, read on the forward strand.
AGCTCCAGATTATTGGGTTTAAACTCTTTAGTATTAAAGCAAGTTCCCTAGAAACACCGTGAAAGGAGCTTGATTGCAAAAATTTCTTTCTGTTTGAATATTGAATGACCTGGAGACAGGGTTGCTTATCGGCTCACAATCCGCCCCTGTCGTAGCCGCCTATACTAACCCAATAACGCGGCCATTTGTAGGGAACCAACAGTTTAACATGAAAACCGAACCAATAAAGCATTCTGGCGTACTTCGCATTACACACCTGTAGCAGAGGAGAAGGTTTGCTTAAATCGCCGAGACAGGGATTCGAAGTGAGGATCTTTCGATCTCCAGTCACACACCATAACCACTGAGCCACTGGGCCTCTACACAGTGAGACAATACCGTCTGAAGACAAGCGTTTTCTGTCACTATGAATGAGCGTCAGTAGACATACGTACTTTTCCAAGAACTGGAGCATTTACTGACGTCTGAGCGGTGACAGTAGCTGCTGTCACTCGCCGCCACTCGTCCTGACAGACGCCCAGAGGCCGGCTGGCGACAGCAAGTGACAGGGGCAACGCGTTCATTAGGAGGACAGGGCGAGACACCGCGGCAATTAATACGGGCTGCCTCAGCTCGAGTCGGCACTTGATAAATTACCACTAGCTGTGTCAAGTGGAGTAGCGGCCGCCAGCGCGAGAGAGCACAAGAAAAAAGGAAGAAAGAGCGCCCGCCGAGGACCCTGAAGGCTCCGGCAAACAGCCGGATGTTATTTTTTTAACTGGAAGCGTAAATAAATTAGAGGTCGTGTTGCAGCAATTTTCCCGCCGCAGATATGACTAGAGCGATGAAGTTTTTAAAACGCCGTTTTACCTCCCTCTCTCTGTCTCGTACCTTTCGCGTCTGTAGAGCAGCCGTTGCAGTTTTTATCTCCGAGTGCAAACGGTCAACTAATTCTCTCTTTTTCTCTTTCCGAGACAACTGGAATGGGTATTTTTTAACCTCAACAAGTTATTACGGCGAGCAAGTTGTCGTGCGCTGCTTTAGAAATTAAAAGTCAGACTAATGAAACTCGGAGAATGTGATGGATGAATCAGTCACTGCACTGTTTCATCACTTCAAATTCTAAATTACACTAGCTTACCTTCAGGCGATAAACTGTGTGAGGTAATAACCAGAGAACTCATATACATGAAAAAATACATGTTAATACGCAAGATGTATTGCTTCAGGTTAAGAGTATTAATAATTAAGTTGGCTAGCCTGTAAGCTGGATTGGAATATGATGAATATCGTTGATCTTAATAAAGAGTAATAATTATAACAAACCAGCAACAGTAAGTTATTTTCGAGAAGAAAAGGATGATTTTATTTACTGTGAAAACAAAAATTGTTTGTAACATATTTTATGCAGTAATTAAAATAAATGTTAAATAGTGGAAAATTTGAAACCAGTAATTTAACGTGTAGTAGATTGTATTCATAATGATAACTTATTTTAAGAAACAGAGAGGGAAGCAAAACGAGCTCTAGTGTAAACATTTACATCATTTGGGTCTGTATCATTCAGAAATGAACTTAATAAAGGAAAATATTGTTGCAACTGTCACTCGTATTTCTTTGAAATGGATTGTTTTGATATTGACTTGACGTGTTCTACATAAAAATTACACTTTCTGACAAATATCTCATCCTACAGGAAAAATATTATTCAGTCAATAAAACGAATTTGAAATCGTTAAGTTCAAAAATTTAATGTTAGCCGGGTAATCAAAAAGTTGTAACATCCAAACATGACCTCAACAATCCATTCTAGAAGTATTATACATAAAAAAATTTATCTGCAATTCATTTCAGATAATAGTAAAATTTGAATAGACTGATAACGGAAAGATCTTTAAAAATGTAGGCTTGGGTCAGTAGTATTATTAATATAAACCATTCTTAACTATTCCTTATTCCTTTTTTTCTGGTTATATCCGTTTTGATTTAACTCCATAAACATCGTCAACGAGTTACATCTCATAAGTAATTTATGAGATTAGGAAACAAATTGTGACAAACAAGTGAATCACTGTTTCCGGAGAGAACTTGATCTGCTTTTTACGAAACCAATTGTGATTGAGTCAAATAAAAAATCATTATTAATTAAAATTGGTTCCGAAATAAAAGGCAAACGATTACCATATTTGATATATTTACATTATTTATTTTGCAACCTAGTAAACTGTTTGAAAGAATCGTATGGTATAAGGAGCCTTTCAGTCATTAAAATAACTGTTAATCCTGTGAGTTGTTTTCAGGATATCAGGCAGGGATCTGCGTAGACGGTTAGTTATTTTCTACGTTGCATATGTCATTTTTGAACACTTTGATTAAATACAGTAAAAATTTTCAATACTTAAACGCTGATAAAAATCAAGAGTCAAAACATGATGCATATGTATAAATGGTCATTATATGATCTACAAAGCAGAATTAAGTTTTCTCTTGGATCGGTATTTAATAACGCTCATATTATATTTTTAAACAACTTTTACTAATAGTTTTAAAACTCTGCTTGGTTTCTACTTCCATTTCTGATCTAGTAATAGACTGGCTCGGAAGTATTTTAGTGCATACTACCTTTTACATTAAGATACAAATTGTCAACGTCTGTGTGTTGCTTAAAAATTTAAATATTTCCTAAACTGTTTTTGAAATTAATGAATTAAAAGTAATGTAAGCAATAAACTTGAGTACCAGTCCAGCAAGGTATAGCGTGCATCAGTTAGGCTGCATATACAGTATGAATTATAAATGAGTAAAAATATTATATACTAGCTGACCCGGCAATGCTTCACTATTGTTGGACTTGAGTAGGCACATAGATTAAATGAAAAAATATTTACATATAAATTTTAAACTGCTGTTTCATTCATTTTCAGTTGGAAAGGGTGAGAGGGGTTGCGCTTGGGAAAACGTATGCAGGCAGTATTTTTCTGTTTGTTTCAAAGTATAAGTGTGCAAATTCCCATTGAAATCTGATGAAATATGTGGTTTTGTCTAAATTATGGGGAGGAGGGGTGTTTTTTTTTTTTTTTTTTTTTTTTTTTTTTTTTTTTTTTTTTTTTTTTTGACAGGAACCTTCTCCGTCATCCCGTCGACAACTCACCAAAGCTTCACCGTAAACGGACGAACGGTTTGTGCCTGTTTTTCATTCTAAATTGGTATATGTACACAATACAGACAGATTTAAATATACAAAACCAATAAAAGACAGTGATTTTATTTTTGTGTTTGAAATTTAATTTAAGAACGTTTATTCAAGTGCTTTAGCATATACAATATTTTTAGTCTTTCCATCTTTTGCAAGAACAAATAAATTTTCCGGCTGTCCCACTCGTGAGCATGCTACATATAATTGACCATGTGAGAAGCATGGGTTTTCCAGATTTAATCCGCAAACTTGAAGCGATTGACCTTGTGAATATTTTGAAACCATATGTTAGCAGTATTTTTCTGTTTCTTTTAAAGTATAAGTGTACAAATTCTTATCTAAATCGGATAAGAAATGTGGTTTGCCTAAATTATGGGGTAAAAACGTAATGGGGGTGGAAAGGGGGAGAGGGGATGAATATTCGGAAACCATACGTAGGCAGTATTTTTCTGTTTGTTTTAAAGTATAAGTGTACAAATTCTTATCTAAATCGGATAAAAAATGTGGTTTGCCTAAATTATGGGGTAAAAACGTAATGGGGTTGGAAAGGGGGAGAGGGGATGAATATTCGGAAACCATATGTTGGCAGTATTTTTCTGTTTGTTTTAAAGTATAAGTGTACAAATTCCTATCTAAATCGGATAAAAAATGTGGTATTGCCTAAATTATGGGGTGAAAAAATAATGGGGGTGGAAAGGGTGCGAGGGGATTAATATTAGGAAACCGTATGTAGGCAGTATTTTTCTGTTTGTTTTAAAGTATAAGTGTACAAATTCCTATCTAAATCGGATAAAAAATGTGGTTTTGCCTAAATTATGAGGTGTTATGGGGAATAGGGGTGACTTTTTGGAAATTTTTTTTCACAGGAACCTTCGCAGGCGCACACTCGAAAATTCTCCAAATTTTCATTGCAATCTGATAAATGGTATAGGAATGCATAGAAGACGAACAAACCCACAAACCCACAACCCTGTTTTAAGGGTTGGAAAAGGAAAAGGGCTGTTTTAAGGGTTTTTCCGGCAATTATTCGAATTTTTCTCGCCGTAAAAACCATCCTTGAACTCCAACGAACATTTAAAAAAAAAAATTGGCCAAATTGGTCCAGGCGTTGTTGAGTTATGCGCTTAACCAACACATTTTGCGAGTTATTTTTATATTATAGGTATAAAATATTTTCAGACTTCAACGCATAAAGGGCAAACGTGTCAATATTTCTAAAATGCCGTTTTTTGTACCACGAACCATTTACCTCCCTGCATTCCTAACCGAAATCGATAAATAATGTATAATTTCAAATATTAAAATCTCCGCTTTGGTGGCATCATATATTAAGAATTTTTTTTCGGAATTTGACCTTTAAAGGGCAAAAGTATCAATATTTCCACAACGTGTTCTTGTGTCACGAGCCATTTATCACCCTTGATACCTAACCGATATAGATAAATGAGGTATCATTTTAAAGATTAAGATCTCCGCCGTGGTTACATCTATTTTAAGAAAAGAATTTTTATGAATTTGACCCTTAAAGTAATGACTGTGAAATTCGCTCGAATGAGACAGTTCAGAGCCAAGCTGTCAGATAGCAGTAGCATATATTATATTGCAGAATTATTAATAAACTGCTTCACTGCCGTTAACTTTTGTACGTACCTATTACATGTGCCATAAGTGTTCAGGGAGAAAAAATCAGTATGCTACGATTTGCTGATGACATTGTCGTGTTAGTAGAATGGGCTGAGGATATTGAGAAGTTACTGAGTATCATGAACAAAGTACTGAAGGAAGATTTTGGTCTGAATATATATCAAAGCAAGACAAAAGCGATTAAATGCAGCAGAAATGAAACCAATCACATTAGATTAAATATAAAAATTGGATCGGATGCTATAGGAGAAGTAAGTGAATTTTGCTACTTGGGAAGCAAAATTACAACCGATGGTCCAAGTAAGAATGATGTTAAAAGCAGAATAGCACTAGCAAAAAGAGCCTTCAAGAAAAAGAGAAATCTTTTAGTTTCAAATATTGATTTAGGAATTAAAAAGAACTTTTTAAAACTATACTTGTAGAGCACAGCACTTTATGGTAGCGAAACATGGATTTTAGTAATACCAGAAAGAAAGAAAATTGAAGCATTTGAAATGTGGTGCTACAGAATAATGTTGAAAATTAAGTGAACAGACAAAGTAAGAAATGAACGAGTTTTTGAAATGATTGGTGAGGAAAGAAGTTTGTGGAAGAAGCTTACAGAAAGAAGAGACAGGCTGGTAGGTCATATTTTGAGACATGTTGGATTGCTTAATTTGCTGGTGGAGGGAACAGTCGAAGGTAAGAACTGTAGAGGAAGACAGAGATGAGAATACATGAAATAGATAATTGAGAACGTGGGTTGTAAGGGATATGTAGAGATGAAGAGGTTAGCGCAAGATAGGAAGAGATGGAGGATTGCATCAATCCAGTCAAAAGACTGATGAGAGAAAAACAAAAAAACAAAAACAAAAAATCACTAAACACATAAACAATTTAAACTAATGAGGCAGTTCTTCTTTCATTCTATTACAAACCCCCAACCTTACTAATCATTGTATTCGCGAAATTTTCGCATGTGTCAACTTGTTAGTACTTATTGATATTGTCAGATATTGTGGTGGTATACGCAGTTGGTTTGCTGCATGTTGATTGGGTTCATAGCCTCGCCGAGCCACCTTGAGTAGTAAGTGGTATTCGACACGGGTTCTAGGGCAAAACCGCGACGGACAAAACCGCGACGGATAAAACCGCGACGGACAAAACCGCGAACAGACAAAACAGCGAACGGACAAAACCGCGAAAGGACAAAACCGCGAATACAGAAAAACCAGGAATACATAAAACCACAAGAGTTTGTAGATTCTTAGCGTTACCCAGGGTGCTCCACGAGGAGGTGATCTAAGTAACACCGCATTATTTTTTTTATTTAAAAAAATTACACAAAAGCATGAACATTATGGAAAATAAAAATACAATATAGATGGATTATACGAAATATACATCAATAAACCATTAATAAGTTAATATAAATTGTAACAAAATACAGAAGCACACTATCTAATAATCGAAATTATGAACTATACCAGAAAGAAATTTCTGTGCATCGCTACAATCATATTCACTAACCAAATTGAAAATCGACTTGGTGACTCTCGCATATGTCATTTTCTGTATTTTTCTATCTCCCCTTCCATATTGCACCAATTTAACCTCCGTCAGATTTTGCTGCTTCTTGAAAGCTTCTATGAGTTTCCAAATTGTAGGATGGCTTGATCCAAGTAATAACCGAAAAGCATTGTGCCAACCTTCGACGGAGTTGTTGGTTCTCTCTAACGAATTTTTAACATTCTGGTTTTGGTTCCAAATTTCGATATTGTCACAGGTATACAGAAGCCCCATTAAGCTGCATTCCCACCGCGCGTCGGGTCTAATTCTTTATTAACCTCAACCAAAACAAAATCGTCAAATGCGAAGTGATGACGCTTGACAGAATAATATTTTGGTGCATAAGAGATCAAAGAGTGAGGGGATAACTTGTAGATTATAAATTACATATACACAAAATGAGTTACAGTACTCCATAATAAAGTAACCCTAGCTGCGATCCACAAATCATTTAAAACTGCGTTAGGATAATAGTTTGATGCATAAGAGATCAAACCGTGAGGGGATAACTCGTAGATTATAAATTACATATACACAAAATAAATTACAGTACCGTAGTCCATAATAGCGTAACCCTAGCTGCGATCCCCAAATCGTTTAAAAACTGCGTTAGGATAATATTTTGGAGCATAAGAGATCTCGTAGATTATAAATTACATATACACAAAATAAATTACACTACCGCACTCCATAATAACGTAACCCTAGCTGCGATCCCCAAATCGTTTAAAAACTGCGTTAGGATAATATTTTGGAGCATAAGAGATCTCGTAGATTATAAATTACATATACACAAAATAAATTACACTACCGTACTCAATAATAACGTAACCCTGTAACGAACGCGTCTTGTGACCGCTAGTTACATTAATAAACTATATGTTTATTATTTAAAATGTGGAATATTTTAGTGGGCGTTTGGGCGCAGTGTACATTGTACGAGTGTGGAGCGGCAGATCTGAGGAATGCCAGCAGGTCGGTTCCTAGAATTAGCGAGGGGAGAATAGTGAGTGCCTAATGGAGGGGAGATTTGTGCTTGCCAGGTAGACAAACAGGGTGATCGGCGAGAGTTTTTCTGTTTTTTGCATGTGGCACGAGGAACGAGTGAAGAGATATTCGATGCCGGACAGCCAGCACATTCGGACGATGTGATTTCTGGACTGTCTATTCGTGAGTGGGACTGTTGCTGCTACCTGGATCCGGACACCCGCTATTTTGTTTGAGCAGATGAGCTCAGGCAAAGGACGACATCTGAGGAACTGTGCTACACTGGTCCATAGCAGAGAAGACCGTCATCCAATGTGTGGCGGCAGACATGTACATTCGGTAATTATACATCGCCAATGAAGGACACTGTGCTAGCTAGACTTTCAAGTTCATAGTATTGCCCAGCTACGACCCTGCAGATAAGAACTCTCATAGCCCGGAGCAAACATCTCTTTCAGAAGTGAAGTCAAAATGTTGACTTCGTTTACTGTTTAAATTTTGTGTATTTTATATAAAATACCCTGGCGCCCACAAAAGGACAACTAATTAATTTTAACGAATTTTGTTATGTACGTCACGTGATTAATTGAAATAAAACCATTTGTGATTTTCTCGTATAAAGTATTCAAGCAAGTTCTACCTTTCATGATAATAAAATAAAATAATAAAATTAATTATAATTTTAAATCAGGTAATGAGGTCAGAACGTTACAATGGCGCCCAACGTGGGGCTTTTCGATTATTAATTGCAAAAATTAATTATGCTATGAACGAAAGACAGCACTATGTCCTTGGCAACTTTCTTATTTTGTAGATAGAAAGTAGTTTGTATTAGCTTGCGTAGTTAATGCATGTATAAATTCATGTTGTACTTGTTGATCTTAGATGCAAGTTGGTTCTGCAATAAGATCTGATAAATTTATTTTTGTGTGCATATTGCGTGTGTTAAATCATAATTATCTTGTGTGACATGGGAATGTGCAATGGGTTTTGTCCAAACGCTCTCAAATTCTGTTGTATTACGGCGTTGATAATTGTTGTGATGCTTTCTTTATGGCAATTGCAATTAGTTGTCGAAATATTTGTGTGGATTTCGAGCCATATGTCCAGGGTAACGATATCCTTTCATATTTAAACCATTTTTTCCGCGAAGGTATTTGATGAGTAAAATTCTTCTTGTAATTTTTCCATTGAAATTATAGAATGTGTTGTGGAATGTTCTTTGGGTTTGATTTTATTGTGCAATCGCGGATTTTATTGAGGCATTTTATTTGCAGATTAGTATAAAGTCTCTCTGATGGTATGTTTTGCAATCCTTATTCTTTTCTTTGTTGTTGTGTATTGGAATATTCTTTGTGTGTCAACGAAATAGTTGAAAATAGCGTGAAGTCCAGTACCATTATTAACATGTCGAAAGAAATCATGGAAGGGTCAAATTTATCACAGGAGCCAGTACCCACTGATTCAAATACGGATCATATCGGGGAAGACAATAATGTCGCAGAAATAGCGTATTCCACCCAATCACCCGTTGAATTAAGGCAGGAAAATTTGGAAAATTTTCAGAATACCTCCAACATGAGTGCGAAAAAAGTCTCGGTGATTCCTGCATTGCAGAATCAGCAACACCAGATGAACGATATAGCGGCTTTATTAATGGAGAAATTTTCACAATTATCTGCTCAATTTACAACACAATTTCAAGAATCCAATGAAAAATTGTCTGAACTCTCAGTGCAAATGTCTAGTAAAATCGAGAGTCTTGAAAGAAAACAAGAAATGGCTCACAAAAGAATTGAAGAGCAATTTGCTACTTTTCGCGGGGAAATTGGCCGGGAAATAAATGATTTTAAAAAGGAAATTAGCTCTGAGATCATTCTTTTAAGCAAAGTCCAGACTGAGTTAAAGTCTTCCTGCAATGCCCTTGAGACAACCAACAATGAAATTTGTCGTAAGGTAGAAGCGAATAAAAGTTCAATTGAACAAATACGCTCAGAAAACAGTGAACATTTAGGTCAGATTTCTAAGTTTGCTCATTCAATAAAAGATGGTGTTGATGAAAATTTGGGCAAAATGAGATCCGAAGTTGGAAACCTTAAGAATTCCGTGGGAGAAATGGAGGAAAGTCATAAGAATCTAGAAACATCACAGCGTAACCTTGCTGCCGAAACGGAGGTAAAATTACGTAATTTGGAACGGAAACTAACCGAAAGGAATAACTCTGCTAGCAACAATGAACAATGTCAAGCTAGTTGTGCTCAGCTGTTTTCGGGAAATATAGAGTTAAAGCTGCCTAGATATGGTTCCATGGGGGGAATAAATCCGAAAGCTTACCTCGAAGACCTTGAAAGATACTTTCAAATTAAAGCTGTTCCGGACTCGGCAAAACTTTTAATCATTAGCCAGTCATTTTTGAACAGGATCGTTCATGGCTAAAGGTAGCATGTACTCCAGATATGTCGTACACACAATTTAAGGAATTGTTTTTGAGTGCTTTCTGGTCAGCAAAAATTCAAAACCAAGCGAGGACGCGATTTTACCAAGGAAAATACGAGCCTAAACCTGGTGATTCAATGGAAAGGTATGTGGAACGGTTAGTCGTAAAAAGTCGTTATTTTGACACAGTGATGCCGGACGCCGAGTTCATTGATATAATAAGCTCACATTTCAGCCCGGGGGTTCAAGAACACATCTCGCCTGTATATGTAAAGAATATCACTGATTTATTAGAAACACTGCGGAATCTAGATGCCATAGGACAACGAGCGAGCCGTGAACAGTGCGCGGAAAATGTGCAGGACAATCGCTCTAATTCTCATGGATACTTCCGGCCAAATAATCAGAATAACGGGCAAAGTTTCAAGGGAGGTAAAAATTGGAAGCAAGCCCAATCTGGCGATAAGAAACCTTGGAAGACTGATGGTCAGCGGGATGGTCACGGGCAAACACGCGGGGGTTCGCCGGAGGTGAATGCTATTCTAACCGTCGATCCCGACAATAGCATTCAGAACGAAAGTGAATATGAATTGAGAGTTGGTGCCGCACGCGAAACATCGCAGGGTGACCAATTAAAACAATGAGATTTCGCCGGGGATGCTGAGGGCTCTCCACAGTTTTTCCTTATTAATTTAACATACTGGCGAAATGGCGGTGTGGAGGATGAAGAGAATGATGCGGATATAGCAAGACCAAAGCATAATCAAACTTTCACTGTAGGGCAACGAGTATTATTACGCACCAGTCCACAATCATACACCAATAAGAAGCTTTTGCAAAGTTTATTATAATATATATATTCCATGCATGGTGAAAAGGATAATCTCAGTTAACGGCTACTTATTCACTAATGGAACCAATGACTTTAACCCCATAATTCACGAAACTTTAAAGAGTATTCTGATGATCTCAAAGTTTTGGTACAGTCGCGCGAGGATCATTTGGTGCAACTTGTTTCTCTTGGTAGTGACGATGGGCATATATGTGCCGGAAAAGGATAAAAACTTTCCGAGATAATATGTTGGGAGCTGATTTCTGGCAGACAGAAGGATTCCAATACGTTGGGGTACATTTACAGATAAATTTCTTGAACTTCACAGATGTTGTGTGGCATATCAAATCACCAAGTAGCCAAGGGAAAAGGATCTCCGAGGTACTAGGTAGATAATATTTTATTTTGTTTTGTTCATAAGGAATTACGCGAATCAGCATTCCATGAAGAAAATTCTTTTATGCCATAGAGCAAATGTACTTATAACCTTGTCTTGGGAAATCGGGAAGTATACTGGAGCGGCATCCGCGTACACTTGATCGAGATCATGTTAATTTAAAAATCACGCGAGGTCTGTAACGAATGGAGATAAAAGGGGATGTAATTGTCATTATTATATTCAAAGGATGGTGGCGGAAATCCATTACAAATACTTTGCTTCGCGGTGACATAGTAACAAAATATTTGGAACAATCTTGCATTGCTTTGGACAACCCTGCACTTCATAGATGACTTCACTGCTTAAAAGTTTTTTTTATTATTATTCAGATAGGATATGTTCCCTATCAGGTTTATTCATTCATTATATATTGAGATTGTGTTATCCTATGTGTTGAATATCTATATTGTCACAACAATAATTTGTTACTTATAAGGTTACATTTGAAATGGTTATATTATGTATTTAAGGCTTGCACAAATCTACCCACAATCAGGGATGGGAGTAAGAAAAGTCTATGTACAAAGTAGCCAAGGGACATATGTTCGGTTGAATATTCATGTCGGTGGAACTTGTGATGGAATAGGTTAGAATAGGTTACCAGATTTATAATTACTGTTAAATCAATGGACGAGGAAGGAAAATTTGTAAATTTCTTATTGTGAAAATTTAAATAAAACTAGTTTATTTAAATTTGCCGAACCAGGGGGAATATGTAACGAACGCGTCTTGTGACCGCTAGTTACATTAATAAACTATATGTTTATTATTTAAAATGTGGAATATTTTAGTGGGCGTTTGGGCGCAGTGTACATTGTACGAGTGTGGAGCGGCAGATCTGAGGAATGCCAGCAGGTCGGTTCCTAGAATTAGCGAGGGGAGAATAGTGAGTGCCTAATGGAGGGGAGATTTGTGCTTGCCAGGTAGACAAACAGGGTGATCGGCGAGAGTTTTTCTGTTTTTTGCATGTGGCACGAGGAACGAGTGAAGAGATATTCGATGCCGGACAGCCAGCACATTCGGACGATGTGATTTCTGGACTGTCTATTCGTGAGTGGGACTGTTGCTGCTACCTGGATCCGGACACCCGCTATTTTGTTTGAGCAGATGAGCTCAGGCAAAGGACGACATCTGAGGAACTGTGCTACACTGGTCCATAGCAGAGAAGACCGTCATCCAATGTGTGGCGGCAGACATGTACATTCGGTAATTATACATCGCCAATGAAGGACACTGTGCTAGCTAGACTTTCAAGTTCATAGTATTGCCCAGCTACGACCCTGCAGATAAGAACTCTCATAGCCCGGAGCAAACATCTCTTTCAGAAGTGAAGTCAAAATGTTGACTTCGTTTACTGTTTAAATTTTGTGTATTTTATATAAAATACCCTGGCGCCCACAAAAGGACAACTAATTAATTTTAACGAATTTTGTTATGTATGTCACGTGATTAATTGAAATAAAACCATTTGTGATTTCTCGTATAAAGTATTCAAGCAAGTTCTACCTTTCATGATAATAAAATAAAATAATAAAATTAATTATAATTTTAAATCAGGTAATGAGGTCAGAACGTTACAACCCTAGCTGCGATCCCAAATCGTTTAAAAACTGCGTTAGGATAATATTTTGGAGTATAAGAGATCAAACAGTGAGGGGATAACTCGTAGATTTGTCCGTTTCGCGGTTTTGTCCGTTTCGCTGTTTTGTCCGTTCGCGGTTTTGTCCGTTCGCGGTTCTGTCTGCGCGGTTTTGTCCTCGCAGTTTTGTCACTTCGCGGTTTTGTCCGGACACGTTCGACACGTGACACGCCACCTGCTGAAGACTTGCAACCGCGGCGGTGTCAGCAAACCTGTAGCAGGTGGCAGGTGACTGACATCTGGAGGTGTTTTATGTTACACCATGAACCCTACGACGCGTGGACGTACAGAATTGGACTCTTGACACTGATACAATCGTTTTACTTAGTTTAATCTTAAGAATGGTAATTGTCAGTCTGAGGTTTTGATTTTCAGATTTTTAACTAGCAACTCCATGCCGATAAGTGCGAACATAAATCCCCCAATTTTATCAACGAATTCCGAGTAGGTACACTGTTAATAACACAGTGAGGAACTGTAGCGCTCACCACAAGCTATCAGTGAACGATATCTGCATGAAGCGAACACACTCCGATGTGATGAATCTGTTAGAGACCTTTAACTCGAAGAAGAAGATACCTTTGCTATTCATTTTGTCCAGAAAAGGTATAGAAGTGACTGATTAAATGGTAGGGCGTGCAGATGTTCTTGATTTTCAGTGAACAACATCAGTGAAAGAGAAGCATTAAGTTTTTTGTGGTTTGTTAGGACTTGTCGGAAATTACGAGCAAGTAACAAATTTTTCGATCATATAGCCCATCTATTTCACCTCAGATACCAGAATGAAGTAGCTGTATGGAGTCTTGAGAGTCATGAGAGATATAAAGAGAGCAATTGATTTCCCAGGCGAGACCTGGGGACTTATTGTCAGCGAATATATATATATATATATATGTGTGTGTGTGTGAAGCACTCAGAAATGAAACTTCACGTATTGAGAGGGTATGTGTGTGATATTTTTTCAATGATTATAAACTCTAGACAAACTTATAAAGAAGTTGGTAGTATGAGCCCTTTTATTAGTATGATGTTACAGCTCCTGTAGCCTGGATGCCTGCACTGATTCAGTTGGGAAAGGTGTCATAAAGCCGAAATACCCTCTCCGTAGGCAAGTGGGGCCCACAACTGTAGAACTGTAGTAACTGGTCATTGATATCCTGAATGCTGGAACTGGGACATAGTTGAATATGCGAGCACATATTCAATCGGGACAGATCTGGGGATCTTGCTGGCCATGGGAATACCTCAACATCACGCAGACAGCGTATAGAGACGCGTACCGTGTTTAAATGAGCACTGTCCTGTTAAAATATAGCACTACGATACCATCGAATGAGAAATAACTTACGAGGATGCAAAATGGCCGTGATGTGTCTTGGTGACGTCAGTTCCCTCAATAACTACCAGCCGTGACCTGAAATCTTACCCGATGACCCTCCGCACCATGACGCCAAGGGTAACACCGCTGTGGCTCTCCAAAACATTAGAAGAATAGGACCTCTTCCCAGGTCGTCGCTGTATTCGCCGACGATGGTCATCCCAGGTAGCGCAGAAACGCGATTCATCGCCGAACACAGTGCGATACCATTAATCTGCAGGAGTCTGTCCTTACCTGTAACGGCATCACTCCAAAAGCAGCGGTTGTGTTGCGAGGAAAATATGTTAGCTTTCGTGTCTCCAGTTCAATCACTCACGTAACGTTGACTTAACTTACTATATACACAATGATTATCATCTTTACCCGGAGAACACAGTTTGGTTATCGATTAATCATTTACTTTTGTCCACTTCTGTTTACATAATTTTTATACATATTCGTTGAGGCCAATTAGGATCACGTTCTTGCAACTGGGCACAAGTTTCATTTTCATTTGGGTTCAGAAGTCCTACATTCGTTTTGAGTGGACCTGTTTGCGTTCTTCTGTCCAAGGGTTTATAAAATGCATTATGTCCGTATACGTGCCAAGAATGTTTTTGACGACAATGAGCCTGGTGTAGTTTACTTAGTAACATTTTATATAACAATCTGAATCTGTATATGACGTGTCTGGAAAAAACTTGTATAAGAAATGTAATTGAGTGTAATACGTTTGGCCAAGTGTTTTTGTTGCTAGGTTAATTTTTTTAATTTTAACTTCTAATTTTGACACATGTTACATCAGATGGGATTAAAAAAAAGATTCAGATTAAATTCAAAATGAGTTTGAATATCATAACATGACCTTAATTGCCCATGATTGTTGCATTATGGATCATTAAGCCTCTATTTATTCCCAAAGTATCAATTTTTCATCCCGTTTTTAAATTTCCGTGTTTTGTTATTCTTGTTTGCTACAATTATGTGCATTATTTCCCAACTTCCCGACCACACGCTGTTCCTTCTGTTGCCTGCTCCCAACTTTTTAGGCGGCTAGCGTCCATCTTGAGCGAACTGGACGCCCTCGTGGGTGGTCCGGCGCTGCCAGCAGATGGCAGCTCGATCGAGGGCAATTAAGCCTGGTGACAGCTGACGGGCGAGCCAGGTCGCACGCGTCACTCCTATCCGGCCTGAGGAAACCGACCCAGGACCAAGTCTCCCACGGACGAGCGAAAAATTCTCTTCACACAGCAGAATCAGTGGAGTGGTAAAACTGTAGCTTCAAACTAATGGAGCTCGACTATATGTCTGCGTCTTCTATTACCTGTAAGATAATGTTTTTTTGTTCTTTCTTCCTACTTTGATTGGCACCTTTATTTTTTCGTCCCTTTGCATGCCGTTTTCCAACTACCAGATTATTAACAACTGGATTTTGCTGGAATTTTGCGTTATTTATTTGATAGTCGGCTGTCATTTATACTATTTAAGTTGACTAGCAACGAGAGCCAAGCATCGCAGAGTATTAGTCCACTGTCATCGTTGAAATTGTTCGTATTTTTTTTTAATTCCTCTTTCACTCTTCGATCCTCTCTCCACAGCAGCCTCGTCTTCAAATTTTATTTCTTGTCCGGTGATGATAACATGGCGAACTACGGTGGATTTCTTTATGTTGTTTTGTTTATAGTGGCGGTTATATTGTTTAAAACTGAACATTCATTTCCGATATTGTTAGTCCATTTCTTTCATGGCCTCTCCGTAATTCTCTTTCCCGGAGGTAATTTACATCGTATTACGTATTACTTCAACCACCCAGTCTCTGCCATTAGATTAATGTGCTGACGTAATTCTAGTTTTCTATATTATTTACAATCGTTAGTGCTCTCTATACTCTCCTTATATAGAACTCTTTATACTGTAATTGTATGGAGTAATCTTTTCTCGTTTGCCTTCTGTATTTGACTTGTGTGTTTGTATTTCCGCATTACACTTCAACATGTATATAAAATTTTATTTCTATTTATTTGATTTTTTCTACATTATTTAGACATGTTTCTGATCTTTTTGCTTTCGCTATCTACTGATTTATTTTGTTAGAACATAGATGCATTTCCTTCCCAAGGTAATTAAGTTTCGTTGCTCGTTGTATTAACTTTGTGCTAACAATTAGTCCACATACCACACCCCTACTAAAGATTTAAAAATTCTTGATTTCATATTTATCTCTATTTATCTTTTTTTCCCCGCTGCATCATTCATACATACTTCTGTTCCTTTTCATTTAGTTATAAATTAATTTGTTCTTTTTAAACATCCCCATATTTTTTTTGTCCAGGTATTTAAATTTCGCTGCTCGTCGTATTATTTTTGTGTCAATAAGCGGTCTACATCTCATGGACGTAGTAAATAAGGTCATACATTTTGTTTTAGGGGATAATACTGTCGTGTTGAATGATTTAACTGTGATCGTAAATACAGACAAAATAACACATCAAGATAATCGTTGTTTTATACCAATATCACAGCATCTTCAGCATAGCACGTAACTAAATGTTTACTGTAAAGCCTAGTATCACATTCAGGTACTAAAGTTTGCCATTCTCAGATATATCAACTCGTAAGAATCTCCTACTGGCAGAATTAAATACAACAATAACTGAACATACGTCTTCAAACCTTCAGAAATATCAGATATATCAACTTTTGGTTCAATGCTCGTAAGAATCTCCTACTGGCAGAATTAAATACAACAATAACTGAACATACAAACAAGTCTTCAAACCTTCAGAAATATCAGATATATCAACTTTTGGTTCAATGCTCGTAAGAATCTCCTACTGGCAGAATTAAATACAACAATAACTGAACATACAAACAAGTCTTCAAACCTTCAGAAATATCGCCATCTCCACTCTGAGAAATGACACTCTTAATTCCGGAAGAAGGATCCTAAACTGTAAGATATGTGTCTACAAACAAATTTAGACATAAATAATAATAAGTAAATACAACTGATGTACTTACGACAGATTTAGAAGCAACATAAAACATTTCATAAATTTAATTCTTTACTCTAGATTAGGATATAACGAAAGAAAAGGCAGGAATTTCTGTTTAAAACGTATCCAAAATAGCTATTATTTCTCTTTCGTAGGCATTGTCATCATCGTCACTAAATCTGAATACCTTGGAAATGATGTGCGTTTTGGAAATAACGTTAATACGTGCTACCAATTGATCTCATAGTTCTGTATGTCATAAGCATATCAGAAGTCATGAACTTGGGCTAGGTTCCCGTTAAATCTTTATTGTTTAGTAAGCAAAATCACTGTAGACATAATCTGGGGAAAAAGTGTTTAACCGAAAAAAAAAACAATTCCTAGCTTTTATTTTTGAAAGTATTTTTATGGATTTCACACACTAAGACAATGTTTATGTTTTAAAAACATCCAATACAATGTTGCAAAATCCGTTTTAAAATACATTCGACTGTGCATGTTCCATAGTGGTCTCTGGTCATGTCCGATGCCGATTATCTTCATTGGCTTTAGGATACTATTGCTATACTATCCAGTTACACTATGCCGATGTATTCTTGAATGTTTTCTAAACTTCGACTACATGCTAATCTTCAGTATAATTTAGTTAAAGTGAAAGTTATTAACTCACATGCACATGTGTGAATGATATTTAATAAATGGTTTCTATTAATGTAATTTCAACTAGTTTTTCATAAAAATTCATACTTGTTCGTCGAATCTAAACTTATTTTATTAATTAATACAGCATTATTTGTAATATAATAACTTGTTACTCATTCATATTGCACTGCATTTTTAGATGTTCTGCGTTTCTAAAATATTTCATTGTTAAGTAGCTGATACCCGCGACTTCGTACGCGTGGATTAAGAATTTCTTTGCCAGAATTGAATATAGAAACTTGTTGGTAACGAAGGGTTGGTCCCAGACAACACTGAGTCGGCATAATAAGACAGGAAAGCTATCACTATATCATTCTACCGTCGAACATGTCTCTTGAAGAGAATCAGTTTCCAACATATTTCTGTCACCATTCGATAAGTTCTCAAAATTTTGTGACTACCACTGTGTATCATATCGGAAAAAATGTCCTGTGAATTTCCTACAGATTTTCTTGTCAACTTCCATCAATATCGGTACAGCCATTTAGTCGTCAAAACGTAACAAAAAGACAGAGACATACGTCCGCATTTATAGTATTATTACTGCAGATCACACACACACACACACACACACACACACACTGACTGCGAACAACCCCTGAGGGACCATTATAACGTAAAAAAGTGTACACCTACAGCACTGCAAGTCTACCTACGATTTGCTTCGCATTGAACCCCTAAATTTGTGATATCTACAGTTTAACATTCAATACGTATAACCTACGGTGTGACTCTTACGATCAAAAACAATTTTTTAAAATCTTTGCCTCCACGGTGATTTGACCCGAAGACCACTATCCAAACAGCCGTAAGCAAGCGTTTTAACCACTGAGCTACCACTATATGGAAAGGCAGTACAGAGATTTACACATCCAACGCGTCTGTCTATCGCCATTCAGTAATTTTAGAAAATTAGAAGACAATATGTATTATTTATACAGATAATTTTTCAACCAAATGTAAACAGTATTTTTCTCCTTGTATCAAAGAATAAGTGTGCTAAGTTTCATCGAGATCGGATGAAAACTGTTGATTTGTATGAAGAACAAACAAACAAACATTCATCTTTATATATATAGATACAGCATCATTTGTAATATAATAATTTGTCGCTCATTCATATTGCACTGTATTTTTAGATGTTCTGAGTTTCTAAAATAAATTATTATTAATGTTTATTGTGGCTATATGGGTCAGGACAGATTATAAGTGCATGAATTCAGTACGGTTTGAAGTCACGTTCTGCAATTACATCCTCACATCCTCCGATTTTGGAGGGATTCAGAACTTTTCCTTATGGGTTCGAAACGTTCATAATCAATAGTATACTATGTAATTGACTTTGTGAGGATGAATCGATTACCTAACGCTGCAATTATTTTGCAGAACACAATCAGAATCAATTAGTAAACTTTCTTCTCTCTAAGCGTTTTAAATGAGATGAAGGGCTAAGATTCTGTTGCAAGATTTCAGCTTCGTTCAGTAGTACCACCCACAGAAAAATATGTTAACTCAAAGAGTAAGTTAAGTGAATCTTGGCAAACCGCAATTCTGTTGAGTTTTATGGACATGTCCATTCTTTTTCTACCCTTTAATTCCGAACCGGTGATCGGCAAAAAGAGCTTTATGTCCTTGCGCCAATCGTCAAGAAATTATGCAGATTCACCGCGCCAACGTCTGTTAGAAGCGAGCCACAGCGAGTACCGATGCCTTATCTCGTTTTAGATGTTAACGTGTTTACAGACACAAATTATTACCCCTAAAAACGTGGTGTGGTTGTAATCTCTAGAAGGATAGGGCAATGCAGGTTTTAACACGCTGACAAGAAGATTAGGTAGGCTGTGGGCTTTACGATGCATGTGATTTAAGCTCAAATAAAGTATCGTGTCTAAACGGCAAACCACATGCTGTCTGCGGAGGCCTGGTTCGCGTGGGCGAATGCTTTGCTCTCTTCAAAGTAGCAGCAGGACTACTTGAGACAAGTGTACTGAAAGTAAAACGTATATAATGCAGTAAAAATAATATAATATCAGACATCTCAAACGGATCGAGTATCTAATAATTTAAGGATCTTTTGATATTAATCCAAAGAAGGCAGAAGTAGTGAAGATTTGTCACCTGACATTAGAACCATCCTGTAATTAAACTATAATTGTGATTTCATGGTTGAGTAATTCCTTTTCTCTCACTTACGAGATCTGAATGCCATTCCAATGGGAGTCTGACAATATACAGTACACTGTCCTGTTTACTAAAACGTTGGAACGTTCCTGACAATGCGAGTAAATGAATGCTAGTGAAATGTATAACAACGATTTAACGGTAGTATCAGGGAGCGTCCATGAATTACCTAGCTCAATTTTGGCTTCCTCTGACCCCCCTCTTCCTCCCCTCCACGTAGTCTGGGGTGGATTTTGCCTCCAACTCCCCTCCCCCCCTTTTATTCACTCGGCACGTAGCTTTTTCCATATTGATTCCAGAAGAAATTTTGTTTCTCTTGTAAGACTATCGTAAATACCAAGCGAAGGCAATTAAATGACGTAAATAAATATTCACATACTGTTGTGTGTTCTGTACCGTATTTTAACTGTGACAAATAATATGAATGAAAAGCTACGTGGTTTGGCCTGGACTCCCCTCTCCCCCACATAGTTCAGTGTAGCATTCTGAGCAACCCCTCCTCCCCCTCCTCCCCCCGACCCAACACGTAATTTATGGAAGCTTCCTTAGAAGTAGCAGGAATAGTAGTGCTAGTACCCATTGTGTTAGTTATAGTAGAAATAGTGCCAGCAAAAATAATTGTGACATTGGCATTTATATAACAATTCTTTGTAAACTTATGACGCTAAATACATAAAATTAATGGAAATATGGGCCTACATTAAATTCTGGGCAATAAGCTATGTTGTAAGTAGGGAAATATATATTTTTAAATAAAAATATTCCATTTCTGCATAGCCACAGTGTTCTATCGACCTATAGATGAATCACATGGGGAAGGAAGCAAGCAGTAATTAATGCACTGATCATGAAGAGATAGTTAAGTTTCGTAATACTCAGAAGACTCTGTCAGTGACCAGTATTTCATATTTGAGTGCCAGAAAAGCCCTAGCTACTAAACCAGTTCAGAATTATTTTTTTTTTTCCTGCTAAATGTTATAACTAGTTATTCGTGTAATTTCGAAGTAATGTGGCTGCATAAGATTTTTTTTTTACAAATTTATAAATATGGAAATAATTTTCCTAAATACTTTCATTCTAGTTCTTTCAATCATTTTTGCTAGCTCTACGCAATAGTGGAATAAACAGTTTTCAACGCTGATGTCACAGACTACGTGAAACTAACTGAAAATTGCCCTTGTTGATACAAAATCAATTTCAAGGTGTCACATTATTATTCGAGTACGCTTTATGAACCACATATTCATAAAAAAAAATGAAACCATAAAAAACTATTGTCTAAGTTTTGAAAGAACTTGTGGATTTCTGAAAGCCATCCTACAGATTTATTCGAAAGAATGCCTTTATTTAATGTACTTTTTTTAAAATTATGACAGTTCCCTACTCTGCTGCATTTACTAAACTGGTGAATGGTCTGCTATACCAATTTCGTATATTTTTCAAGAATTTTTAAGGATTCAGTATCTCTGAAATTGCTCTTACTATAACTTAGTATTATTGTTACATTAATTATGCAGCATACTATGTCCGAATTATTACTGTTTTTCTACTGAAAATAATTTTGTATTTAAAACCACTGAATACTCATGCTGCAGCTTTATACATTGAAGATCAACTGTTTTCTATGAACGCCTTACTCGGGTGCGTGTATGGGTGGTAATACCATGCGGGTGTTTATCCATCCATGAGAAGGTTTGGGAAGATGAACTGGGGTGGCTTCCCGGCGTTTTCATTGTGACGGTGTTGTATGACTGTGATAGTGTGCGTGTTTAGAGCAGAGTGTTGTTTCTGTTGTGGATAAGAGATGATAAAAGGTATAGAATGAAACACGGTACCGGCACATTCAGGCCTACTCTTCCGAGGGACACCTACCTGGTATTGTTCGCTATGCTAAACGCCTTTTATCCACACTCGATACGCTTTGCTCAGAGGCATGGGATTTAACCCAGGACTTTGGTGTACAATCCGGTGATTAGGAATTGTGTGTCACCAACTCTCAGTTACAAATGATAAAAACTAATATCTCTTAAATACGTAATATGGACACCTAAATCTACATTTACTTACTGTGGCTTGCAAAGGGTAATTTGCATCAAATTCTTCCTGTTCTTTCTGCGTATCTATTCCTTACAGCAAGAGGGAAGAATTCATATAAGCATCAGTGAAACACATTATTCCTTTTATATATATCATCATTGCGACCAAAATACGTTTGTTGCTGAAGTATTCCAATGCAGTGGTAGATGTTAGCAATGAATTTTTCATAGGAGTTCAGCCGGATAGTGTTGAAAAACGACAACGTTTCGACAACCGAATCGGTTGTCTTCATCAGGTCTGCTACTTTAGATATTATTACTTGAAATCACAAACTAGATTGTGGTTTCAGGTAATAATATCTGAAGTAGCAGACCTGATGAAGACAACCGAGTCGGTTGTCGTAACGTTGTCGTTTTTCAACACTATCCGGCTGAACTCCTGTGAAAAAATCATTGCATCCATAAGCAGGGAAATTCTCCACTCACATATTAGATGTTAGCAGGTTAGTCAATGGATCAGTACCAAAGTTTGTCACCTGTAAGTCAAACTACGGCACTCAAGCCTCTGATTCAATTCCATTGTATATTAACAATTGCTGTAACAATCTCTCACAAATAACAAGAATCTTTATTTTACACTTTTAATGTTGTCAACATTTTTTTTCCTCGATACGGATGCCATCTAGCACTACTGTGTACTCGAGATGGCTGCATGCAATAGTTTTATGAGCTATTTCGTGTTTGTATCAGCTACAGTTCTTCCGATTGCGTCTAAAAATAGAAATTTGACCTTATGTACGACCAAATGTGGCGCCGCAAATGTTTCTTTGAACTCTTCCGTAAGGGAATTAGCGTTACCGAGGATTCAGACGTTTTCTTTTCTTTGCCGACGTCCTGTGATACAAATCCGACTGTCAGCATCATTACGCTGTCACCTCCGTGAGCAGCTCGTAATGTTTCTCTCTGCTTTGAGCGATGCCGTATATATGCGGGCAGCCTCCCGCTGTGAACCGGGAACAAGTTCCCAACACGGCCGCCCGCCGCCAGAGCCTCCTAATTGCCGCTGTATAATGAGCACACACCACACACAAACATCGTCAGCACGCGGGGGGTACACTAGTAGAACACTTCTTCATAACCGATCACCGTAAAATTGCCGTGCCTCGGTGCGTCTGAACTACTACGTCAACAACAAGCGAATAAATGATAGTGGCGACGGTATTATTGAATCAAGTACAATACCGCACATTGACAATGTTAGAGCGACAAGTTGTTTCACCGTCTATGAAAGCGTAGGTATCGCGGGTTCGAATCCTTTCATAGTGCGTGAGCGTTTTAATAAAGAGTTGTTATCTCTATTCTGTGTGCAACACACATAGATAAGTCCAATTCTTTTTTTTTACTTATTGCTTTACGCCTCGTCGACGTAGAGGTTATTAGAGGCGGGATGGGACTGTGTACAAGGAACGGGAAGGAATTCGGCCATGGCCATTTTGAAGGAAGCATCCCTGCATTCGCCTGGAGTGATTTGGGGAAACCATGGAAAAATCCAAATCTGGATGTCCGGACGGGGATTCAAACCGGCCTCCTCCAGAATGCGAGGCCAGAACGTTAACCACTCACCCACCACTCTCGGTTCCACAACATGAAGAATAGTTGGATCGTACAAAGCAATTGCATCAGAGGTAGGACGGCGAGTACCTTTGCTCTGGGACCTACACTTTAACGTGGAATGCGATCCATGGAATGTCCTGACTTATCTCATGGAGTGATTTCGTTAAAACCATGGATAATCAAAATCTGGATGTTGTGCCAGCATCACACTCAACCTATCATATTATTTTCTTCAATTAATTTAATATATTTACAAAATAATGTGCTGATGTATGATTTTTATTTATTTTATAATACTATTCCACAGTCAGTAGTGCGTGAACTATTTGGGAACAGTATATTTTTTTTTCTTGGTATTAAAAACAGCAACCAGTCACAGCTTGTTGTAATTATATTTATTAACCATGGTTAATAAATATAATTACAACAAATAAATATAATTACAAATAAATATAATATAATAAACATAAATGCAACAAACTGTGAGTGGTTGCTGTTTTTAATATCAAGAAATTGGATTCAAAGTCGCTGAGTTCCACTAACCCATTATGGATAAATTATTGGTATAAGTTTTTAATTGTGACAGCATCACATTCGACTTATCATATTATTTTCTTCAATTAATTTAATATTTTTACAAAAGAATGTGCTGATGTATTATTTTTATTTATTGTATAGTACTATTCCACAGTCAGTAGTGCGTGTAGTATTTGGGAACAGTATAAGTTTTTAGCTGTGACTAATATTAAGATTGTTTATACCGAGTGTAAGAATCATCCAATGTATGGCGGAAAGTAAGCATATTCGAGGTGCAAGGCCATTGTATTTCGGCGGTATCAGTAGTAGTATAATTTGTGAACATTACAAGTAATTTCGCCAAGTAAAGTGAAGGTTTATGTTAACGTATTGTGAAGTATTAATGTTGATGGTTGGTGTAGTTTTCACGGAATGAAGTTCCAAACAGTTCTTATAATTAACCTATAACTGTAGCTCCTTTCATTTGGCCTGAAACAGTGATTAACTATGTTTTTTCTTCGAATTAAAATGAGTGGCAGCTAAAATTTGTTTGTGATGAATCGGGCCATTCATCCATAACACGCTGCTATTTCCTTTGGTGTAAGAAATATTGAAATATAATTTTAGCGGCGATTTTTCTTGGGCTGATATTGCTAATTAATTCAGTTAATTAGCCACTCTAAATAGGAAAACTCGTAATGTCGAGACGGGGATGCGAATCCATATCCTTCCGAATAGCAGGCCCGAACATTTCCGCTCATCCATCATGCTGGATAGGATGAGTTGATTCGGCAGGTGTAGCCAGTAATGTCAGCACCTAAAAAACGTTGTCGAAATAAAAGCTTTACGAAGCACATACTCATATCAACATAAAAAGCTCAGTTAACATTGTTGCAAAATTTATGACCTAGGAACAACGATCACGTAAACAAGAACCTGAGTCTTGAAACACTTAACTAACTAGTCAATTGATCTTACTGTTATGTCGTTGCATGTCGTGTGTTCTTAAGTGAAAACGCTTCGGTTATTTGCGTCACTAGCGTCGCATGTCTTCTCACGTTACGCCGAGCTCTGCTTGAACGCCATTCGTGCGAGCGTGGTAAGTGTTGCCCTTTTTGTTTGTAGCAGACTGTATCAGCTCTCGCTCCAGTGGTCGCACACACCCTGTGATCACGCTACCTGCGTGCATATACCTGTCGGATCGCTCACGGCCGTCGCTAGATGAGATCACGCGCACCAGCGGTTGGTATTTTTGTCGGCGGCAAGGTCGAGTCCGCAGCTCTCGCGTCGCTGGCGAGAGGTATGAGGTCGATCCACAGCGACTCCTGCGGTGTCTCGACTGAGCGTCATTTGGTCGCATAGTAAATCTCGCATTCAGTGTATTTGCTGCACTATCGATACAATCGGTCACCAGAGGGTGGTCTGGTGGCTCAGTGATTAAGGCGCCTGATGGGGGATCGTAAGGTCCCCGAATCGAATCCAGATCACAGTTGGGTTGTTAAAGACCTTTAACACACCCATCACCTCTAGCACATTTTGCTGTGTCAAGTGAAGTACGCCATAATGATTCCGTGTTTCGGATTCCACGTTAAACTCAAGGTCCCCTATATCTGGCAGGATTAATGAGCTAGGTTAAAGCGGATTACGCACCCAATAAAAACCCTGTCGCCAGTTCATTACGAGTACATGAGCTTTTAGTTTCACCGGAGATATCCACTTTTGTACGTCAAATTGTTACAACTATAATTTTTTTAAAAAAAGGCAAGTTGTTCCAAGAATTTCATATACCAGTCCTAGAAAATGGTTCTATACAGTGTTGCGCTGTGTGAAATATATATACAGTCCATCCAATTCACCTAATCTGAATTATTTTATATCCGAAATTTCTCACGCATCTGAAATCAATTAAAGCAGTAACAAACAAATATGGGTAGTACAGTACAATAGATTAGTGTAATTGTCAAGGAACTTGTAATCTGGCACGGATTCGGTATTCTACAAGCCCGTAAATAATTCCATCCATCGACCTTTAATACTAGGCAGTTTAATAATTTTGCGAGTTCCTTGTTTTCTGAAAGATGTAAATTTATTAGTGGACATTTGTCCGATGTGTGAGAGTGCCCCTTTACAAGTTACATTAAAAGCAAAGAGCATTGAGAAAGGAAAACATTTGGTTTGTCTGTAATACTCCGCCAAATCTTTTAAATGAGTGCTGATGCAGTAACAAATAGTCTGAGGATTTTGACAAACAACTTTGACAAATGATACGGTAAGTTCATTTGTCTCAGTACAATCTAGATAGGGAATGAGGCTTACATTTATCCTCACATGAACTGTGCTTTAGGTACATAAAAAGAAATATTAAATACTCAAACATCAACTGAAAGGAGAACAGTGATTATTCTTCAGTTCTGTACCAAATATTTACAAGACGTAATTGCTTCAAGCTACGACTGAAGATGATTTTCTGAATATTTGGGCTTTCAATTTATTTTCTTTTGTCGAGTCATTTATCCTTTTTGTGTTTACACATACCGATTTGCATCTTTAACACTTGAATACATCATGAGCAAAATAGTTGCTCTAGGCAAAGATGGCATAAGTGCATTAAGAAGTTTTTAAGATGAGTCCACAATGAGGTGAAAATGTTTACATTGAATCTGGAGACTAGAATACTTCATAATCTATTATAGTTATCACGGCTTATTAATGTGACACTGCATACACTCACTGTTTATAAAATGTTTCTCTCCGTTCACAATTTTCCATGTATTACAGAAAATGATGTAACATTTCAGTTTTGACTCTTCCTTAAAACTTGAAGTTTCTGGGAAACCGAGGCGATAATGCCCTATTGCGTGGCTCCTCTGTCGGTTGGAGTAGAATCTAATAAAATCAATAATTTGTATGGTTATTACTTACCACCTTCTTGTGTATTAGTATTAATATTTCTTACGTAAGTTAACACATTTATTAACTTTGCTAAATGATTTTTTCATTAGTAAATATTATCTGCAGGGATGGACATACATAAGAGAAGAAAATAATAATGGTAACATTCGTAATAAGCGGAAAATCGAGGTTATCGTTTGGTATCAGATTTGATGACTTTTTTCTTAATCTGATAATATGAGCAAACTTTGATGTATCTTCATAAAATTTTGTGATTACCACATCTTCCTGAAATTTTCTATTGCAGAGATAACTAGTATAATTAATATCCCATCACTCCAGATATCAGTTTTATAAAGTTACTGCAAATAATTGCAGACAAATCTCGATATAACAGCTCATAAGCCATACCTAGTTCTCTTCGGGTTATAAATCGTGCAGGTGTTTCACAATTAAGTGTTTGATCCTCTCTTGAAGTAATTTTAAGTTCAATTTTTTAAATTCCTTCATCTGGGAAGTAATTACAGTAAACAGAGGATTGTGGGAAATAAGTATGAAGGATTTCAACCATATATATATATCCTGTAACAACTTACGACATGAACCAGTTAAAACAAAAAGAACTTTTATGTCAAGAATGCATCATACTCGTACGTGTTAAACACCTGCTGATTTAGTATGTATTGTCTCTGAAGAGAAATAGGCCTGGTAGATGAGCCGTTAAGCCGGTCTTGATATTCTCACCCAGCCATAGATATTTTCGTTTGCCATGGTTTCCCTGTATCAGTTCAGGAACGTTGGTATGATTCCTTCAAAGGCCATGGCCGAATTTCTTCCCGTTTCTAGCCAACCAGCTTGTACCGGCTCTCACTACATCGAAAGACCCAAAAAAGTTACCAATTTTAATTACTCGTAGTTACGATAGGCATCATCCAAGATCAACAGTCAATTTGTACTGAATACCAAATTTTTCTTAACAATAGGAGTTCTTAAATACTGTACCGACTTACCTTTTTACCCTAGGTAGTTCAGCCTCTTACGTAATTGTATTATAATCTTGTTCATATGGGTTGCTAATCTAAGGTTGTTAGTATCAGAATAATGTGAGAATCCTACATTCAGTGCCATCGTCTTTACTTCCTTCAGGTTTTTCAATCATATGGTTAGAAAATTAAATGGAAGAGAACTTATTCTGAATCAAGCGTCAGCACTATATGATGCTGGGTGTATCTCAGCGAATACATGCAACATTTTGTGGTTTTCGCGCTACTTAAAAGAAACAAAAAAAAACAATTTTGGAGAGCATGCATTATAAATGAACAAAATCGTAGGTTAAAGTGGCTACTATAAAATTTCACGAAATATGCAGCTAAATACAGAAAATAAAAACCGATTGATTTTTCCCATACTTGATAGGACACAAGAAAAAGATTTTTTAATATTTGTGTGGAGGTACCCTAAAATGTTTTGAGTATCTGTTTCACTGTTGGTATAAAACACTTTTTCTAGAAAATTTCATCAGAAACGATGCAAAGGTAATGGAGCTGCAAGACTTTAATATTTGGAAGGACGCAAATCGCAAAATTAAGAGGTTTTAGTTTTTGCTACTTTGGCTATGTAATCCTTGAAAACAACGACATTTCACACCTGAGAATAACTGTTCAGTTTTTTACATAGATCATTGTAACCAAACACTTCCATAAATAAACCTAGAAAACTAGTTGTGGCCTAGATCCATGATTTTTCTGCAAGAATCAGAAATTAAGATATAGTTTAAACTTTAACTTTCGTGGATCATGTTTTCCAACAGTGCACTAGACATCGGTTTTGGACGGCTGAGCACTAACTGGGAGCGGACTAGTCAGTTTTTGAGTTGTCCACTGAGAGCCGTTGACCTGGAAGGCTCATTTCGCTCGCTCCAAGCCAACCGGTTACCAGAGGACGGCCTGCCCAGTTGTGCCCTGGCTGGTGTTTACTTACACGCGCAGCTGACACTGTAACCAGACTCGACAGGCGACCTGCACGAATCCCCCTGTGTGGGCAAACAAGAAGGAAATTCTATCGGAGCACCGAGTTGGTGGTTGGGTAGTTACAGCTTTCAACGCCTACTTTGCGCCACGTGACCTCGCGAATTGCCTTTAATCATGTTTACTGATCTTGAATGCCATATAATATACGCACAAAGGCAATATTATTCACAGCTGCTAAGTATACCGCCGTAATTTATTTGAGATTGGAGACCATCGTTAATCCATAACTGACCGTAAACCATTATACCCAGATGTCCACGTAATGGTTGCCCGAAGTCATGTTCCCCTGGCCCCTATCCTCACCTCACCTTTCCTTGTCTTCATACCTCTCTGAGTTGACGGCTGTGTCCATGTAAAGTCGCGTTTCCACGACGTCTTGTAACGAAGGCGGGACGGGAAGGGACAAATACTCAATAACACGCCATGGGAACAGGGCCGCCTCTGCTAGCGGGTACGAGACGCAGCTACCCACTCTGTGTCGGTAAACATCACAGGCGCACGTAGTGGAGCGCTGCTGCCATCGGTTTGCAGCAGCGGTGTGCACTTCTTCTGTTGCCGTAAAGTGCTCTGTGCCAAACGACACTAGGCAACTTGGTGGGGAGGTGGCAGCGAGGTAAGCGAGGGCTAACCTGCGGCGCGTGCTCGTCCCTACACTTCGGCTAATGAAGTCCCGTCCCGTCCCGACCTTCGTTACAAGACGTCGTGGGAACGCGGCATAAGGGAGCCTTCGCGTTTAGGGGTAAACGCTGCGGATGGGTTGTAGAGGAGGTTGGATTTGAGCTGCCTGTTTTAACTGTACGGGATATAGCTAACTTGTTCGTGCACCGTTACTTTTTTTCTTTCATTTTTGTTTCAACCATCTATGGACTACGATTACGCAATTTCATTTTCCTTCTCAGTTTTCTTCCTCCGTCACCAATAGCCTTTCATTCTCTGGCTAACCATTGCTTTCTCTTCCTCTGAAAATAACCTTCTTTTCCTGATTGATTTTTCTTCTGTCAGATACTTTACTTCCACAAATTTTCCTCTGAATAATTACCTGTGTTCGAAGTCGTTCACTTTGATTCCCCATCTTTCCAGATCCTGATGGACCTCCTTCATCCATGGAACTTGAAAGTATTTCTGATCTCTTGAAAGTTGACTGTTTCCTATTAATAATGACACTATTGTACCTCCGGCCCAAAGAGATATGCACCACCGAGAAAAACAAGATATATCAGGATCAGTTATTCATCCTGCACTTTGCTTGTACGTAAGAATGCTCCACAGCCAAAAGTATATCTGTATCTTCCCCATAAGGCGTTTTGGTTCTGGATGCAGAGGTAGGACGGCCAGTCTATTTCCTAGGCGCGTTTCCAATTGTTATTTTATGTGTGATGAGTGAATCGCTTTGTTCTGTGTTGTGTGCATAAAGAGGAAAGGAGAGAGAGAGAGTGAAACATAGTGCATAGTCATTCAGGCCTAGTCTTCCGAGAAACAGCTGTTAGCCACCATGTTATACGTCCACTTCCGACAGACGAATAAGCATCAACAGCGTGGAAAGCAATCATTTAGCGCTCTTTGTGTTTTAACCAACGCTTTAAGCACACAGTTCGTTCATGAGGAGTTGTGCACGAACATCTCTACTGAAATTATTGCCAAGTTCCATTCAGTGAAAATTCTTTCTACCAACAGGACTCGAATCAACTAAGCACGTGTTGGCCCCAAACCACCATCATGGTATATCAACGACCAGGGCCGAAAACAGTTTGCTTTACTTATTAAGCGAAAATTTTGGTTTTATCGTTTTCAGTTAAGTGTTAAGCATGACCTATATACTTTAGCAATTGTATAAATTAAATGATAAAAATAATTCCAATGCAATGTTTTTGTATGATTTAATGCCGTACGAGTTTCGCCTCCCGTCGACGCATCATCAGCAACGAATCTATGTTGAAATTTTATATTTAGTTTTCAAACTTATTATATAATTACTAGTTGAAAGAACACGCCAATGCAACTGTTTAGTTTATTTATTGCTAAACAGTTGCATTGGCGTGTTCTTTCAACTAGTAATTAATTAAGCAACTGTGGAAACATGGCCTGCAACAACATCGTATTTATTATATAATGTTTAACATAATTCTAAATTGAAAATTTTTCTGTTCCTATTTCAATTTAGAATTATGTTAAACATTACATATAACAAGTTTGAAAACTCAATGTAAAATTTCAACATAGATTCGTTGCTGTCAATATCTTGATGGGAGGTGAAACGCGTACAGCATTAAAGCATAAGGAAACAATTACACTGGTATTATTTTTATCATTTAATTTACTGAGAAAATGCGGGAAAATGTCCTACAGCGTTGAATTATATAAGTTCTAAATATAACATTGTATGAATAAAACTCTCAAAATGAAGCTTTCTGAGTGGAATAGAACTGAAAATTCATTAAAATAATGTCAGTAAAATATTTCACTACTTGGAAACAGGTAGAGAACTGCTATATACTAAGCATTTTGTGATGTATTTCTTCAGTTGCTTCAGTGGAAGCGCAAGATTAATAATCTTCTTCAGATTCAATACTATACTTGCTACCTTGAGTGTTGGCTCAAAGTTTTAACGTCTGGTCTCAATCGAGGATAAATCGAGATCACAGCCAAATGTCACTGGTTATAATCGTTACTTTACTGAGTTAATGAAGTAAATTTAAATTTAACTATGCAATCTACTGGCTTTCAAAATTAGTCTGTGCACCCCCGAAAAGATCATTTGTAATAGTAATGGCAGAAGCAATGGAAGTAACGTGACATTTGGAACCAGAAATTTGCCGTCATGGACGACGTGCGCCGGTCATAGTTGCAGCAGGCACGCAAATGTTTGTTTAATGAGTTGGCCGGTGATATATGAGGCTATAAATGAAGCCCGTAGGATTGGCAGTAATGTATGGGCTCGAATAAACAAATTAGCCGAACTCGGCGGAACGGAATGGAATTCGGGCCAGCGCAGCACGGCGAGGTACGGCGGGCCGTATCGGACTGTCTCATCAGTGAGAGGCGAAAACGGAAATAGCGACTAAGTATTTTATGTGATTCGTCCGTTTGACATAACGACATTCCCCCCCCCCCCCCCACCTCTTCTCCACCCACAAGTCGGAGAATTGCACTCTGCTATATTTAACATGTTTCTCGAGAGGAATCAGTCACCGAAAGCAATTTTGCCTTCCTCGTTTCGCTCGATTGGAACTACAAGAGAGACAGGCAGAATGTCCGCGAGGAGTCGAGTTAAGAGAGAAAGAGAGGGGGGGAGAGAGTCTTCTCCAATGTAAATCTTTCTCGTTCGCTGAAAGAAAATTCATCGGCCCCGAACGATTTTAATTGGAGTCGAGGAAGCTCTTACTCGGCTCCTTTGTGATGAAAAAGGCAGCATTAACTCTCCCGTTACAATACGAGCAAAAATATATCTCCGTATGCTTGTATTATCAATGCATTTAACGATGTATACGTTACAAAATGATGCTCTTCGGATCGGTTCCTGACTTTAATTGTTGCTATCAGAGCAACTACATTGAAGACATCAAATTCGGTCCTGAACATTTATCGCCTTAAAATTTCATGTCTGATTTTAAAATCTGTATTTTCTGCGTTTAGTGTAACTTATGATGTCAGGAGCAGAGGCGTGAAGTCAGAGTATCCAGAAGGCTGCGTGCTTTCTGAATATCTGGAAAGTATCTGAAATTTTTTTTATGTTTTTCATCATACTTCGGTGATGATTTTAAATGATATCGTCAAGATGGTCTGTTATAATTTATTTTATCGTTTAAGCCAATAAGAAATGCGTTAAACCACTAATTTGCATTATTCCTTCTTATTCTTCTTATTGTTCTTCTTAACTTCCCAAAACCTCCTCATACTTTTACTCTGGACTTGACGTCTCTCTGGGGTCCATGCATTTCTGAGCATCAGATTTTTTGCCGTTAAAATCTTAGGTGAAAAATTGTGTGATGATATGGAAGATTTTCTTGGTCAGTCGTGAGTCATCTATTCGTGCTATAGACCCATATCCGTAGAATTTCATTCGTGCGAGTGAGGCGAATTGTTCGGTCAGTGATTAAACAGCTCTGAACTTTTGCGCATCCAGATACCGTCTTGGATCTTGGAAACGAATATTTTTCTCAGTATCGATTACTGTCCGTTATAATAATGAAATTAAACTTTTTTTTATTGTTCTCATAAACTGCAAGAAATAAACATTTAAGCTAACATATTTTCCGTGGTGTGTAAGGTTTTGGAAGAAACCATACATATTGGCTGTTCCCAACCAAATGCCAATTACTCGTTCACACATTACACCTTGTTTACGCAGACGAAGCTCAGGCGACTGAGCGATTCCCGGTATAAAGAGGGCGAAGAAGCGGGATGTTATCCGGGACATCCTGTTGCCTTTGGGTTTCTAAACGGTCCCTGAAGGTGGACGCATCAGAAATGATCAACGGCATGGGGATGCAGAAGGCAACGGGAAGCAACTGCACTAAGGACTCAAATGTTATCCCGAGGTCATGTAACCGTCTCAAATTACATATAAAACAATGGCTTCTTTCTGCGTAAAATATTCTGGAGGTAAAATAGTTCCCCCTTAGGTTCTCCGTTTGGGAGACTACGTAATTGTTAGAAATATGCTACAAATCGAAGCGCGGGAAGGTAAGTTAGATTAGTGAAATTAAGTGGAAGAACATAGGATGTTTGTACTGGGGAAAATAGAATAACTAGCACAAAATCTTTCAACAGGTTAACTGGTGTAAGACTTGTAATTAATAAAAGAGTACGGAAACGGATGAGTTATTATGCACACTTAGGTGACAGGATTATTCTAATGATATATATTCAGCCGGAGCATACATGGTGTAAGGGAAAGATGGCCAAAGAAAGAAAATATGTGATTAAATTGAAAAATTAATTCATTATGAATAAGGTGAGTAATATCTAATAGTCAAGGGTGACTGGAACACAGTAGTGGCAAAATAAAAATACTGTACGAAGTTTTGGTAAAGTAGAAAGAATAGTGAGGAGAGTAGGTTATTAGATTTTTGAGAAAAATATAAATTAACCACAGGAAACACACTGTTTAAGAATCGTTCTGAAGGATATGCATCTTTATATGTATAGGGGATGCATATAGATACCAATTAGACTTCAGAAACCACGTTATAGTCCGTAAATCATACTGGATAACTATTAAAGACTCCACTCACAATCTGACAGTTATGAAGTGCATTTTAATATTAATGAGGTTGAAGACGTTACCCAGGTAAAACAGACTTGAAGTGAAGGAATCGATAAAATTACACATGAGAAATTGTGGGTACGGGTCTAAGAAATAAATCTGGAAGGAATTCACCACAAGAAGGATGGAGATGGAATGCACTGAATATTGAGATAAGCAAAGCTGGCAACGAATCATTAGGATTTATAGAGCGTTCATTTAAGAGACAATGCTCAATATCTCTTTGTTCTATCCCCCACTACACTTCCCGTCCCCTACGTGCAAGGGGAAAAAGTGTCAACCAACAAATTTTCCACTTGCAAACTTAGATGCAACGGTATGCTCAAGGGAATAGGCAACTGGGTGGAATGGTGAGGTGAGGAGTGGGTCCTGGGAATATGACCTTGAGCCGTCAGTTGTAGGTGAACTGAGTATTGGAAAGAAGCAGGCCAAAAAACTTGGATTACAGAAGAAATTTTGGAGTTAATGGATCAGATACAGAAGATGGAACAGGTAGGCAGCAGAACATATATTTTACAGTTCAAATAAACAGGAAACATAAGAAAACAAAAAAGTGGCTTATTTCATTTGGTAGAAATGAAGAAGCAGGCCAAAAAACTTGGATTACAGAAGAAATTTTGGTGTTAATGGATCAGATACAGAAGATGGAACAGGTAGGCAGCAGAACATATATTTTACAGTTCAAATAAACAGGAAACATAAGAAAGCAAAAAAAAGTGGCTTATTTCATTTGGGAGAAATGCTCCAGAAAAGCATTGAAAGATATATGCAATTACTAAATTTTACATTTTGATTAAAAGATTACTTGTCATATCTGTACTCTGATTACGTCAAAAAATTATTAGCTAGTCAGTTAATTTGTTTGTTATTACTAATTGCTATAAATTTTGTGCCCACATGCCACTGGCCCAGAAATTTCAGGAACAGAATTAAAACCATTTATAAGTTAGTTTGAAAGACTTTAATAGTTGTTTAAACTTCAAAACAAGAGTGTCAAGAGCAGAAAGCCACAGCTCAAGCGACATCGGGTAGCGGAATACAAATGGTATTCTCTGGTAACTCTTCGTATCATGTTGCCCGAATAGTCAGACTACATGGGCTACCACACTGGCTTAATGTTATCAAAGCTATTCGTTTCCAGGAATTCGCTACGCACCACGAATCCAGTTTTAAATGGTGCCTGTCAATTTATCACCGACACCGCCCAATAAAAGCATAATTTGAATGCAGAGCCCATCGAAAAGCTTCGTAATGGAGGATTGGCAATCAGCTTCACCAACTGCGGTACTCGACAATGTCTATTTGATCAGCCAACCACTGAAACACGCAGACATTATCCAATAACCGGTTAAAATGGAATAAAATGAGTACCATCCACCACTCGAATCCGACAAAGCCGGACACAGTACACGAATGAAGAGCGCCACTTCTGATGGACGATCTGTGTGCATGTGACCAGCTTGACCACAGCCGGTTGATTGGTGCGTCCTGTTGGGCTCTTGTCACCGGAGATGAGTGTACAGCGTGACAAGTGCTCACTCGAACTCGATCCGAGTTCATGTCGGTCACAGCAGTTGTCCAGCTTCATATGACAGCCACAAAACAGTGCTGCACTGTGCTAACGAAGTCATGTTCACTAAACTGTAAGATCACTGAAATTGAACCTAATGTGTCTTTTCTGACAACTGAACCACAAATGGCATATATTATTAGGGTCTACTGTACCTTCTTGAATCAATTACTGACCTAGGTCTGAAGAAATTGTTTGTTAACACTGTGTATATGAGGCACATGAAACAACGAATACTGAATCATTAAAAAATTGGTGAAACAAAATAATGTTGATGGGCGTTTTCCCGTTATGTCAACGGGATGTAGTCTTCACGAGTTTGAAATATATCTGTGGTCCTTTCGTAAAGCATACACGCGTAATGAAGATGACGGGGAATAATTAATTGAAACGTTGTGTTTTTATAAGTCTGTACGACTGCAATAATGTTAGAAGGAATTATTTTCAGAAAAAATCATAAATAAGATAGAAGAATTATTTCTACGCGGCTTTATAAAATCTTTTCCCAAGCTGAGAGATAGCTACAACCTAAATAATATTTTTTAAGTCGATCAGACTGAAAGTGGAAAATTTATAAAACCACTAACAATCTTCTATATGTTTTATACAACTGTATAAAATCATTTACTTGACTTAAATCTTTTTCAACTTTTGACCTTCTCATCTAAACCTCCAAAATGAAAAACAAAAATATACTTAAAAAATTCAGATGCTGCACTGCAAATGTTTTGTACGCACCCTGTTTTTTGTGGTGTTGAATTCACTCTATATCTGCCCCCAAAAATATTGTTACAGAGTGATTCAAACAACACTAACAACGCTTAGTTTGCCATGCGGGATGGAAAACTGAGCGCGTTTTAAGAGCAGATCCATTTCCAGAAGAGCAAGTTTTGGGTTTTGTAGGATGTCATCGTTAGAGAACGGTTCGGATATGTTGGTAGATATGCACTCCACATTTCGTCAACAAAACCAACAAGAGCATCAAATCGTGCAGAAAATTACAACATGGGACTGAAAATTTTACCTCCTAGTTCAATACAACGCCTAAGCAGGCAGTTCAAATCCGTGCTGTTGAATGTTCGGCATTTCTGCCGCTCAGTACTTTGAGCTATAAGATCCTCTGTTGAAGTTATGAAAATAGAATAGGCTATATCCCTTAAACTACCCCCCAGATAAAGTGGGTAAGAGTAATATCTGGTCATTGTGTTGACCATGAAAATGGTCTCGCTTAGCCAATCCAATTAAGGTGCAAACTATGGACTATGGAATGAAGTAGGGTTTGCAGAGGGATGTTATTAGGCGCACCTAACACTGGTGACTATTTGTTGCATAACTATTAGGGCATAAAAACAATCAAAACAAATGTTGACCCACTAAACCAAAGAATCCATGCTTTTCCCGACATATGTTCCCTCATAAAAACTGAGTGTTTGCTTTCCCGCATAATATACTAACGATAGTCGATGTTGTTTTGACTCATCCTGTACTTCTATGGAATTGTTTTTATGATCGTAAGACAAAGTACATTGAACTATTCTTGTCTGTCAATTCTTTATTCAACCACTTTAGTGTGATTATTTAATGTTAGTAAATAGTAATATGATTGCATATTTACTACTGTCTCCGGGCCAAAATAACTAATTAATTTTTATCAGTTAACTAACATAACAGATTTCAAAATACTGAGAGTGCTAAATCAAAATCGTTAAACAATTTATATTTCAATCAAAGATTTTTGGTTATTAGTACAAAGGAACAGCAAACGCTCGTTAATTGTTTCATGATTTCTAGTTTTTATTCACAGTTGAAATTAGTATCCCACAAAATTCTGCACGAAAGTTATGCTTCCAGATCTGCTTCATGACAGAATGCTTCGGATTCCATTCTGCGTGCATTTATGTCATGACTAAATTCCTTCACTCAAACCAGTAATGTTTCTGCTTTGCAGCCAGGATTAAATTCGTAGTTTATTTTATTACTAGCTGCCGTATCAGGTATTATGAAGTTACTGACGCTGCCGGTTTGAAATAAGACGACGAAAACAGCAATTCGAAATTCTTAAGTAAGTCCCGGATCTTTTATGGCGGAATGGCAGAATTTGTTCAGAGACGGCATGCGCCATGTTCGCGTGGCCCGCGGCCTTCTTGCGGGACGAGTTAATTTGCCGCTTCATATGCGTCTCGCCTGGCGAGGCTTTCTACGCGGCAGTTCACGCAAATTAACTTTGGTGTAACGCTCGTCTAGATAAGCTCGCGTTCAGACCCGGTCCGTGGCCTGTAAGTTAAGACGCAACCTACTGCATCGACATACTCTGGCGCTCTAGTCGAGTGGGAGGAGCGTGCCGCCCGCGGGGTCCAAGGTCGCCGGGTCAGGCGAAGCTGGTTCACGTGTTTCCTAGCAGAAACAGTGGATCCGCTATACAGCGTAGTAACATTGGCACTACATACGAGCTGATACAGTAGTTACATTAATTTCATGCAGGGACGGGAAGTGTTGAAGAAACAAAACAGTAGAATCAATATAAATGGAAAAATAATCAACTGTAACAGGTACGCAGGTGACACTGTTGTGATAGCAGGTGATCTACCTGCACTCCAACGCATGACAGACAATTTAGTTCAGCACAGTGAAGAGTTTGGCCTGGTTGTCAACCCTTCCAAGGTCAAAATTGTGGTCTTTTCTAGGAGAAAAATCCAGGTAACTCTATCAGTGAAAGGCATTAATTCCAAGCAAGTATCCTCCTTGAAATACATAGGCACTGTGATGGATGAGCAGTCTGATTACAATGAAGAAATCAAATCTACAATACAGGGTGATTAAAAAAAACGTGGACAAAATGGCATGGTAGATCTGTCATACAATAAGGATCAAAAATCGCATAGGAACAGATGGTCGCAAACGCCTGTATACTGGACCAATCGAATGGCCACCACGATCACCAGACCTGTCTACTTGGATTTTTTCTAGTGAGGATTTTTAAAAGGAATTGTGTATGAAACACCTGTTGAAACGCCAGAAGACTTGGTAGGAAGAATCGTTGCGGCAGCCGGATGTGTTCGAGATACACCTGGTATCTTTGAGAAGGTGCGCCGTTCCATGCAACGGAGATGCCGGGCTTGTCTCGATGCATCTGGCAAAAACTTTGAGCATCTGCTGTAGGCTCAACATTTGGCTTGCATTAGTTGCACGTGAGTGAGCAATTATCAATAAAATGATCTGTAATGGTTTTGTTTCTTCTCTTTGTGTCAGTATTATTTTAGACGCCCTGTAGCGGCTCCGGATCGCAGTTCCGATCCTCTGTTCCTATGCGATTTTTTATTTTTATTGTATGACTGATCTACCATGTCATTTTGTCCACGTTATTTTGAATCACCCTGTAGAACAGGACAGGAGACAATTAACTAGCATGATTTTTTCCTTCATATAATCAGATCTTAGTTCTCAACTGAGAAAACAAATAAT
>JARYHS010011408.1:150061915-150309210 GCA_031002005.1 Vandiemenella viatica
AAGTTTAACCCACATATACAACCGTGAGCTAACAAAGACAAGACAAAATAAGATAAAGATTAATCAAAGTGAGTCAAACCTTTTAGACATAAATGAGCTAGGAAAATTTTCTAAAAGGTTTCGCCAAAGCAGTTGAGGTCATGTCGTCTCAAAGATACGTACAATGAATGTGTCTTCTTTTCCGTGCTGAAATAATTGACATCCTGAATTTTGTCTTAGATCACGAATTATTGATTACTAGCCACAAAGCTCGTCAAAAATGACGGGTTTAACGGTCTGTTCTGGCAATTTATTTCTTTTAGTTGCTTATTGTTATAAAATAAAGCTCAATGTGCTGTAATTACTCATCCCTCGTGATGTAGCAAAAATTTCAGTTGTCAATTTGGTTCAGGTTGCGTTTCAGCGTAAATACAATCTTCGCCAATATAGCCGATAGAAAATCAAAGC
Organism: Vandiemenella viatica; assembly: GCA_031002005.1. NCBI lineage: Eukaryota > Metazoa > Arthropoda > Insecta > Orthoptera > Morabidae > Vandiemenella > Vandiemenella viatica. Next base: position 150,062,363 of record JARYHS010011408.1, read on the forward strand.
TTCATTCACACGCAAATTAATACAGTCCCTGTATTGCAGGTCGATGTCATCATTCATCGATACCGATCATGCATCATGTGATACAAACTTGATACAAAATCTTCACAGTTTCTTACATCTTTCTTATTGTCTATGATGAAGATCGATGTTTTAACGCCTGACACAGCTTACATCCGGCTGAAATGACGACCCCAGTGAAAACGAAGGATGCTAAAAATAAATCTTAAGAAATTACGTTATGTCACGTAATATTAGTTTTAATTGTGGTTTAGGTCGCATAGATTCGCGAACAATTTGGAATTACTTTAATTCAAACCAAGTCATGATTTCAGTAAAAAAAAAAAAATAAAAAAATGCTGATAATTAGTATGCCGTTCTAACATTACTTAAATAAATAGAATTGTTATAAAATAAAGCTCAATGCAATTCCTAGTGCCTTGCCCAATAACAAAAGGTTTTCGTTGCTGTCCTGGTCCGGGTTACATTTCAACCCAATCACGTACTAAACTTGCTGCCAGAGAAACAATTATTCAATTACACATATATTAATGTATCTACTATATCGCATTTTAGTGGTAATAACGCATCGCGATATAAACTAAATCAAAAAATCTTTACAGGTTATTCCATCTTCCTAAAAGCATTACTTTTCTTACTAATTACCTAAATATTAGAATTGTTATAAAATAGCTCAATGCAATTCCTAGTGCCTTGCCCTATTACAAAAGGTTTTCGTTGCTATCCTGGTCTGGGTTGCATTCCAACCTTATCAAATACTAAACTCGCCACCCAAGAAACAATACTTTAATCACACGCATATTAATACATATCGCATTTTAGTGATAATGCATCGCGATATAAACTAAATCAAAAAATCTTTACGTGTATTATTCCACCTTCCTTTTTTATATTCGTGATTCGGATAGATATTAACACCTTTGAATGGCTGACACATGCGGTTGAAATATGGCATTAGTAAAAGCAAAGGAATTTAAAAATAAATCTTAACAACTTACGTCATTCCACTTAATATTAGTTTGAATTGTAGTCTATGTTGTCTAGATCCGAACAGTGTGGATTAAAATAAAGCAATGATGAAAGTAACAGAACACTTAAGAAAAAAAAATTATTTTAAAAAAAAATATTTAAATTTAAAAAAATTAAATTACTTATGCCCTCTGGTGCCAAGTGCCAGTTCTAATAACAATCTATCGAAATTGCCGCTAACATTGAAAAAAATTAAAGCTTTTATCTTACATAACGAATACTTTTACATAAAATGAGTATTACGTAAATATAAGCATCTAATGATTGATACGTCGATTTAAACGCAATACATACTTTTATTTCAGTGTTATGTCAATTAATTTATTCGCGGATGCTTAGAAATGAAATACGTCACCAAGAAAATTGCGTAAAGCGTGACATAATAGTGCGACGTCATAAACTGACCTCATGCCGTGACAGCTGACGTCATATGTGACAGCACGTGACAGCTGGCCTTTTTAATATTAATAGATGTTTCGGCTTAATCGCAGCATGGTGGCAGAAATTAACAAAGAATTCGCTGTCACAAGAACGGTCGTAGCAGTATCACTTTTGGATTATCGTTTTATGGGTCTCAAAGAAGTAGATACATATTTGGAGTCGATACAAAAGACCAGTCTTCCTTTCTTGCCTCATTTATCAATGAAGTAATCACTGCCCTTAATGTACCAAAAACAAATGAAGGTAGGGACCCTATTGCTTCTACAAACTCCACCAATGATAAATCGTTGCTGCAAAAACTATCTATGAGACATCGTATATATGGTGATAATGATTATCCAATCGATCAAGAATGTTGGAGATATTTAGCTTCTTCCTGTACATCAGATCCTAAAGATAGAAATATTTTAAGTTACTTGAACGGCAAAAAAATAAATAAATAAAATGAAAAAATGCCTTAATTCCTGTTTTCCACCCCCGTCAAGAGTTTTCTTCGTGTGCCTGCACAAGCACCCCGGGCGAAGGAGTATTGTAAGTGACTAGGTTAGTCATTTTTGCGAGGTCTAGGACAGTGATGTCAAAGATACGGCCCGCCGGCCGCATCCAGCCCCCTGGCCCTATCAATACGGCCCCCGATCGCAGGATCGCAATGTGACACAAAAAGAAGAATCATGTTTTTAGAGGAAATTTTATTTGAATCTGGTCGGCCTACACATTCTAAATTTAATATACGGTCCTCTGCAAAATTGAGTTTTGGCACTTATGGTCTAGGACAAGCTCAATTCGCCTAAATAAAATTATCTTCTTTATACACGATAACTACAAAGAGTGCAAAAATTTGCAAAATTTTGAATATAAAAGTGAAACTTTACTTATTTTTTCTTCGAGGTTAAGTAATGATATACACAAATATCATAAAATACAAAATAGTCACGCCGCCGGCGTTACGCCGCCGCCGGCTGAAAATGTTCGGCGCGCCGCCGCCGAGATTTTAGCAAGCGGCGCCCACCTCTAGCACAGACACACACATTTTTTTTTTTCTAACATGATCGCTGTGTTTAATACAAAAAGTAAGACTAAATAGCATTGCACACATTTACTGGGCTTGGTCATTACTGAGCTATACTAATTGCAGCCTTAACACTAAAGCAAGCCTAGCTGAATGATAATCAAGAATATCACGCTTAGAATGCACATTGTAATAGAAACATGAGGAACAAGGAAATAAACTTTAAAAAACTGTATAATTCATTCAGTATTTCTAGATTTGTTTCTCTGCAAAGCGCTAAAATCACCAATAATGCGTGACAGTGATTACATTATATACAGCAGCTGGCGACCTTGCAAAAGGAACCATACAGGCTTCCTATTCTGGCTGATCAGGGATCTTCCCAGTCAACAACGGCTACCAGCAACCATATCGAATTCCAATTTTTAGTTCCCCTCGATGTTCCTCCTACAATCTGGTTGGTGGGTAATGAGTCATAAGTTTTGCAATCAGCTCCAGTCGTCGGCGATTTGTTTGAACCATAGAAATGTTTGCTCGCGGCCTTTGAAGCTAATCGGATCTCACCGCGGGGGTTGTCAGTATGAGTGGAGGGATTAAAAGATTCTGCATAGAACCAGAGAGAGGGGCCAGGGGTACGTCAGGGGAGGGAGTTGAGTGTACATTCAGTCCTGTAGTGTGGCTTATTGCAGGCCAGCTGTGGAGCTAAGGCCGCCAGTATAATTTCAATACTCATTACAGATAATGATATCTTCTCTCTTATGTGAACCAAAGTTTCAGTGTTTAAAATATCGTCTCTATTGTCTTTCAAAGACTTTGTTAAAATTATTTTAAGAAACCTTAATTACAAGGAAGCATTCGCCCCACTAACAATTTCCCTACTCAGTTGTTTCCGCATAAGATTATTTTAAATTCAGTTTGATTTATTTATTGCAATTTTCCTAAACACATTTTCCTTATTTTTATACTAGCCTCAAAGCCCGTCAAAAATGACGGGTTTAATGGAGTGTTCTGCCAAGTAATTTCTTTGCAGTTGCTTGACTAAATGGAATTGTTATAAAATAAAGTTCAGTGTAATATCTCGTCCCTTGTGCTGCAGCAAAACGTTTCAATTGTCAACTTGGTTCAGGTTCATTACAACCTAACCGCAATCTCCGCTAATATTGCCGCTAGAAAATCAAAACTTCAATCACACGCGAATTAATGCATTCCCTGTATCGCATATCAATGTCATCATGCATCGCGATATAAACTTGATCCAAAATTTTCACGTGTCGTTATGCCACGAAATATTAATTTTAATTGTGGTGTAGGCCGCATAGATCACGATCAATCTGGAATTTCCTTCATCCAAACCGAGAAATCATTTCAGTAAAAAAAAATAAAAAATAAAAAATTAATATGCCAATTTAAACGAAATGTTGGCTTTTCTTTTAGTGTTCTGGCAATTCATTTCTTAGCAATTGCTTAACTAAATAGAATTGTCATAAAATAAAGCTCAATGTAATTCCTCGAGCCTCGCGATGTAGGAAAAGGCTGCCGCTATCATCCTGGTCCAGGTTGCATTTCAACCTAGCCACGCTAAACTTGTCGCCAGAAAAACAATACTTCAATTTCAAGCATATGTATTACGTTTTAGTGTCAAAAATGCATCGCGATATAAGCTTTTGTTATCCGTGATTCAAATCGATATTACAACGTTTGAATGGTGGCTGAAATATTTCATCAGTGTGAGTTGAGGAAATTAAAAATAAATCATAACAACTTACGTTACGCCACGTAATATTAGTTTTAAATGTAGTCTATCCTGTATAGATCTCGCTCAGTTAATCAAACTACTCATGCTCTACTCTATAACTTAGAGTTCAAGACTGCTGTTAACATTGCTAATCGATAATTAAAGCTGTTATCTTAAATACGTATCTGGTACCAAATATTTTAACAAATACTTTTACTTCGAGCGACTATTAAATGAATATAAGCAACCAATAATTATTATCTCATTTTAAACAGAATACGTACTTTTCTTTCATTGTTCTGAGAATTAATTTATTCGACGATTCTTAGCAAAATAGAACTGTTATTATAACGTGCATAACCTAGAACAACATATCTGGTCGTAAGTTGGACAACAAAGGCGAAACGTGGGACGTCATAATGCGACATCATAGTGTGATGTCACCGCGTGACACAGCATTGTGACCAAATAAGCGTTTATAAGAATAGATTTTTTCAAGACTTCGTGAAGCTGTTCCGCATTTAGGTAACTGATTTATCCCAATTCCTGATTCCATTGTATAACAGAAAATTTTCTAACTCTCTTAAGCTTAAAATCAACTACTAGTTTCTGATGCTACTCGTGTTTCTTCTGTCGATATCCACGCAGGCCTAAACACCGATATGCGCTTTACTCATTCCCATTAATCTCTCTATATGTACACACTTTGACAATAAATTTGGCCACGGCTGAAAAATTCCATCTCTCGTGATTCTCTACTTCTATTATAGCCACCTGATTCTTACATAGTTTATAGAGTATTCTTCTATCTCGATACTTTAGACCTGACTTCTTTAAAATTTTGATCATCTTGTCCCACCTAAAATTATCAAAAGCTTTTTCTAAGTCAACAAATGCCATAAAACTATCTTTGTTTTCCTTGATCTGCCCTTCAAGTATTAATCTTAAACACGAAATTGCTTCCCTTGTACCGCGATTTTTCTTAAACCCAAACTGATCTCTTCTACTACCCTTTCCATCCTTCTGTATATTATTCCGATCAGTAATTTTGAAGCATGTGATGTTAGACTAATGGTGCGATAATTCTCACATTTGTCGGCTTTTGCTTTCTTTGGAAGTGTGAAGATGATATTTTTATTAAAATCAGTTGGAATTTCTCCTGTTTCATATATTTTTGATATCAGCTTGAATAATCTTTCGATTCCTTCCTCTCTTAGGGATTTAAGAAGTTCTGCAGGGATCTTATCAATTCCAATTGCCTTATTTGCTTTCAAGTCATTCAGAGCTTTATTAAATTCTGTCCTCAAAACAGGATCTCTTAAGTCATAAATTTCGACATCACCTTCCTTTTCCATTACACTATTGTCCAAGTCGTCCCCAACATACAGTTTCTCAATGTATTCTTTCCATCGGTTAGCTCTATCTTCTGAGCTTAAAAGAGGTTTCCCATCGGCAGCTTTAATGTTCATACCTCATTTCTTCATTTCTCCAAAATTCTGTTTGATCTTTCTGTAGGCAACATCTTCTTTACCTGCGATCATTTTCTTTTCTACTTCTTCACACTTTTCTTTTAGATATTTTTCTTTTAGCCATTTTTCTTTTGCTCTTTTGCATTTCCTATTTATTTGATTTCTAAATTGGCTGTACTGCTCTCTTCCTGCTTCATCCTGAGCATTTTTGTACCTTCTCCTCTGATCCATTAGCTCCAACATTTCTTCTGTGATCCAAGGTTTTCGGGCAGCTTGTTCCCTAAATCCTAATGTTTCTTTACCAGCTTTGATTATTTCGGTCTTTAACGCATTCCATTCGTCCTCGGTTGAGCTCCTTTCGCAGTTACTTCTTAGACCTAAGTCTGCCATTTCTGCAAATTTTTCTCTCGTGCTAGATTGTTTCAGCTTATTCACTTCCAGTCTGTTCTGCTTATACTGCTTCCTTATTTGCTTAAATTTCAGACTGCAATTCATTACTATCAAATTATGGTTAGAATCTATGTCCGCTCCTGTGTACGCTTTACAGTCTAGAATTTGATTCCTGAATCTCTGTTTGACCATGATATAGTCTACCTGATATCTGCCTGTATCCCCAGGACGTTTGCAGGTGTATATTCTTCTTGCATGGTTCTTAAACAGTGTGTTTGCCACAACTAGCTTATATCTATCACAAAATTCTAGCAACCTGCTTCCTCGCTCATTTCTTTCTCCTAGACAAAAATTTCCTACAGTATTCCCCTCTTTTCCTTCTCCCACTATTGCATTCCAATCACCCATGATAATTAGATTTTCCTCCCCCTTCACATATTGTATTAATTCTTCAATTTCAGCGTATATTTTCTCTATTTCTTCGTCATCTTCCTGTGACGTTGGCATATACTCTTGTACTAATGTGGTTGGGTCGGGCTTTGTTTCTAACCTCATAAAAATAATCCTGTCACTAAACTGTTTATAATAACTCATCCGTTACCCTACTTTCTTGTTCATTACAAATCCTACACCAGTGACTCCATTGACAGCTTGTGTACTAATTAACCTGAGTTCCCCAGACCAGAAATCCTGTGGGTCCTTGCATTTAATCTCACTAATCCCGACAACATCTAACTAAGTTGTTCCATCTCCATTTTTAAATTTTCTAACCTACCTGCCCTATTCAGACTTCTAACATTCCACGCTCCGACTCGTAGTATGTTTTTATCCATTCTGATGACTCCTCCCTGATCAGTCTCCAGCCCGATATCCTATTGGGGGACTATTTTACCTCCGGAATATTTTACCCAGGAAGAATCCATCATGATACATGTAATTTGAGAGGATTACGTGCCTATGACACTAAAATATTGAGCCTCCCGAGTACAAGTAACATATCGATTTACACATTGTAACGGAATAAAAAATGTGGTTCATCCCGTACAATTTATAATAATATTAAATACAATCAGTGACAGGAAGAATTTTGCTTGGGGACATCCATAAATTACGTGAGGTGAAATGGGGGGGGGGTGTCTGGCGAAATCTCACCAAATCTCACCAAGGGGGGGGGGGGGGGTCTACGGAAATCTCACGTGAGGTTTTATGAAAAAATTTTGGACTGTAGAGTTAAAAAAAAAATTCTAGGGAGGGGGGGGGGTCTCACGGAACAGTTCTCACCAGTGGGTAGGGCCGGCCAGATCTCACGAAATCTCAGCAGAGGGGGGGAGGGGTGTCCGGAAAAACGCCTCACGTAATTTATGGATGTCCCCTAAGGGTCGGAGTTTCTTAGCTGCGACGGCAGAATAAGGAGACGAAAATTCCAGGTAACAGAGTGCCCTCAACACGGACACCGGCTCTGAGGAACGAACAATGGACAGCCACCTTGTTTGTGAGCAAGCGTGCTGTAAATCCCTGTGGAGCCCGCTAGGTTCGGGAAATATACTAGGGAAGGTGGATGACCGGCCACTGACATTTTGCTAGCCCGGGATTTTTGGATGGCTTGACATTCTCCGCACTTTGCTTTCTGAAGAGGAAAGTACTATTTGTTTCTACAGTAGACAGAATTTGATGAGGTCAGTAGTAACTTGAGAGTTGTAGCTAGCATATGCTGCAACATTTTCGCCGTCGAATAACGGTCTACACCGATACGGTAAATGGACAAAAAACTTAACAGCGTTTACTTCAAATCATTGAGACTAGCCCTGTAACGGCCCTGTCAAAAGAAATTTTAAAACGATAAAAATGTTCGCTTCTGGTAAACTGAGCTATGTTTTGTTTGAAGCCGCGAGCTATTTAAACTTTTTATATATATATATTTGATGGATGGACTAACTTTGAGAACCTTCAATGGGTAATGTAAAAATACCCTGACGGCCGCCAAATTTATAATTATGTAATTCAGCCGGTCATTAGAATCGTGAAGATCATTTTGTGTTGTTTTAAATGGAAAATTAGTAAAATAAAGTATGGAATGTTTGTAATTCAATGTATAGTTGTGTAATTTTAATGTTTTTCATTAATACTTATGATTTTATTAATGGTTTGTGTTTATTTATTGGCAAATGTAAGACGAGGCAGTGCTCTGTATTTGATTTGAGACTCCGTGTATTCATATTAAAATTAAATACGCCTCTGTCTGTAGACGATAACGAGTACAGTACTCAATTAATAGTAACATTAGGCAATTTTTTAATGGTAAAGAGAACTATCACATCCAACCATCTACTAAAACGCACTCTGCATTTCTTTACAGATATAAATATTTCTCTTTGCATCTCGGAACGTACAGCTTTGACATTTGGATTGACATCCCCACTCGCCAGAGCAGTATGAGTCACTGACTGAATGTAATCCAATCGGTACATAGAGCTCCCGTCAAGCCGGGGCGGACGTTTCATCTGAGGCAGGCTGGCCAACCCAATTGCGACAGACCCCAACTCCGACTAATTGCTCGACCCCGCCAGGCTTCCCAACCACGACTGCCGGTGTATGTTTTCCGGAAAGCGGAACGCACCTGCCTGCAGTAGTTGGCAACTCTTTCCGGTCGTAATTCCATTAGCGACTCAATCCTCTTAGTGCGCACAGCGCCTCTAGGCGAAGCGTATAGGCTGGGCAAGTAGCTCCGGGCACTATTGCTACATACAGCTGATTATCAGACGTTGCAGAACTACACAGTTCTTCGACCATTAAGATGAAATATTGAAACCATTAATTGCTAACAGTATTCGTGGAATAATAATTTCAAATAATATGTAATTTTAAAATTGAATTATTATATATCGTTAATGCTAATTAGTTCACCAAGATGGAAGAGGAGTGGCATTCGGTGCAGGTTTATCTGGTTCAAGCCCTATGCTGAAAGGAATTTTTATAACTTCGACTTGTGCAGCAGGATCACTAGTGCCCAGACTGTTACCAAATCAAACTTTATTAAATCAAAAGCCTCATCCCAGTGGGTACAGAGTGAAGTTAAAACAAAGTGTTATCGCATATTAAATTTTTTATTTAGCGAGCCAGGTTTCAGATATAAATGTAACTTGTGCATATAGCCATTTATGATTTTGAATACTTGTGTTTTTTTTTTGTTTTTTTTTTTGTTTTTTAGTGATATATAACATAATAAATTTTCTTATTTCAGTAGCCGTATTTTCAAAGAATTCATAGGATAATATATGATTTTAAAAGCTTTCATATGATGATAATTTAATATTTCTTTGATTTGTCCAAATTAAAAGCAATATGATGTTGTTCTAGAAATTATTGGCATAAATAAATAATCCGTATTGGAAACTAAGAGCCCACAAACATTGCTAACAGTGTTAAAAGATGGTGGTGTTGATAAATGTTGCTAAAATCATTTCTCTATGCTGTAAGGGCATAATAAATGTAATATTTACTTGCAAAAGATTTTTCATTTGATTTAATTTCAGAGTAATCGTATTGTTTATTAAATCTGTTTTACTTTATAATAAGCAAGGGTCAGTTACAACCCTGCTTATCATTCAAAACCGAACACCAAATTACTCTAGCCTATCAGATGTTTTATTTCCAGTTTCTCTAAATCACTACAGCTTAATTTCGGGATCTACTTTCTCATAACTCTGTAGCACTTTCCTCAGTTTCCAATACAGTACCATCCAACTTTCCTAATTTTCTCAATGTGTCAAGGTGTGAAGAGAATTGAAAGAAGACGAAGGCTGCTAAACAGCTATATATTGCGAGTTCGTTCTAACACACCTCAAACTCTTCCACATACAAAAAATTTCTTCTTTTAACATCCCTTCAAGAATAAATATGTGCAGACTTTAATTTTAGTTTTGCTATAGTTTCATAAGGAGAACTTCTTAAATCTTTAAGAGAAAAAGGAATCCAGAGATTATTTTACCTGATATCAAAACGTTATGCAACAGGAGAAATTCCTAATGATTTAATTAAAATTACCATCTTCACACTTCCGAAGAACTCCAAGCCGACAAATAGAGAATTATCGCACATTCTTCAAAATTACTGACCAAAATAATAAACAGGTGAATGGAAAGTGTAGTAAAAGAGATAGTAGGTGAACATCAGGTTGCTTTTAGGAAAAACCGCGGAACAAGGGAAGCAATTTTGTCTTTAATACTTGAAGGGCGGATCAAGAAAAACAAAAATACTTTTATGGCGTTTGTTGATTTAGGAAAAACTTTTAATAATATTAGGTGGGACAAGATGTTACATTTAAAAAAAAAAGTCTGGTCGAAAATATCGAAATAGAAGAATATTTTATAAAATGTATAAGAATCAAGTTGCTATAATAAAAGAAGAGAATCATATGAGGCATGCATCAGTTATAAAGGGTGTGAGTCAAGGTTGTTGTCTATCCACATTAATATTAAACTTGTATGTAGAGGATGCAGTAAAGGAAATGAAAGATAAATTTGTATGTGGCATAAGTGCTCAATGAGAAAAAATCAGTATGCTACGATTCTCATATGACATTGTCTTGATAACAGAACAGGACGAGGATATTGAGAAATTACTGAGTGGCATGAACAAAGAAGTGAAAGAAGAGTTTGGACTAAAAATAAATCAAAGCAAGGCTAAAGTTATGAAATGTTTCAGAAATAATACCAATAATAGTAGATTAAATATAGGAAAGGGATCGAATGTGTTACTTGAAGTAAGTGAATTCTTCTATTAGGGAAGAAAAATTACAACTGATGACCGAAGCAGAAATAATTTTAAAAGTAGAATGTCAATAACAAAAAGATCCTACATGACAAAGAGCATTCTTATACTCGCTGTTTCAAATGTTGATCTAGGAATAAGAAAGAATTTAAAACTTTATGTATGGAGAACAGCACTTCAGGAATACCAGGAAGAAGGAAAATTGAAGCATTTGAAATGTGGTGCTATAGAAGGATACCTATAATTAGTGGACAGATAAAGTACGAAATGAGCGAGTTTTGGAAATGATGGGTGACAAAAGAAATTTGTGGAAGACACTTACAGAAAGAAGAGATAGGATGGTAGGTCAATTTTGAGACATGCGGGATTGGAGGGAACAGTCAAAGGCAAGAAGTGTAGTGGAAGACAGACATTAGAATATATGAAACAGATAACTGAATAATTGAGGACATTGGATATAAGGGTGAAGAGGTTAGCGAAAGATAGGAAGGGATGGAGGATTGCTTCAAACCTGTCGAAAGACTGATGACCAAAAAAAAGATCAATTGAACTTTCTGGAAAAAAAGACAGTAAATTAACATGTCAGTTTGAAATTTTTTTTTTTTTTAACGTTATACTATAATATATATGGTAGTGTTCTTATGTTTGAGCTATATAAACCAAAAAACTAAGCGTGGTGCATGTTTAAAGAGATGGTATAAAACTATTGAAATCCTCGATGTTACAAATATAAGGAAATCATCACTCACTCACAAGAAGAATTGGTTCAATTCATTCGCCAGGTGGCAGAGAAATAGCATTTCTTATTTCGGTAGTGCTGGTAGCCGTACGTGCACAAAATAATATCACATTGGTAAATGTATTATCTGGAATTGCGGCGACTTTTTTTGATGGTTGTCGAACATCACATTTAGCAGTTAAATTGCCATTGAATATGCAAAACGGTGAAATACCAACTTGCAACATTTCAAAAACATCTGGAATGAGTATGGTACTACGTTACCAGTGCAAGATAATAATATGTGATGAATGAATAAAGGCCCATCAAAAATCGTTCAAAGCATTGGATCGAACATTACAAGATTTACGTGGAAACGGGTGGCTATTTGGTAGTTCGCTAATATTATTAACAGGCGATTTTCGATAAACATTAACTGTTATTCTGTGTTGAACATCAGCTGATGAACTAAAAGCTTGTTAATAAATTTTCATTGATAGCAAACATGAGTGGTAAATTACTAAACATTTTTATAAAAAAAAATTCTATGCTGGAAATGGGAAAAGTTATAATTGAAGAAACAACAAACGTCATAAAATTACCAATAAATTGTACAGGATCACTCACTCACAAGAATTGGTTCAATGCATATATTTCCAGATATCAAACAAATTACAGAAAAAAACATTAATGGGTAAGTTAGCGTGCAATATTAGCTGAAAAAAAATGACTGGGTAGATTTAATTAATATCAACTGGTGAAGTAGCTGCTTAAAAATTAATAGATACTGTTATAGGTTGAGATGAAGCAGTAGATGATCCAATTAAATTCTTAAATTAACTTCGTTTATCTGGATTTCCACACATATCATTAATCCGAAGGTTGGTGTTCCCACCATTCTTCCTAGTAATATTCACCCCCTCCGACGTTTGCAATTGTTCCAGAAGCAAAAATTTTAATTCCCAAATTGAAAGGGTGTATGTGCTGATATCACGTACAACAACAATACCAACAGATACCTCATTCCAGTTCAAACGATTACAAAATCCAATTAAACATGCTTTTGCAATAACTATAAACAAATCTTAAGGTCAATCATTGCAAGTATGTGGATTGAATTTTCAGAATCCATGCATTTTTTACTGACAGTTATACAGGAAAATCAAATGATTTATTTGTTTGTATGTATGCCAAATTAAATCATCAAAACCTTGTATAACTAAGAGAATTACAATGACCTTGAATAAACAGTAGTTACAATTTATTTAATCCAAACCATAAAAATAGTAAATAAATATCAAATATTCAAATTTTCGTTTATACACACACACACATACATATATATATATATATATATATATATATACACATATATTTCCTTTAATAACGTAATATACTTGCGTTTGATGAAAAAGAAAAAAGGATATTAACAATTAAAGATAGCTGTATGTAATTTAGCAGTTCCACGAATATCACATTTGATCAATAGAATACTTTGAGCTAATGTCAGAATTAATTAATTCATTACTATACAAAATTCACGGTATTTATTGCTACAGGTTGGTACAGCGAGCAATTGACTTAGGTGTGGTGTATTTGATGTGGCTATAATATTCTTTCTTTTAAGAATCTGATTAAACGATTATTTATGTGAAAGTTTAAACTATATCCATTTTTTCACTAAAGTCGTTCTGCTTAACAACACAGAAGTTGTCCAGTTTCGTGCTTGACAGTAAAGTATATTATTAGTATGTAATTACGTAATTTCTTGAATCTTAGATAAATTATAGTTACTCATTAAAAATCCTGAATCAACACAAGAAAATACCTCGAGTGCTTTTTGAAAATACTTCATACAGAACTGCACCTTAACTACAAGGTTTAATTAAATATAAACAAGAATGAACAGAAATGTAATTAGTTTTTTGCAAGTTTTCACTATGAAAGCCGAATTAGTTAAACATGAACTCAAACGAAAATAAATCCCACATTACGTAATGATTGTATTATTTAGAAACCCCTCCTTACTAAACGTAAAGTTTATTAATAGAATTGTTAACTGATTAATAAAAATAGCTTCCGCGGTGGGAAACGTTTCTTTCTAATCAATGGATTCCTGCTTTGGGTGAATGTTTCACAGCACAAAAGAGATTCGTAGATAAATCGTGAGGGATAGAGTAAGTGATAAGAAAAGTTGCTCCCCTCCTGCCTAAAGTAATAAGAAACTTCTATTGAAGAAGTTTACTGTCAATAGAAGTTTCCTCCTTTGAATCGAATCGTCGAATATCCTTGCAAACACAATCGTTTCTTTCCGAGGAATAAATACGTCCACTGGCACGAAAGAATAGTATCGCATCGGTCTCTTATGGAACTTTCAAAGCATTACTTCATTAGGGGTAAACAATGAACTGTGCCATTAAACGAAAAGTTTTGCAAAAATAACGTGACCGCCATAATGAAGTTACAACTTAATTACTTGTTTTCGAAGTACGGGAATAGAGAAGAAGCTTATGCTTCTAATAATCTGGGACAGCCGAATCCCTGTCGCATCGCGTTATGAGATTTCTAGCGAATGCTTTAGCAAATTCACTTCCAGAAATGCACATGAAAACAACGATGATTAAAATTTCAGTCCTTTGAGAAAGAACAGTATTGTAGAGCTGCATTGAGTAACACGCATTGTAAATACTGATTGAGATTCTATTGAAAAATTGAACTTTTTGAAAGTTCAAATTTATCCTCAACTTTACAATTACAATCCATATTTTGTTACGTGGTGACGTAAACATTCTGATAGTTCATTTCTGTAGCACAATTTTGTATTATTAAATAAAAGTTTTTTTTATTCATCCCCTTTCGAGTACTCTTGCTGAATATCCTTTAATGACTGTTTTAATATTTTACAAAAATAAATCAAAACAATCACATGAAATCTAAATTTTCGAAACTAATTTACACTCCAAAATACATAATAATTTGATAAATGGAATTCAAGTTTAATGACTGATTCTGGCGATTGATGGCAACACTTACTATAAAAGTAACCAGAAATTCGTTTTTTTAAATTTTTTATTTAATTTTTTATTTATTTATTTCGCTCATGTAACAAAATATTGATCATAATTAGATTTTGGTGGTTTCGCTGATAATTTTGACTTTTATAGCATTGTTGCATGCACTGGTATGAAGTAAGTTTATTCATCACCAATTTTTTACTTTTTTTTTGCCTTCTGACTGTAATACAAAATTAATCACAAGAAACAATTAGAATGTTACCACTGCCACTGAAATGTAATTTACTATCCTCTATTATTTATGAGATCCCATGTTAAATCTCAAGTATTATTTCACTTTAGAAATTTTGGAAGGAGGAGAAAGTAGATCATGGACTCCGTTACGATAGGGTAAATAACCTTAAAAACTGCCAACTTACCCAACTCCTTATTTACCACTTACGTATTAATCTTTGTGCCCACTGCAGCCAAATTAATAGTTACTTTTAAATTTTCTCACTACTTATGTAAAATAGCTTAGCAGTTTTGAAGTGTAGTGAATTATATCTAAAGCTTCTATACAGTAATTTTGCGTTTTGTAAAGTATTCGATAAATATGCAAAGTAGAGTATTATCGGTACATAGAAAAGTCTTTTGTTAACTAACCTACAGTTCCCGATGGAGAATTGACAATATATACATTCAAATCATATAGCGGAAAACTATTTCAGAAAACTACTGTAATACAACGATAGTCTTTCCACTTGAGCTAAATTCGAAAATCATTTGCTAAATGGGAGCATACATGCACACCTGAGAATAAAGTTTGGCCTGTTTCAATATTTGCTGGGTTGCAACTATGTCGTGGTATAATTTATCTTAAGTTTTCTACCTTTAGTTTCTACTGCAAAAATTTTAATTAAAAAATTAGTTGGCCATCCCACTCCATGAAGTATCAATAGTTTGTACTGTGAAATAATAATATATTCTCAGGTGAATTGAATATTCAAATTTTTAGAATAGTGAAGAAATATTGTTTATTTGACAATTAATAATGTTTTAAATTTCTATTCGTTAAAATCAGTTATAAAGAAAGTTGTTGTTGAAGTGGGTTTGCAAATTGACCGTTGGTTGGGTAAATAGTGGAAACAGGAAGTGAGTTGGCCGTCCAATTGTGAGGTAGCACTGAATGTGACCGTCGGTCACTGGCTTGGTCGAGAATTCTACGAAGACGCTTCGAGCCATTATGGTTCGGACACCAAACGTGCGGTTGTGTTGAAGTAAAAGTGGATGTATGAGTTAGCCTCTAGCAGAATATCTCGTAACTTCATTCAAAGGAGGAGAATTCAAATATATTTCATGTCAAATCAAACTGGGGCGGTAGGCACGTCGGTATTCCAGGAGATTGGCTGACAAATTCCCGTGGAATGGAATGAAGAATATGGCTTTTAGAGAAGAAGGAAAAGAGACTTTTGTATGGAATTCAACACTTGGACTTGGCACTGAGTAGAGCTAAACTGGGAAGATGAAAGTTCCTAGCGTAAAGTATTGTGAACTAGTTTCTTTCTGAAAGTGTTTACATTTACGTGGTGCGACGTATTTAACATATGCTCTGATGGACAACGCAGTTTCGCATAAAGAAATGGTGAAATTGAACTTTTTGACAGTCTGTAGCAATATTATGTCTCATACAGAGTTATAAATCCGCCAGGAGGACGCACACGAATATTAGAGGATTCATGTTAAACCCACTTCAATCCCTAAGATATAATTTCCAACATTAAAAATCAGTTCCGCCTGAGTAATTTGGGAAGACATAATTTTAGTAACATATGTAATGCATACCGCACATGATTTCCCATGTAAGAACAAGTGGCGTATTGTAATCATTTTTTGTAATATTGATGGAAATTAATTTTATCAACAATATGTATTTGTCTGCTCGTACTAGGACTGTTCTGTGCCAGTCGAATTTTAAGTGGAATATTCTATTCGTGTTTATTGTTACTGAATGTTCAATAACTTCTGTAATAAACAATCAATGTAATGAAGATTGTTTACACCATCTTGTCCGATAATTACACGAAGGCTACGAGTCACAGCACTAATATTTCCATATTCATATCAGAAATAATAATATTAAAATTATATTTTCATTCTGCCGACGAACGCAGAATGGTACAAACGATATCCTTAAAAGCAGCCGGCGAGAATGTAATTTTCATGAACGCATTCATCACGGGATCGTGTTTTAGAGAAGAAAGTCTACAGTTGCGGGAATTCAGTTTTTTTCAGCCGTTAAATACAAAATTTAGTAGTGTGACGTCACTTGGAAGTACCATTCAATAGTGGTATATTAATTACCATCAATAATTTCGAGTCAATGTCCAATTATTGACACACAACGTATGAGTAAATTGATCTACTCATTCGTACATCAAACACTAATTTTAGGCTCACATTTACTCTTAACCATCACATAAGCTAACAGCGACATTGTTTTTACCTCTCGTGTAACAGTGAACATTCTAGTTTATGGACAGGCTCTCCTATAGCCTCCTTAATCAGGGTAGGAGCGTAATTGATCTAGCCCTCTACCATTTCCTACACGTCGAAACAATATTATAATTTATACGTGACATTAATTTGTAAGGGGCGGTAGAGCGTCTGAGTACGGCCCGGACGATCGCGGTTTGATCCCCGACGAAGTCCTCGAAGCTGAACGTCTGGAATAGCCCCCTAAGCCCACTCAACCAGCGATAAAATCAGTACCGTGGGGCAAAATCCGCGGGAAGGTAAAGAAGAAGGGCAGGATCATGTCTCCGGCCACGGCAAGTCCACTCTAGTGCCTACGGTCAGGATGTAAGAGTGTGGACCTCTACCTCCGCTGATGCTACGGGAATACGGCCTGAAGCAGAGAAAACCCACTGCCTTTATCTTTTACCTATTAATTTTTAAGAATTTTGTCTGGCACGCAAATTGAATTATGTATATTATTTAGGGAGCACTGGCAATACAGATCTTCCTGATTATTGGATGTCATGTATACTATTATCTAGGCTTGGTACAAAGTGTGCCCAAGGTCGCATTTGGTTATTGCCTTACCGCTACTGCTGAATTATAGCAGGCATGTATTGTGCCATCGATCACGCAGTACCCGGCAGAAATAAGGGCGATGGCAAAAAGGCGAACTGATGAACCGAGTGGCCACAATTAATTGCAGACTGACGCCTCGAAATTGTTGTGAGAGCAAGAAAAGGAGGCCAGACAACACTGCGACTTCTTTTTGTCTTTCGTGGAACAGTGATAAATTCCGAATGTCGACATGGTGGAAGTTCTAATTGCTCGTTGACTGCAGATGATGACAGTTGCAAAAAGAGCACCAGAAAAGTAGTCAGATTAATTAACGGACGGCGGAAAATGCTAGAGACAAAATACAGCTAGCGCTACATACATTGCAGTTTTGTATCCGTAGACGGGACACACTGAAATTTTTCCACAGAGTAGATGTGTTTGAGGATAACAAGGCGAAAAAGGGAGTAAATACTAAAATACCTACTCTTAAACATATTCAGGACCACAAACTGTATGCTTATCTTGTTAATATTTTGCAATGCACCGATCTTAATAACCTTAGGAAACTTGCTGTAATCATTTAGATTAATAATGTGGTCCCAATATTCCGCATTAAGAATTGAAGCTTTGTATCCCGGTTAACGAGGCAAACTCTACTGTACCATCAAAAGATTTTAAGACATCTTATAATAACTGATCAATATCTGCAATTACTCCTATATTCTGAAATTCATAAAATTGTTGATGTCAAAGGGTTCTTTGCATCAAAAATATGTTTTCCTCTTATTACGTAGATTTCATAAGGATGGATTATACCTTTTGTCTATGAAACTATTTCTTCTTGTTCACCTCTCATAAATATTTAAATAAGCAACAAACATGACATGACGATACTATTTTTGTCTTTAAAATTAACCGATCAATGCACAAAAAAAACGGGAATTTAGAAATTTATCTTAAAAAAATTGCTGTAAATCATCTGGTAATGACTAAGAGACAGATCCATAACCGAGGTTGTAGTGTACCCGTAATAAGGATTGCCACCAGTTATTATTACTCTCTATCATTAAAATTTTGTATATATAAAATACCTTGTTCAATTTTGCCTGGGCGCCATGGAGGGAGTCCTTCCAGAATTTTCAATGAACATTTAGAAATGCAATTATTTGTTTTATTATAAGGAAAATTATTTTAATTTATCTACTGACACTTGCATTTATTGTGATCACTATAAGAAAAGATGATTGCATTGACTAACAAAAAAAAATGTAACACAAATTAAATCGATATGATAATTTTTGATTAAATATACAACTAAATGATAGAACATGAACAAAGTCCGACTAACTCAAAATTAGAGAGCACAAGTTTCTACAAGTTTTCGTTTTCGGGTACATGCGCCACAGTTTGCCTCGGTTTGTTCTGGCGGAATAAAATTGTGTATTTACCATCCAGTTGACGTTTATGTTGAAGTCGGCGCTGTCCGGATCTTCTCGAATTTCTGCGCGCAACACACACAAAACAAAATTTTATCGTCGCACTGTGTTTAACACTGGACGATCACTTGCTTAGGAGCATATTCGATTATTATTCTTTCGAACGGCGTCTCACTGGCCAGCTGCAGTCTTCTCCTCAAAACGAGGGTTTTACCATGAAACAAAAAAACAAAACTTGTCTGAACTTATTGTCAATTAATGGAGTTATCCCTCCATGCATGCACACACACAATCCTCTCACTTCACGCACCGCTCGCACGGGGCGGACTGTCCCTACTGAAGGAATGTGGTCCGCTTATCTCCTCTGCCATCTCCAAACACCTGCACTCAAAGGGTGCCGCGATGGTTGCACTGCAAAATACTCTCTCCTCTCACACCGACAAACGCTTGCTTATAAAATTTGAAGCTTCCGCGAACGGACCGCTTCATTACCCTCGCTGTTCGTTTTTTACGAAGTTGCATCAGCACACTTCGTAAACATCCATTCACTGAGAGATTTCACGCCGATTCATGTGCAATGGTAATTGTTTATTACTCAATATGAATCGTCTTGGACAGATACCGCTTCAAGGTTTGGTAAAATTGTTGACGGGTGTCTCGTGTCTATTGCTACAAGTAATTAATCGCATGTTCATCTCTCTTTGCCGAGTGTGTTCCAAAGCCCTCTGGAAAGATTTGATGACATACAATACATCGGCGAAGAGATTATACGAACTCTATACGCTCTATGAGTCTTAAACATAAAATAGATAGAGGAAATAAAAAAAACAACATATTTACTTAATTAAAATAAGATTCAGTTCTGTTGTAATGTACCGTATATTTCAGATATTGCAGAATGAGTCGCTATCAGCAGTACTACCAAAAAATCTTCCGTTGACTAACATGTATCCACAACTATTATCCTAAACTGCTTTTAATGTAATCACTAAAGGCGTTAAATACTTCACTTTCATGTTAAAACCAATCAAACATGCATTACTCACTATGAACAGTGAGTATAACTTCACTTCCAAACGGCAGAAATTGTAACTGTACCACCTGATTTTGTAGCTTCAAGAATCAAAGAATCTCTCTGACGTTTTTTCTATAATATTGTTAAGTTATGTAAATGTATGAGTTTTAAAAACTGAATAACCGAAATTAAAGTAAAGAATGGTACTTGCCGTAATATTTTTACGAGGTCTGACGTATGCAACATCTGGTTGGTATTACATTTTTTATATTTCTTGAAATTCATTCAAATTTCATTTACTGGTCCGGCGATGTGTAACGTTGAAATATGACATATTATGACAAAAAA
Organism: Vandiemenella viatica; assembly: GCA_031002005.1. Taxonomy (NCBI): domain Eukaryota; kingdom Metazoa; phylum Arthropoda; class Insecta; order Orthoptera; family Morabidae; genus Vandiemenella; species Vandiemenella viatica. The sequence goes on from JARYHS010011408.1 coordinate 150,082,809, forward strand.
ATCAAATTTTGTTATAAGCCTTAAAGCGGTAAAAATCCCATCGAAGTAGTTATTTAGTTTTTCTGATATATACACAGTCGGATTTAGTTTTATAAATGTAGATTATTATTATACGGGAACTGTAACCACAAGGCATACTTCAAATGCAATGCTTTGATGGTTTCAGGTGCGAAAATAATTCATATCTAGTCCCAAAAACAAAAATAGATTCGTACAAAAGTTGTTATTTGAAGAAATAAATAATAATAACATGATGGAAATATTCGAGAATTTGTTGTGTTCATTTCACACCAAAATTTAATTTTATCTTCTTCTTTGACCTTCGTTACTTGGTGTTCATATTAGAGTCAGAATTGTGATTGCTGATAATTTTAATTTCCCTAAATCACGTTATAGTACTAAAAACAATCAATAGGCGTAGGAATTATTGATTCTTGGCAGTCCGGGTGGCGCCGCGTCATGTTACTTAGGAATTATTGTTCATTACGACTTCACAACTTAGAAAGAAATTTATATAACAACTGTATTTATTCAAAAGAAATTTCTCTTTAGCCAGAGGGTATATCTTTAACCACCACAGTATTACAAACGCCGATGATGCTCATCTCCATCTAATAAATAAAAAGAACTGCAGGGAAAAAAGTTCAGTATATATCGCGTTTCTGGTTACTGCTTCTATAGCAAAATGAATAAGGTAAAGAATTTGTTGAATCATTCTCCATAACCACAGATCCTACCGTTATCATACAAGATATATTTGTATCTAGGAATTAGAAACAGTAAGCTGTAAAATACGTTTGCTTATGTTGATAAAAGAAAGTTGCTTAGAAGCTTGTTTTTCATGATTATCAGAGAAAATTCTGGTATATGAAGGTAGAATAGTTCCTACTCGTATATTATGCATAAAGGAAACAAGCACACTATAAAAATACAAACTCGAGAGGAAAACTTTAATTATCTTATCCTTAGTTCAGTCCCTCAAACACAATCACGGTGGTAACATTATTACGTATTATGATGCCTCCTTCGATAACCTTCCCTTTTTCGGCTAATTATTTGTTTACATATAACTCTAATATACGTCGCTGTCTCGGTGCTAGTTATAACCTTAAGCTGTGTGTACTGTAAAATATAAGGCTGTTATATAAATGTCTCAGTCATAGGAATCAAATGCAATAGACCGCCTTTATTGCTAGTGTTCCGTCTCACACCTAGGATGTCTTCAATGGGTTACAGGGAAGCTTTGGATTTAACCTTAAAACTCGTAATCTAACCTTCAATTATTTATTCAAAGTTTTTCTCCAAGATCGACAACGATTTGTGTACTGAAAAGTTACTATAATTGAGAGAAGTACACACCACAATTGATATTAGCCAAATAACGCGTTTATCACATATTCCAAGCTAGTACATTACCATATATGTTTTATCAACATACATTGTTAGAAACTTAACTGCCTGTATCCACACATACATATTCAGAATCCAAACGATTTAGAGAGAGATAGTCTTGGTACTTGTTTCTCAATTTGAGGAGACGATGTTCTGAAAGAGCGTCTCACACAATGAATAAAACTTTTTTTTTCTACATATGGCTTTGCGCCTCGTCGACGTCAAGGCTATTAGAGGCGGGATGGGATTGGGGACAAGGAACTGGAAGGAACTCGGCCATGGCCTTTTTAAGGAAGCATTCTGACATACGCCTGGAGTGATTTGGGGAAACCATGGAAAACCCAAATCTGAATACCCGGATGTGGATTCGAACCGGCGTTCTCCCGAATGCGAGGCCTGAGCGTTAACCGTTCACCCACCACGCTCGATTATGAATACAACTGAGATGATTAACGCAAGAGAGAGGTTGTCTCCTTTATCTGGGGATTGTTTACGTATGCATACTGTAATCAGTACAATCTCTCCTAGTACACGAGAGATAGGTGGAGTATGATTGTTTCATTTCAGGTAGAAGGTAATACGATTGGTAGGAAATAGGACTAGAGAGGCCACGTTAGAAGTTGAAAAAAGGTAGCAGACAGTGCAGAATATTGTCTTTGGTAAGAGGATAAAGTGATAACAGGTAATGTTACATAATAGTAATTGTAGTGAAACACTTTCTAAAGGGTAGTAATGTATGTGAAGTGTTTTCAGTAACAAAAATTAGGTAACGTTCAAAAGCAGTAAACAAGAATTGGAAAGTTGCAAACACTCTCTGCACTGATTTTTATCGCTATCCGCCCTAATTACAGATTCACTGGAATTCTTCTTTCTGTTACTACCTTTTGCAATTGTACTTCAGTGAACACACGTAATCCTAGACAAATTTTCTCAATTTAACGAATTAAAGAAAAGTAGTGTGACATACTAATTCTAATAATATTTAAAAACATTGGAGTATGTTTTTATTGAAATAGTTACCGAACTTGTTTTACTAGATATCCGAAAAATGCACATGAAATTGAAATAGAGGTTTCTGGCAAGTTCTGTTAGGGAGTGATGGCATTATTATTGCTGGCATCAAGTTTAATATAAATAAATCTGCAGCATCTGGCCACCTTCTTGATTTTAGTCACACAGTCACCCCTTCAATGAAATGATAATTATTTCCAAGACCAGCATGGTATATAACAAGTATTTAACAAGTATTAAACAAAGTTCCAGACATAAAAATGTTACGGGTCTAGAATCGGTTTTGTTAGGTTAATTGTCACGAATTCAACACTTTACCTAGTACACTGTGTACCCAATTCCAAGAAGTCGCACTTTTCCCGATTAACTTTACAGTAGGTTTCAGTGAATTGTACGATATCTTACCGCCTATCACAACCGAATAAAACATGAAGTTGTACCATCCGAGAAACGAAGGACTGAGTAAAAACACAGAGAGTAACTTATAACGGTGTTATATTTAGTGAGGTTCTCCATTCACAGAACATATCGTGTAGAGTAGCGTTTGTCCATCTCTACCCTTTTCTTTTTGCACCCCATTTTTTCAGAAGCCTGCTGGGGTTGGGTGGACTCCTTTAAAACGCACAAAGACCTTCGCTAGCTGCCTGACGCCGAGGAGCTTCCACGTCGGCTCGGCGCCCTTTGATTCTGAATGCTAATTAAACCGGGGCTGGCTCCACTGACGGTCAGGGCAAGACTGCGGGTAATTCAATCAACAGTCGAGCGGCGCTCAACGGGGTCTACAGGCTCGCTGAGGATGCTGGCTAAACGGCAGGCAAATGGCTTCCCCACCAGCGCTTATACATCTTCCCTATTTGTTACAACAAGAAACCATAAATCCATTTTAGTTAAGTTGTAAACTTTTCCGAGAAACTTTTTTTCTTTCACCCATGTGGAGATAAGTGATCAAAATTAAGTGTAAAAGCTATTAATGTAGCTTGATATTTGTTTTAGAAAATTATTTAGAAATAATGTATTGTTTCGTTCAGTAACAGTTATAAACAATAATGTACTAAACCTCTCTCAAGTTTTTTGATCTCCCTTTTATAGCTACTTACCGCATTTCCTTCGTTAAAGGCTGGTCTACCTTTCCACAAATAATAGCAACTGAACACGAATTGGTGTTGTGAATAACAAAAGTGTTTTTTTTTTCTCCTCAATATCACTTCAACTAAAACATAATAATTTATCGATTGATACGTATTTCGTGAAGATAGTAAACCATTTCTTTTTCACAGCATCGATCCGAAATCAACTGTACAAACGAAATCATTACGTGGTAGCCTTTAGTATTAAGATGGAGAACGTAGACAGACAAAGGTTTTTGAAACATCAGATATTTTTTTTTATTTTGCCTTGTATGTGCATGTCCCGTAGCCGAAACAACTCTACTGCTATCTGGCAATGATTATTTGGGATTTTGCGTTCCTTTTTATTTTCGCTTTAGGGGGTAAAATGGTTGTTGATGTCTGTGACACCTTTATACTGAAACTTCTCCAGGATTCAAATAATTGTTGTGGTCTCTTTGGGTCAGTTTAATTATCAGTTGGACGATATACCCAAGCTGCTGGTCTCGGTGAATCCCCGAAGTTTACTTGTGGTTTTGGCGACTGGCGTCGTATATTCTTGGTTCCTGAGCTGGCCTGTTGCTCCATCTATTTTCTGGTGGGCGGTTGCGGTCTGTCAGGGCCTCATTCCTGCAGGTAGCGATTGCAGCTCTTCTCACAGGGCAGCCCCAGTAGCAGGCCACCTACTCAGCGCCACACTTTGGTATGTCTCCACTCGGACGCGCACAAACCGTGACGCTATAGTTTCCAGCGCAGCGTACACACCGCACTTAACCTCGCCAATCCTTTGCCTGGGGCCGGAATCCATGGCAGCGGTAGCACTGGGTGATTGTGGATGGTATCTCCTGGTGTCTTGAAGTCTGAGTTTCTGATTGGATGGTGCTGGGTGTTTTGCTCTTAGCTCGGCTTGGGTGTGGCTGCACCTGGAATCTGATTGCTGCTTTTCCGTCATGGTTGACCGAGTTGTACCGAGAAACTGTACTCCATTGTTTGGTTGTTCAGCGTTCGGTTGTGTGTTGTCTGGATCCTCGATCCCATGTTGATCCTTTAGTACATATATGGGCAACCCCCGGCCCTCCACCAACTTCAGTCCGGCCCGCGAGTGATTCAGAAATTTCAAATAACTCAAACTCAAGTCCCCCATTAATTTTCATTTGATTTTTCTATCTGTTTTTGTTAATTTGCTTTTTTTATGTTTGATTATTCTATTGTAATTCTAGTAAATAAAAAAAAGGTGTGAATTTTTATCCCCTTTTTATTCACTACTATCTGCTTCTTTCTTACCTACGGCCCGCGACCTGATTAAGTCCGGCCCGCGACCTGATTAAGTCCCGAAATAACGCCCTCAGCTAAGCAAAGGTTGCCCATACCTGCTTTAGTACATCGAGACGTACAGTGGCTGACTCGATGTCAGTCTGGCAGGAGCTTGTGGCGAGGAATGCTGCCACTTTCGTTTAAGTGTTGGCTGAGATACTGTACTTGGCAATACAGCTTGTCCATCCATACCTCAATCCTGCTGTCATCGCTCATATAAGCTGAGCAGTTACACTTGTTCGCACATAAAATGAACTACAATTCGATCATTGTCTACTTTCACCGTGGCAGACAGCTGTCTAAATCCTGTGGGTGCACTCCTTGAACAATTGTTTGATTTTCTTAAGTGCATGCTGTATCGTTCAGAATAAGTCGCTGCGTCAGATGGTTCTGATAGATACACAGGTAACTATTGATTCCCTTGATTAATAGAATTTTTCCAAGAAATAAATAGAACAAGAATAACTAAAATTCATGTTTCGTAATTACTATGAATCCAAGGTATATCAGGGGTATATGTTAAGTTGCCTAATATATTAAAATAAAATGTAACTTCTTAATTTTATCAAAAATACAATATATTGTTTTAAATTTAGTATCAGTTAAACAAACGTTATATTTCTTTGATTTAGGTATTCCATTTGTCTCATAGCTATTCAAAACGTAGGAAACCAGTTTCAAGATCCGATATCAAACTCATAGTCCCGTGAATTTCTTGCGGTATATCTCCATCACCAGTCTTTGATACACTACTTTGGATTTGTTGAGCCGTTGGACGAAAAGAAACGTGAAATTGCCTAAGTATTATGGCTTTTATTTTTTTATTCACCGGAATTGCGAGGAAACATTGTCAGATTAGCAGTCATCGTAACACGCAATTGCCTGAAATAATCTAGGGTTGTTGGGTAGGAATTAAAATTTTCGTCGATGAAAGCTCTGAGACTGATTTATTTCCCAACGAAAGTATTTTTTAATCTGTTTTCGACTTTCCTCTAGACTAATTTTGGTCTGTTCCTCATAACCATTTCTGAAAAACACATTTCACTTAAACAACAGCAAAGATGTGATTTCATTATCTCTTCTTTAGTATAAATTAAGCATTCATTTCAGACGACTGATTAAAAGTGAAATAACATTTAAGTTGAAGCAGTTGTTAGTTCTCTGTCCGCAGCTTGAATTGCCCTGCAGCCATTCTGTTTCGAGGAAAGCAGAAAAAAGTTGTTAAAACATGTGTAATATCCGGCCGCGGTCTAAATTTCTTTGAAACGTTGACCAATATTATATTTAAATACTGACATTTAGCATTCTGGAATACTAGTGTATATTTTCGTTTGTCAGAAATGCGTCAAAGTTCTTTGGGGCCAGAAGCGATGCCATCTGAGTAGTCCAGATATTTCCTTAATTTTAATCATTTTGTAGGATCCCTGTGATCAACTTTGATAGGTTAAGAGCTAAATTAATCATAAAAATGTCTGACTGTTCCGTCTCCCTTACATGTGACAAACAACTAACGTTCTGCTTTTTTTTTTTTATTTTTTTTTAACATCAATCAGCTGATGACATTATCCCACTACCAGATCGCACGCTCAGTGTGAAACAAAGTGCTTACAGGATGAAACAAAATATATCCAGTAAAAACAAGTTTAAATTTTATTTCGAAGGATTTCCTAAGAGTCCTTACCACATTTCCTTCGTTTGCTCCGAATAAAAAGGTAACACTGAGCAACGGTAAAAGATAGCTTTCGTTTAGAGAATCGCAAATCCAAAGGTGACAACATCTAACACTTCCTAATGATCGCAGAATAGCTTGTTTCAGGCTCATTGCGACTCCGCTTATCGAAAAATGTACTAAAAATGTATTTTTGGCCATTTACTGTCAATCTTAACTGCAATAGCTGTTACCTGAGGATTTGTATAGATTTTTTTTGTAATGTATTATATTTGTGCCCTGAATATCAGAACCAGTACCGGGCAAATATTGGAAGACTAAGCGTGACAGAGATTTCTGGGATAAAAAAAAAGTGGTGAAAGCATCTAGCAGTGCCTTGGCTGAGGCTAATATCATTGTTTCATTGATGCACTTGGAATTTTATATAATAACTACCTTGTTTGCAGTACTATAAAGCTGTTAGGTGAAGCTTTGAATGTTTTTTGCCTCTTTTCTAATAATTTAGTGGAATCGATTAGTGGTGACATACAGCTGGCATCAGATATCCTGCCAAACCAGTCATCTGATACTTTTGGTTAAAAACGGACACACAAAAAGCAGAAAGTGTCATGATTCGCGGCGTGGCTTAAGAAACGCCCTTGATGTTTACCTGGTCGGAGGGAGAGATAATGTTTAGAGAACACCATCTCGTTGAGGGCTGAACTGGACATTTATTTGTGGCCAATCACATGGTGGGGCTACTTCAATATTACGAGTTAATATGCCTAGAGGATACTAAGAATTTTCAGTACCAACGAGCAGTTTTTACACCACGATTTTCACCCGAAATTGGAGTGAACTGGACCAGCCATAATATTAAAGATTTCATTATTCATCTGTTTGCTAACTTAATGTGTAAAGCTCTCAGGTGCTAACAGTGACTGTAATTATTTTTGTGTCTAAAGATAACTGCAGTTTTTTGTGGGAAATTACAGGCGTAACTGAATCACGTTCAAATGTTTACTTTTCAGATTAAAATGTAAATAGCGGACAGAGGTATAAGTGTTTTCTGTTTTAACGTAGGGTATGCATCTTCCAGCCATCAGCTTATTCACTTAGGAATGTACGTATTTTCTTTCATCGAATTTCATTACTACCCCAGATGATCTGTTAGAGAAGTAACAGAATTTAAGACTCTTGCTTCCCGCTTCTCGTGATCATCTAATTTACTGATTGTCACCACTTGCCTATATACTTGTATGAACTGTGTTTTATATAATATCAATAAATTTGTTTATACAAACTGTGTAGAATTTAATATGGAAATTGGAGCCTGTCCCAACATTCGCCTAGCTAATAACGGAGTTTCGTTAAAATACCACAATCAGGATAGTAGGATAGTAGATATGATCATCCGGTAAACTGGGATATGTAAAATATGGCAGGCTTCAACGAGTATGATAGAACTAAGAATGGTTTTACTGTTTAACATGAACTCATATACAGTAATATACTTTTTATTTCTTCAAACAACACACAGAGAGTACATTTGCAGGATAAACATTACGGACAGCCTACCACATCCTGAGTAATCAAATTTGAAGCTATTATCTTTTATAACTCAGCGCGTTACCTGCAGAACAAAGTTGAAGAAAACGCTCTTATCACTGTACTGGGTCAGTAGACAGAGGAACTAATACAACTAATACTCCACAGGGCAGATTTTGAGTTTTTATGCCACGGTTTTCCAAAAAAAAATACAATTAAAATTATAGTAACCATTAACATTAATGAAGAAAAATCATTTATGAAGTTTATTGGAACGTAAGATGGTAGATAAAAATGGCAGCACATTTCCTAAACAACATTGTTGTAACATTTTATACAGCCGGAGGATTCTGAGTCACTCGTATATCGACAATAAAGTGCAGGCATGCCGGGAACCTCTGAACCGTTGATCGGTGCCCCAAAGCGGCCCGATGCAGCCACCACAACAAAAAGAAAGGTCCACAATGTCTCGCTGACAGCCGCAATTGTGGGTGAAATTAGTGTGCCGGTTAATTGTGCTCTGAGTCCTCTGCCGCTCATTGTCGGCGACCACTCTTCAATTAAAGCGGCGACTGCTCAAGACCGACCAATAATATGCATTAGTGACTGCGGCTGCACGGTAGCCCTTGGGGATGTAGTCCCAGCAGTACAGGTGAAAGTACTCTTTAGTGGTGTTGATTGTCGCCATTGTAGTAGTCTATTATTTGCCTTGCATTGACTTCAGTGGTCTCTGCTTCGACAGTTATTAAATTGTTTCGAACATGCGATTGAGGAAGAAGTCGAGGAGATGGTTTGATCAAAACTAACTGAGGATACTAAGAACATTTCTCAGGAATTTTAACTGTTAAACTTAGAAGGGAATGTTTTTTGACAACACATTTTTTGATCTGGATTTAAAAAGCTATGTATTTTATTTAATTTTTCTGACAAACTTCCAGAAAAAAAATAATAATGTGTGATGAACATTCTGGTATCCACTTGAGTGAGAACAGGGAAATTATTTAAGTGTAGCGATAAGATAGAAATATTTGCAACATCTGTGAGAGCAGTTCATAATGTATCATTATCGCACGCAGCCACGTCGACTAGAGTAGTTTATTTTACACTATACTCCCGATTTAACTCAGGCCAGATACATTAATTTCTACACGAAGTTCGGTAAGCAGAACAAAAAAATGATACGGTGTTAAATTATTGAAATGACTGTATTGTATAACCATTTGTTTTAGATTAATCTACAGCGAATACGGGCCACTTATTCCTTTAGTATTATATAAAGTCATGTCAGAACTATTAATTTCTCAATTTTTCTCTCCAGCAATAAATCTTTTGGTGCCTACTGCAGATATACATTTTTTTTCATGAAAATACCGTCTTATACTCCACATCACATTTCTAGAACAGTGTCCGACACACTATTTAAAGTGAAATACGAATCCACAGCTTCTAATCTATTATGAAACTTATTTTCAACTTTTATTAATTTATATTACGTTTGTAGAAAAGTAAATTGCTGACAGAGATTTAAGTTAACGTCCATTCCCCCTCTCTCGTGGCTGGGCCTGTAGCATCAGAAATACGAAATGTCCTTGCGTAGCTCTTATTAACAAAACAGAGCCAGAACAAATTCCTAACTCCAACGGGCCTTGAACCGTTATTTTGAATTTTAAAGATAAGTGCCTTCAGCGGTTTGAGTTTTTTTTTAAATCTATCATTTCCTTTTATTGTTAATTTTAAGAACAGATTAACATGACATTCCTTTCCAGCTGATGTAAAGACAAATTATTCTTTTGCAACGTCGAAGAGACCACAAGGAAAATATGATATAAATTTTCATGCTTTCTTACTTAATTCCTGACTACCTTTGCAACATCAACAGCACTTAGCTATGATATCAACAAGAACCGCCTGTAAGCTCAACCGGTATATACAACAAGTTTTACAGAGCCGACATACAACTAAGGATTGCAATCCCGCAGTGTTTTCAATCCCGCGGGATCCGCGAGGGATTTGCGCCAATCCCGCGGGATCCCGCGGGATCCCGCGGGATCCGTGCGGGATTGGTACAAACAGTTTTTTTAACGCATATATTTAAAACATAATTACTTAAAACGTTAATAAATTAAATAATAATTAAATTAATAAATAATTTTTTATGTTAAATGATAAAAATTAACAGCTAACAATATTTTGTTTGGCAAAATGACATTAAAACTTTTTAGCGTGTCTTAAGTGTATTTAGAGGTTTTACATTTTTGTTTTTTTAATATAAACCAATTTTTAAATAAATAATAAAAATGGAAAATATTGAGTCTTAGGTCATATTATGTGCCTTACAATACATCACATAAGTTTAAAAATATGGTTTGCTTAATGGCCAAGTTACCAGAGTTTTTTTTTTTTTTTTTTTTTTTTTTTTTTTTTTTTTTTTTTTTTTAAATCCTAAATAAATGTTCTGTAACACCGAGAAAAGCATTCCATTTCACAAAGTGAAGTGAATATACTCTGTAAAGTGTAGACTTGGCTCAGAACAAGATCTCATAACTTTTTGTCACTGCACAAGCACAAGACTTGACCTTTTTTTGCGTGATTCATTATTATATCTCCTGATTCCTTGATTGATATTACAGTTGATTCAATGTTATTAAAAGAAACTGCTCACCAACATGTAAACTGTCAAGTATTTCAGATTTACTTATGTGGCGTAACGACGTTTTTAGAGTGGAAATTAATATTTTTTAGTAAGAAAGGAGACTTTCTCGGCGAATGATTGCAGTGAAGTCCTCATAGGTTGTATCTCCGGATTTCATTGCATACACACGAAATTACACACGTGAGGAAGACGGCGGAGACAGCCGTCGAAGTATGGTGTTCCTACAACACAATTCGTCGATACACCCTTGAAAATTTAATTATAACTTTTTTTACCTTTAGTCGAAATAATAACAAGGAGAAGAGGGATTAATCGAAAGCCTGAGTGGCACATGTAAGCAGGTGGCTTTCGTTAAAGAAACGCATTGAGGCAGCGGCCAAAACAACAATAAGTCAAACGATATACCATTTCCTTTTGATAGCTGTTAAATAAACAGGTACACGATCGTTAAAATTACGATAACATTAGTTTCATATCAACGAATAATCAAATTTTCAGCCGCAAATTAGGAAATTGTCACAATTACTTTATCTGCAAATACAGAAAATGGGAATAATGAAACCGTGAATAAAAAGCTGTAACCATGTAGTTCAGATAACGTGTGCGACACTTAAAAAATAATTATATAGTTAAAAATCGTACTAAATACGCACCATAACTCAAATTACAGGAATGTGTACTCGAAACAAACGTAAGTTTTGATGAATACGTAAAAGTGTATTTATTTACTTACGAATGACGAAGGTTGACAAAAACAAACGCTTGTTCACATGAGTCAAATGCCAACTGGAAGGGTACAGGCAAACAGTGCAAAATATCCGACAGAAACCGAGTGGGGCAGCGAGTCACGCAGACTGACACGTGCTTCCGCCGGATTTTGCGGATTGCGGATCCGCTTAATTTTGTGCGGGATCCGCCAGACTGTCTAATGATGCGGGATCCCGCGGGATTGCGGGATCCCGCTTTGCTGGATTGCAATCCCTACATACAACATATTTGAAACGGTTAATGCTGTTTATTCTGTACGGCATCATACGGTGCATCGTAAATAATTTTATGTAATGATTTATTCATACGGGCAACATGATGATAGGTATATTCACTCTTGTATCAATTCAGAAATATATTTTATGTGTTTGCTGAAAAAATTTCAGTGAGCTTATTTGAAACAAAAAATTGAACACTAACGCCGAGATTCACAAGAGAGATAAAACTCATTTAAACAAACGAAGGAGAGAATACAGTTTAGAGTAATAAGAGAAACTGCTTTGAGTAAAAATAATATTTCCGGAACATTGTTCACAGCTAAATTATGCTTACAAGCTTGAAACATAGGTTCCTATTTCAGACACATCGAGTTTAGTGGCTCAGTCAAAATGGAGTGAAGGTATGTGATAGAGAAAAATTACTAGAAGGTATCATGTGATGCCATATGTGTTGTAATCGTCCACATGTTTCGGGTCACCAGCAGGAAAATCGAATTTTGCAGATCGGTCTACTGACAGGAGTAATGAATGAATCTTATATGTACAGAAGTTCAGAGTGGTACAGGTCGGAAAAACTCACAAATATTGAAATATATCTGAATGCAAATATGCACATGAATTTCACTAGCAGTCATATATAGCTAGTAAGCACTATTCTTCCAATTCCGACTTGAATGTATGCTAAATCAAAAGCTGGAATCACCTCAACGTCGCAAACATAAAACTGTCATCTACTAAATAATTTCCGTTTTTCTGTTTTATCTTTTACAGTTTTTGCTCACGAATTTCTATCACTGTTTTAACTGCATTTTGTTTTCAAATAAGCAAACAATAACAACAGCTACAATAACAATAAACAGATAAACAATCAAGCTGAATATTATTTGATTTACTTCAAGTTTTATGAATATACAGTGCTTATCTTAAGAAAATCTTTGCTGTCAACTGTGAATAACAAATATTTTTCTACTGTGGTTTTGTGACGTAGCCACTGTTCTAACTGTAATCAAACGCTTGACATGGGTATTGAAAATCAGGGTCATTTCGTACGAACTGCTAGTGAATCTTGTTTTCTAGGTGGTTTGAATAAAAAAGAAAAAAAAAACATGTAAAATGTTTTACTAACCGTTATTTCACAATTTATGTGTTGACGATTTCAACTCCATAAATTACGTGAGGTGAAATAGTTGGGGAGGGGGTTCCAGCAAAATCTCACCAAATCTCACCAAGGGGGGAGGGGGGGGTCAACGGAAATCTCACGTGAGATTTTGGAAATTTTTTTGGACTGTAGAGCTAAAAAAAAAGGTCTACAAATTACGCGTTAGTCGATTTTAGGGTGGTATTTCGTCGAAAAGTGTGGCTTTCGGAGGGTAAGGTCTCTCAAATACTTGCGAGGGGCGATCTCTAGGAGGGGGTCTCACGGGACCCAAATCTCACCAGACCGGGTAGGGGGGGGGGGCTCAGACCAGATCTCACCAAGTCTCACCAGTGGGGGGGGGGGTCCAAAAATCCTTAAAAACACCTCACGTAATGTATGAATGCACCCTAAACTTGTTCTAGATACTTTAATGATTACATAAAGAATCTATGAAGAGACAATTATTAAATTCCCTTTGCTACGAAAGAAATGAGTTTTAGTAAACTCGTGCGATTTGTGTAAACCATGTTACCTGGTTTGTGAAATAAGTATTTTTCTAATAGGAGTATGTATTATTCTTAATATTCGTCTGGTAATTAGAGAAACAGAAACTATAAAATTGCGAAATTGAAAATTTCGTAGTAATTTTGCATTGAGAATTGAATGTAATGCTGAAATCAAGTCATTTATTTTTCTTTTAATCGGTACATTTTTCAGTAGATTTCACCCTGTCCTCTCCGCACTGTCGTAACCTCCTTCTCAATCCCACCAGGAAAGCAGTGTGGTTGGGTAGGTCTGTATTAATGCGCTCAATATGAGAAGAGGAGGTGTCTTGCTCAGATTCCCTTTCACTAGCACATTCTTATGTTTTAATATGGCAAAGTTTATTTTTGTGCATGTATAGGGGCGTTTATTAATTGCGTGAGTTGTTTTTTCCGGAATTCCGGAACTACCCCCTGGTAAGACTTTGTGAGATCTGGTAGAAACCCCCCACCCCCTCTAAAATGACGTGAGGTTTTGGGGGGACCCCCCTCCACCCCTACTAATCAACCTCGTAACTTTTTAAGACTTTAATTTTAGGTCTCATGCTTCCAAAGGTAGTTATACCCCCACTTGTACGAAATACCCCCCCTAAAGTCGACTTTCGCGTAATTTGTAGACTCTTTTTTTAGTTCTACAATCCTACAAGAATTTAAAAACCTCAGTTCAGATTTCCGTTGAGTCACCCCCTCCCCCTTGCTGAGGTTTCGTGAGGTTTCGCCGGACCTCCCCCCCATTTGACCTCACGTAATTAATAGACGCCCCCAAAGTGCTTTACCATCACTCGGATGTTGATACTCCAGTATTGGTCCAGCCAAGAAACTTGAAACGTTAAGCCACCGAAAATTTGCTTTTACCTGTTTAAAGAATTTGGCTGTTCAAGACCCGTTACTTCGTTTACGCAGCTTTTGGGAAAATGACGCAGAATTTTGATTTTGTTTTACAAGTAACATGATTAGCCATGACTACTATCATCTGCCACGGCCAGAATCTATTAGAAATTTCAGTCTTTGTTGCTTTCATGTTACAGGTCTTCTTGAAACCCTCAGTGTGATCGAAGGAATCAGGAAATTAGATTTTTTCTCTTAAACTTTGACAAACCAGAAGTGTAGCATTCCGAAGATGGTAAGACCTGAGTACAGCATTGAAAAGCTTCCATTTTAATACATAAACTGCTATAGCAAAGAAAAAAAATATCATTGTGCTAAGACAAACTGGTATTATACTTGCAACACTGGCGGTTTATGTGTGATATAAGCACTTATCGGAGAGTAGTAATTTTTTACTGAGTGTGGTGGTTTAACGGTTAGCGTTCTGGCCCCTCAATCGGGAGGACGGTGGTTGGAATCCCTGTCCGGGCATCCAGATTTGGGTTTTCTATGGTTTCCTAAATCACTCCAGGCAAATGCCGGGATACTTCCTTCAAAAGGTCATGGCCGGTCCTTCCCATTTCTTGCCCCCCATCCTATCCCGTCTCTAAAGACCTCGCTGTTAAGAGACGTTAACCAGTTAAAAAAAAGTAGTAAGTTTCATTTCACTCTACTGACGTAGGTACAATGTATACATACTGATTTGTTTATCTCCTTCTATTGTCCTACGATCCACCTTCATAAATTGCGTTTAAACTGGAGATTGGACTTTAACATATAAGTCGGGAACCATCGGAAATGCCTGATGATACACAACTGTAAGTTATACCGGCGCTACGTGGTTAACCATGAAATTTCAAATAAATAACGGCGTTGAGTTTATTTACTCTTATCCTTTTAAAGGAAAGTATTTAAAAAAATGAATTTGGTTTCATTTGCACTTATATCGATAGAGGATAGAGCGAAATTGTCTGTTAGGGTACTAACTGCACAAAAATACAATCGACAAAAAAAAACAACCTATAACGCGAAGTGGAGATTAATAAATTACAGTGCGAAATTCGTTTAAATTTACAGTTGCTTTTTGTTTATTTAGGACGACTAGATGCAGACATTCATGTAAGGAGACGTGCATTCCATATGCACGCTATATTCTCTGTATCAGTTATTAAAACCACGTTACAACATTACTAAAGAATTTATTTGACAGAAGATAAGAAACAGGAAAGTTTATTAAAAACTTACAAGAACGTTTACATGAAACTTATGTAATCACGAATTGTATCAATCAAATAAATAATGGTTATTCGTTTTTTAAAAAATACATTGCTTAGGAACAATAAAAAGTTCTGTCATTTAAAGTCAAATACAGTTATTAAAAAATTAGAGAAAATCTACCCATATTACGAAAAATATAAGAAAAAGAGATCGTTATTCCTTAAAACTTTCCCACAACAAATACCAACTTCCAAACTAGGCGATACCAGTTATTTTTTAAGGTCATTTAAACTAGTGAAATATGGCAGAAATAATAGAGCAATTCACTAAGCCCATCCTCAGTTTGATAATATTCATATTCTTATAGAACATACACGCTTGCCATAACTATTCACGTAGACTGCAAATTTGAGAGTCGGTCAAATTCCCAACGCATGGTCCCCTTTATTTCACTTTCAGCCAGTCTCCACTCTCACCAAATTTATGTTTAATTACGTTTCACTCTTTTTTTGTCTCTGGCCACTAGCATTCGCTGTCCCCCCTCTATTTCCCAATCCAGCCCACGCGAAGAGCGTAATGTGATGACGACGCAGCGGCAGGAACGGACAAAACACGAGCCTCACATTCCCACCCAACCCCTGCGCACCCACCACCCATCCAACCAGACTCATGAATATGCGCTGAGTGTTCACTGAGGAACGAAACACAGCCACGGCCACGCTGAGCCAAAATTATGCTGGTTTGTTTCATAGAAAATAGTGAAAATAAAGCGAAATTTACCTATTCTTCAGGCTTATTAATTGGAACATAGATCAGTACTCTTCAAAGTCTCCTGATTTGTACATTGGGAGCTTCCGCTTTCACTGTGCGTCCATAAGTATCATAGCTGGTGCATTCGACTCTTCCGTGTTATTCCTCAGTCAGTGTGACCACCTAAAATGTTAAAATACTGATCATGTTCTAAACCAAGCAATTAGAGTCACCATCGCCACATTTAAATCCATCAGTCTTTAATCGACAGCTTTTCAGACTGATGTAGTATATAAACATATCACTGAACTATATTTTTTATATCATTGAAGATGTAGCTATAGGATTTTGACAGTTGAAGTCAAGATCTGAAGGAGTGAAAACAACATTATAGTTCATGTCCATGACATTTAGTGCAGCAACTACGGAATGGCAACCATTATTCAATATACAACGCATTTCTTGTTCTGTCTTGAGAGCCAAAGCCTTGGCATCCCTCAACCGAGCTCAAACCAACAGTTATGATTATGGTGATGAAAAGCAAGCAGTGTCACAAATAGTTACTACTGAAGTTTGGCACTCTCCAGTCCTGGTGACGACTTCGTAAAGGCCTCTGTGTGAGCAAAAAATAATAATAATAATAAAAAAAATATAAAAAAGAGGTTGGAACAGCCTAACTTGTTATTATAAACTGGTAGTTCCTATTTGGTTGTGTTAATCCCCACTGTGATATTTCTGTATACGTTCATTTAACCAAGTGTGTACATAGAATATTTGTATAATAGCATTAATAAAACGAGAACTTTTACAGCGATGATACGTAGGAGAAAGCAAATTAAACGACATCATGCATCTCACTGCCTAATAATTTCTCAGGAGTTATTAGTGGTCCGAATGGTTGTTTGGCCTGACTAACTTTCGCGTTTTTAGGTATCTTCCGTGAATGTTCTTCATCTTGCTGATACTAATAAATATAATTTATCAGCATACATCTGACACTACTCCGTTTAACGGTCGGAGAACCGAGGTTGGATAAGGCTAGGACTTTTTTATCACTAGCTGATATAAGCTATCCTATGAGAATGACAAGATGGCTAACCGGTAGTGAGTCCGTTGAATGGCCCCTGAAAACTGTGCATACGCACTCGATAACGTTTCCTACAAGGATTACTCCGAATGCAAGCATCTTGAAGCTTCCAATTCTGATTGATAGATTGAATGACCATTACACGAGACATGGCAGCGTGGTTGGAAGGCATTAGCGCTAGGCGAGGCTACGAGAGTCGGTGCGATCGATTAGCTAACCCATATTGACTGGTTCAAGTCTACTCGAAAAATCAGGTAGAGTAATGTGTCATTTTTGTTCCGATGTTAACGTGTATTTGCGTCATAGCTGACCGGAATGAACAAACCGAAGGTGATACTACCGTATACATTTTGGTCGAACAACAGGCTATGCTGAATGGCGTATGTATTCAACGACTAGACCTGTTACAAGTTAGCTTCAAAAAATTCAACATCTAAAAATTACTAATTACTGTTAATTAAACCTAAGGTTCAAACGACCCACTACAGAGTCATACTCATTATGTGACGGAACGTTTTTACTGGGTAATTGGACTCAATGAAAGATTGTTATGGCATTCCAGTTTACTACGTTGTGAGGCAATCAAACAGCCTGGATCAATCTTTGAAATAGATAGTAGTTGAATGAGATTTTACCCACCTTTTATGACGTCGACGTCAACGTCAACGAGACGTAAAGCCATAAGCAAAAAAAAAGGAATAAAAAATAATCTGCTACGGGACTTTCAGGGCTGGTGTCCTTGGATAGGATAGGATGGGAGCACGGAAATCGGCATGGAGCCTCGTGGATAAGCAGTAACGCTCCGGCCACGCAATCGGGAAGACGTTGGTTCGAATCAAATTTGGCTACGGTATTTTATGGGAACAATTTTAAGTGTTTTCAGGAAACTATAGAAAACCAAAATCTAGATGGACAAACGGATATTTGTTTCCGCATTACCCTAACGACAAGCCAAACCTTACCGTTTGCCCCCAGGGCTCAGTTATATTGTCCAAAGTCGTTTGGTACACCCTCTTGTTAATAATTAAACGAATTTTTGTTTGAATAAATTATCAATAAGGATATTATTAATGATTCAGATTGATCATATGAGGAATTGGAATGTTGCTTTGCACATTAACAACAACCGTTGTAGCTACGTTTGACATTAATATACGTTTATTACAAAATTATTCATCAAATACCATTAACAACAGTATGACACAAATAAACAAGCGTATTGAAATCCAACAATGAGTTCATGTTACATCAGTTCTCAGGGATTTCTATTCATTCATTAAGCTCAGCGGAGCAAGGAGATTTTCTCTAGGGTGACACAAGGTTGATTAATACGATAATAATTTGCGGTGGAAACCATTTCGGTGGGGTTACCATTTAGCAGAAGGCGCCGAGTCTGATGCGCGCAGTGTCCCGACGCAATGATTCCATTTTCTGCTTGCCGTCGGAGACCCACGTTCACTCGGATAACGACATGGGACACAAGAGCAACCACACACCACATCGGCGTTAGTCACCGCACATCTCTTTCTGCAGGCTGGCCACGTACCCACCACACAGCTCGCAATCCACTGTACCATCCCCACCGCGTCATCCTAGCAGTCTACAATCTTTCACTGAGGTCTACTCGGCCCAAGGTCACATTCCGGTACGCAGCCGAGCAGTTACCGCTACGCTATTGTTCGCACCGTCCATCTTTGCGAGTTAGGGGCCAGCTATTCGCAAATATATTTCTCTGTAATGTGGCAATACACTAGACTGTACACTCTATTTCTGTCTATCATGTAGTTATGTGAATAGGTAATGCATACTAAAAATAAATACAAATATTTAATTCATGAGGACTACGGTCTCTGTTCGTACTTGTAACTGGATGCTAAGTGGCATGTAGTTAATCAGTTCCGACTGATGCGATTATTCAGGATAATGAACCCTGACATGGGATCCAATGTTGCCAGTAGCTCTTGGCCTGAATTTAATATCTGATGTTGCTGATTTCGTGTGCCGCAAGTACACTTGAGGCGATTATGGTACTTATTACACACTAAGCTCTTGTCCATACCGAAGAGTTTTCTTGAAAACAATTGAATAAAAAATTGCAACATTACATGAGGACTCAGCACTAAGTCGATTTCTATGTATGCTGGTAATGGATGTGATTAGTGAGCAAATTAGAGATGATGGCAGATGGGAGCTCCCGTTTGCTGATGACTTAGTAATAATAGCAGACAACGGAGAATATCTACAACAGAGAGTGTGGCTGTGGCAAGATAAACTAAAGCAAAGGGGTGTCAAGATCAACACAAAGAAGACTGAAGTACTGGTTAGCAGCAAATAAGCAAGTGAAATTAACATTAAGAAGATAAAGGAAATGTAGCTGGCCCAAGTAGATACATTCAGCTATATAAGTGGAATAATAATTGTAGATGGTGGCTGTAAACCAGAGGTGAAAGCCAGAGTAAAAGCTGGATCTAGCAATTGGAGAGATGTTGCTAGAGTGAAATGACATAAAAGGATGCCTAAAAACCTAAAATTAAAAGTATATATTGTAATGGACCTTCGGAAAAGAGGGGGGGAGGGGGGTGGGAACCATTACCTTGAAATTTTATCGAGAAGTTTAATATTAATTTTTTAAACAGGTTAATCTGGTGAACCAGAATCTTGAATGCTACAAGAATTACAGCTAAATAAAATATTGAATTTATTTGATCTTCTGGCTTATACACTGCCGGGTATATTTAATTTTAACGTTAAGCACACAAAACAAGCAAGCAATACCCGGGTCTTACAATTTGCCAGATAAATGCAAACATTAATGAATTTAAGTATTTCAGAAATTTAAAAAATGAATGTGAAGTAATGTGGCATCACAGGCCAACAGATAAAAGTTAAACATTTTACAAAATTCCCAGGGGCGCGAATTAAAGTGAAAAAAAAACATCATTTGAATTATGTTATGATGAATAAGATGCTTTAAAGTTCAATATTGGTGAATATGGAATGTTAGCTAGCTCATCAATATTTCCACTATCAGAGCAGAGAGTCTGTTCACAGGCATCGCTTACGGGTCTGTAAACCTCGTCAAAAACCCATGGAACCAATGACCTCTCGTCGGTACATTACCGTAGTTGCAACTGCTTGAAGATTGCGACACGCTGTGTCGCGGTCAGACCATCTGTGCGAGCGCATCAAAGGTGATTGCCTCTACGAGCTAGTACCCTATGCCTCCGGCAACGTCTTAGCCAGAAAGCGTCTACCTTCAACCATGGACGAACAGCTAGTCGAGTGTCGGACCACACCCGAACAGTACGTCTGTACTCCAGCTCGTCTGGACAGCAATTCTCTCCTGATGGCACCTTTTCTGCCTATACGAAGAAATCAGCTTCCCCTCTCCCAGCACATGGGAAAGAAGCTTTGCATTAATAAATGTAGACCCCGTGACTATACATGATTGGTGAATCGGCGTATTCCACAATCACGTGTGTCGCGGCGTTGCTATCATTCGCCGTTCGGTTTTGCACGTAGTTTCTGTGACCTTGCACCCTCAGCGTAGAGCCGGGGCACATTGCCCTTGCCCAGCTAACGGGGTTTCTCCGCCCTCCACCGGTGGCTTCCATTGTGTACGCAGCGTCTGGCTGCCGCCAGCGCCCAGAATTGTCCGGATATTTGAGTATTCAAAACTGCCACTGACTGCTAGCATTTTCACCATTTAATTCTTTCCTAACAGCAATCTTGCCATAAACTAAAATTATACAACAATAAATTCGGCCACCCGGGCTTAATACATAATTACCTATGAATTGATTAGCCTTAAACAATTTACATATTTGAAAAAAAATCTGAATAATAAATATGAATAATAATTAATATTCATTGGGGGATGACGCTGTCATACCACAATACAACTATGGTAAGATCGGTTATCATATATGGGTCATAAACATGGGCTTTACGTAGAACAGAGGAAGCCCTCCTAGAGAGGACGGAAACGAGGATGCTAAGAAGGCTGTTGGGTATTTCTCTGAGGCACACACTTCGAAAATAAGAGATAAGAAAAATAGCTGGAGTAGCTAGTTTTAGTGAAGCTATTAGTGAGGTAATACAAAGGTTGTACGATCATGTCAAGAGAAGAGGAGTGGAAGGGTCACTCAAGAAAGTATGGAGGATGCCTGTGGGAGGAAAGAGATCCAGAGGGAGGTCAAGGAAAAGGTAGAAGGATCTATTTCAGATGAACCTCCTGAACTTAGGACAAAAATAAGAGGACGCTGCAGACGGGTACAGGTGGAGGAAACTGATCAAGGCAGCCCTCCTCTAATGTTGGGAAAACGTGGTGGAGAAGAAGAAGAATAAGAATGAAATAAAAAATGGCCTGTAAAGTGTCGTAATTATAGGCAGGAGAGATTTGAGCCAAAGATAAAGGAAAAATTCGGATATGGTATTTACGAAGAAACTATCCATACGTTCGGCTGGGGAAATCATGCAAAACCGAAACCTCTGTAGTCGGGCCTCTTGACGAACCGAGGTTCTACCGAATGCCATTTCCATTTGCAACCGTTCTGCTACCAAGCACTGAAGTGATAGACTTTTACATAACCATACGAATTTTGATCCATTGCTGCAAATATCACTCATATTAACAGCGTGATAAAAGTCCCGTCAATAACTAAATTCACGAGATTTACTTTATGGAAATGTTTCATAAGAAAGTCATTAAAGTGACTAGGAAAAGTCAGTATACAGTAATAACAGTAACAAGGGGTATTACGGTATGAAACTGTAACTTAATAACATGAGATTACAAAAGAGAGAAGCAGAGAGTAACGAAAACTCTGGATTTGTTTTACACTCAGCCGCATGCAGTCTGGACTTATCTCGGGGCCCACATTAATGAGAATCTTAATTATTCAAGAAAATTAATTTGATAACTTGGCAAGAAGTTTTGCGGCTCCGAGAGATCCCGCATTCTGACGCGGAAATGAAGTTACGTAATTAACTTCAATTTAATGAATTTTACCCGAAAGAAATATTGTTGGCAGCAAAGAACATTATACTCGACTCCTGAAAGCTAAACTCTCATTACTGTTAATAACTTTCCCTTAATCAGCATAATTACTGTGACAATTTCGCCCGCAGCGGTGGTAATTCTCAAGTTCGCTTGGCGTGCCGTCCCCTTCCTCTCTTCTACCACGCAACGGCGCTAGTTTATTCTACAAATCAGTGTCAGTGTTAAGTTCCAGACTTGTCAAATTACTTGAGATGTCCTGAAAGAGCCACCAATGTAGTACCGCGTGACGATGGTAGACTCGTGACAGCGCAAAACTCGACTGGCCGCTGTCAGGTTGTGTCTGATTTGCTGACTTCACGCTACACGAGTTACCCCTTCCACTCCACTCTTATGGATGGAATGTTTAATTAAAGTGTGGTGTTAAATTAGTGTTGTTGTTGCAGTTATGTGACAAGAAACCATGAAACCGCGTTTGATGAAATTATTAGAATAAAATGAACGGAACGAGTTGCCTGAATAATACCAAATGCAGAATGATTTCACTTTTTTTTTCGTCCCATTTAATAGACCAACATAATTCAGTGAAAAATAAAGTGGGAGGAAATATAGCTCCAGATAATATATATGCCCTTTTTAGTAGTTAAAACCTTAGCTACTATTTGTTGGGATTCACACGACGCCCGCAAAAGGATAGGAAAAAATTTCTGTAAAATTAATAAACCTATGATACAGTTAATATGTCTGAAGTCTATGTGCCTGGAAATTGTCTCGGTATTTATTCGTGCATGTATTATGTGTCCTAACATTCAGAGGTTTTCACTAGCATTTTTTGTCTATTTTAACTGCCCCTCCTTCTGCAAGAAGGTGACAACATATATTTTTTCCTCCTTTCATTGAAGCATTAACATTTTTTTTTAAATATATTAATTATTTTTGACGATTACATTTTCTACTCAATAACTGAAGATCGTATGGTCTAGTGTTGTAATACTTTGATTCAACGACCATTTATGATTCAATAATTATTACTATAACGGTTAATGTTTGCGTAAAAGGCTATCATAGTCTCATAAAAATGAATCAGACTGACATTTAAAAACATATGGCTTCCCATTGCAAGATATGTTTTTTCGATTCCAGCCAAAGGTCGTAGAGTTTTCAATTCAGTGTTATATTCGTCTTGTATTTTACATATCACGCATAAACTACTAAAAATATCAAAATTGTTGATAAAAACATTTACATATAAAATTTAATATGTGATGGCTCTCGCAGATGTCAGGCGTTAAGTTTTCTTTAAAAACTCTGTAACATTCTTTCTTATTGACACCGAGATGGGAGGAGGCGAATATTGGCCTTCTACCTATCATTCGGGAGGACCGGGGTTAAACTCGGTTCGGCCATCCTGTCTGAGGTTTTCCGTGGTTTCCCTCAGACACTTAGGCGAATGCTGGGATGGTTCCCTACAAGGCCACGGCCGACCTTCCATCCCCCTTCCCTCCCCGTAGTAGTAGATTGGCTGAAAAGAGTCCCCTATGACTCTCCAGCAGCCCGCCTCCCAGCCTTCTGCTGGGAGGAATGAAATGTAAAAAAAAAAAAAAAAAAAAAAAAAAAAAAAAAAAAAAAAAAAAAAAAAAAAATTTCTTATTGAAACCGAGATGGAAAGAGGCTGATTTCGGTCTCCTACCTATCATTCGGCAGGACGAGGGTCAAACCTCGTTCGGCCATCTTGGCTGAGGTTTTCCGTGGTTTTCCTCAGCCACTCTAGGCGAATGCCGGGATGGTACCCTGCAAGGCCACGGCCGACCTTCCATCCCCTTCCCTCCCCGTAGTATAGATTGGCTGAAAAGAGTCTTCGCGACTTTCCAGCCTTCAGCTGGGGGGAATGAAATGTAAAAAAAAAAAAAAAAAAAAAAAAAAAAATCATATTGATTTCGTTATATGGAAGTTCCTTAAGGTTTCCGTAGTTGTGACTATATTTACGCACTGGTTGTTTCTGTTTTAAACTGCTTTCCGGCCGCCAGTCTGGTACTACTGCTTGGTGGAATATCAATTCTGTTACTGTTAGGGAAATAACTACACAACATCAAACCAAAGTACCAACACACACGGGGCTTAACTTGTACAGCAATAGTTTTATTAACACGAGACTATTTCCACCAACGCGAACCACCAGACAAAAGATTAGACAAATCTGAAATTCTTCTCCGAAGATAGGTTCGAAAAGACAGTGGTGGTAACTGTGAGTCCTTACAATTACTTAAACACAGTTCGATCTTGCCACACGTACTGTTCTTCACTGTTCCTATTTTTCCTGTTTCTGACTTCTTACACTTCCTTCACAGTTTATATCAAGTTCTTACACATTATCATATTACTCCCTTTCCGTAATCAACCTTCACGCTTTCTCGTAACTTCTTTTCCACAACCTTCCTTTTTTTTCTTACTTCTGAGATAATACCCCGCATGTCTGCGATATTGCAACACCTGTAAATATCGATCTTTTCATCTACGTTATTATACATTAATACTGTTCTAACACCTTTTTTTTTAACTGCTTTACGTCTCTCAACAGCGAGGTCTTTAGAGACGGGAAAGGATGGGGGCAAGGAATCGGAAGGAATTCGGCCATGGCCTTTTGAAGGAAGCATCCCGGCATTTGCCTGGAGGGATTTGGGAAACCATGGAAAACCCAAATCTGGAACCTTTGTCTTATGGTTTTACACCTCATCGACGTCATTGGAACTGGGAAGGGGCGGGAGACAAGGAACAGGAAGCAATTCTACCATGGCTGTATGACATTCACTTGGTGTGATTTCAGGAAACCAAAAAAACAAAATATCTGGACGGACGGACGGGGATTCGAATCCGCATTCTCCAGAATGCAAGGACACTCACCCACCTCGCTCGATTTCTTAAACACATTAAAATCACTTTCACTCATAGTTCATAATTGAAAGAACCTCAGTGCTGACTTATGTCAACGAACAACTTACATTTTATTATTATTATTATTTGTATGTTTACCGAAAACTACTTCAACTGATTCATGTATCAAACTATTAGAACCCATGTCCTCCCAATATGATACCTATCAAGTCTGGCTCTAGATTCCTACCCTGTGAGCTGGCATTTGTACCTTAGTGTCATTTAATCGTTCTCCATCAATCAGCCCCAACCCTTTCTTCCACATATTGCGTAATTACCCATCGCCTGGAAAGAAACCTCCTGGAAAAAGTTATTTTTTCATACAGAAATTTACATCATGCACAAATATAACAGAAAATTAACTCTCGAGGCAGGAGATGGTTCGAAAAATATCGGTAGCTTAATTCCAGAAAAATTTTCATAGTGTACCAGTTGTAACTATTCTAAACCAAAAGGGGATACGATTACAATAGTAAAATAAAATAGCAATCTGATTTATCTCCAATACGATTGAGAAATGTTGATCAAAAATGACTAATCTGACAACAAAGCGTTGTTACAAAAGAAACGCCCTCAGCCATAATTGCATAAAACTAGAAGGGATAGCAATGGATTGGTCATATTGCTCTAGAAGGAGACGACAGATGGACTACAGCAGTTCTGGATTGGACACCAAGGGACCTGAAAAGAGCAAGAGGAAGACCCCCGCATCGTTGGGATAGAGATACTCGACGAGTAAAAGGTGTGAGCGAGAAGAGAATTGCTCAAGATCGATCAGTCTGGAAGGATCTGGAACAAAATTATGTAGCATTAACTTGTAAAATTTAGCTCATCTGGCTTAAAGAAGCTACAGCCTGAAACAAGGATCGACAAAGCTTTATAAAAATAAAGGATTCCATCTAAAATATTCAAAGAAGGTCATATTCTGGTTACCGCTTCAAATTATTAATAAATGAATATAAAAAAACCAGGCGTCCTGATATTGGAAACGTTGCTACAAGTGTAGCGGTATTCCAATTAAATGTAACATGGTAACGACAGTAATAATTCAACGGCGTTAACCATTAGAGCTTTGATGCTGCATTATTAAAAGATAAATACACAGTTGTAAGCAACCAGTAATCTGAATTCTTTCATAATAAGTACAAAAATACATATCTCGTTGGGTGAAAATTTGGGATATGGTGTACTCAAAAAATGACCCTGTCCCATCACAGGAAACTCGTATTTGAATATGATGCACGTTATTTGTTTTCAAAAAAAGAAAGGCTATTATATCGTCATTATTCAAGCTAAATGTAATTGCATCTGACAGCCGGCCTGTTCCACACATATATTTTCATGGAAGTTCCATTTTCCCAGGTATTCACTGCGCGACCGTATTAAATTCGCAATTTAATTTAACCGTATTAATTATTCGGAATACCTTTAATTTGCTAACGCGGAATACCAGCCGGTGTACCGCAGAAATTACCAGCGTGCTCCCGGTCAGTTAATTAATATCAAGTTTAATTAACGTTACGTGGAGAAAAACCAGTGATCGGTCTCGTGAAGCCATTGAACTCAAACGAAAACTCTTGTCGAGTATACAAATGTTAACAGTAGATTTGCCGCTCAGTTGCTTTAGTTGAATATTATACTTTGCATTCTGATTACGTAGTGTGTTGAAGTTCTTTAATAGCGTTTTGCTCTTATGTTTCTTACTGTCCATAATGAACTAAAGAATAGAGTATAAACGTGTTAATTGAGAAATGAAATTAAAACTATATCACCCCGGATGGCGCTGCACAGAGGTCTGAAATCCCGAAAAGCTGGCCAAAAGTAAAAAAAAAAAAAAGTTACTATTTAAGAACTTTGACTTTACTAGTTCCATAGAGCGGTATTTCTTTGATGTAAATCACGTGTCGGTTTCGCTTTGTGACTCATGCAGAAGGGCATAGACTCGTTTGAAAGTGCCGACGTGACGTGGCGAGAACATCTGGCGAGTTGTAGCTCATACCGAAAATAAGCGATTAGTTGGAAAGTAACCTGCGAAAATTCACAATTCTTTTAAATGTAATAAGTGATTGTGTACAGAATGACGTGGTGTTGCGAACATTTGAACTCGCACAATGGATTAACCCCCACAATGTAAGAAAATTAATAATCTACATTAAACAAATTATTTAACTTTAAAGTTGAAAAACTTTTATGTGTTCTATCGTGTTCGGTCGAATCTCTTATGCCACCTTATAGCCTATATTCTATTTGATATTTATTTTAAAAAAATTGGCTGCTACTAGCTGCTATTCTGTTAATAATATAATTTTTTGTGTTAACATGCATAACGACAAAATTGTTGATCAGGTAAATAATTTTAGGTTTGAATACGGCCTTGACTTTTCGTCGTATTTCGGTACTACTTTCAGGTTCCAGTGTATTTGAGGACTGATTTATCAGAATGAAATTTAACAGAATCATTAATAAATCGATTAAAAAATTAAAAGATTATAATAAATTACAGCATTTTTTAAATACATTTTTAATGGATTTTAAATGTTTCAGAATGTACATCTACTACATGTATAGAAATTTCTAGAAAAGAAATTATTTTACTACTAAAAGGAAAACTAAACACTTATGTTGCAGACATTGATGCAACAATTGAAATTCATAAATCTGATGAAACAAAAGTAACTATTTAGGAACGTTCACTTTACTAGTGCCATAGAGCGGTATTTCTTTGATGAAAATCACGTGTCGGTTTCGCTTTGTGACTCATGCAGAAGGGC
Source organism: Vandiemenella viatica (assembly GCA_031002005.1). Lineage (NCBI taxonomy): Eukaryota > Metazoa > Arthropoda > Insecta > Orthoptera > Morabidae > Vandiemenella > Vandiemenella viatica. Next base: position 150,110,770 of record JARYHS010011408.1, read on the forward strand.
ATAGACTCGTTTGAAAGTGCGCAAGAATCGTGTAATAAATATATAAAAAGGTTTCGGGAAGATTTCTCGCGAAAATGCAGCCGCCAAAAAATGATGGAGGATGTATTTTTGCGAGTTTTGGTTTCCTCAAACCCCTTTATTACGAGCCTCAGGAAATTGAGATCGCTGTCAATAGAGGCATTAGAGCTACTCAATCCGCCAGATATCGCAACACATTGCTCTGATGTAACTGATTCTTTGACGGATGAATCAACGACAAATTGTTGTGATTCCGATAGCGAATAAAATGTACCTTGTTTCTTACTAAGCAATCGAATTTTTGTACAAATAAAAAATGTTTTATAAGTAAAATTGCATAAAACTATTTTTCTTTTTTCTTCAACAATACAATTTTAGACATATTTAATAAAATATTATCAATAAGCAATTTTGATTTTATTTTAAAAATGAAATATAGATTTAAGTCCTCATAAGTTTAATTTTTTTTTTTTTTTTTTTTTTTTTTTTTTTTTTTTTTTTTTTTTAAAAAAAAAAGATACTATTTTTCTGTTTGTAAAAAGGTCCACCACAATGGCTTTGCCATTTTTATATTATAAGAGCTAATTTTAATCAGTATTAACAAAAGTCGTGATACATTCAATATCGTATGACATATTGTTTTTAATTTTTTTCATTATCACCGATTTCATATACTTATAGGATATTTTATGCATTCAACATAATTTTTTGTAGTAGCATCCGCCATTTTGAAGCCGCCATTTTGTTTTTTTCAACAAATAATGTCCAGATTTTTTATAACAGATATTAAATCACCCAATATTTATACTATTTTTTTAGATAATCTGCCATTTTAATTATTTTCTGCCAATTTAAATATTTTCTGTCATTTTGGAACCGACATTTTGTTTATTTTTATTTATTTTTTTATAATTGACGTAGATATTCGTTATCAGCGACCTAGACAGATCATGTATACAAATTTTCATGAAGATTGAACAAGTATTTCTATTTTGGCCAGCTTTTCGGGATTTCAGACCACTGTGCGCTGGCTTAAGAACATCTTTTATACATGACAATAAGAAAACTTATCACAGGTCCCAACAAATTAAAAAATCAATTTATTATATCATCACGGTCCTCAGAATGGTAAATGGTAAATGGTAACAAAAAACAGCATAGAAAAAATAAAAATTATGAAATTCATACGGTTTTGAATATTCAGAAATAGATTTTATACTGAAAGTAAGAAGTTTAGAAAAATATTTGTATTCTATTTTTTTCTGTTGCGTCGTATGGCATGGAGGGTCCAAGGTTTTGACTGCCGAGAACTAAGAATTCAAACAGATTGTTCCACCCATGCCATGCATAGTCAACGTTAATGTCGACGTCTATATGCGAGCAAAATAAGCAGCGTTCTGCTCAATAAGATTTCTTTGTCTGAAATGTGCAGTTTTGTCAGAAAAATTTTGACATGGTTCCAGCATTTGCCTAGTTAATTACGGGAAATCCCCGATCCGCAGTTTAAACCTGTAGTTGACGAACTAACGTAAGTCCAGTATGTCGTTTCTTTGTAGGTGATGATAGATGACAGCAAAAAGCGGATACATCACGCGTTACGTTTTGTGACTTGTATGGGGAATTTATATAGAGTTGGGAATGGATCGTTTGGAACATTGAGAAAGAGTCTGAAAAACGGCTGTTGTAGAATATACGATGATCAGACATAGGCTAAAACTGTGGTTGCAATGAAATAACTCTTCGTATACGACATGTAGTTTTGGAAAAGTAAGATTGCTTGAACAACTTGTATTTACTTTTCCCAAGGTGTTATTACAGATTCGAATGAACGATAGAAAACTAATGCAGTGGACCTTCTTTTTGTCAGGGTGCAAATGTGGTGCACGCATCGCTTCGGAAGACTATTAGTTTGCAGATTGTTGATCGAATGGCCGGTTACGGTTGCTGAATGATCGAAACTTGTGACAAATGCTTAGTAGCGTCTGTGGCAACCAAGACATTACGTGAACTGATTACCACAACGGTCTGAGCTGAGTCGTTTGAGCCATATGAATTCCTCACTGAACAACAGGCTTGTGGCATATCTTAGATAGTAGATATATATTAATTCTAAGACATTTTTATTTTTATGTAATAGTTATTTCTTCTCAGAAGGTTACATTATAAATTCGTGTTGTTACTTATGACTTGCGGAAATGAGATTTCAAACGTTAAATATTTAATACTCAGGTAATTTTAATTTTAAAGTTTAATACCAGTATCCACTCATGACATTGCGAGAGCTCATTTACATTTGTGAATTTTGTATGACGTATTATAGAAACAAGAATTGCACGACCAAGGCTAGCTGAATTTAGTGTGGTAATCACATATAACCGGAATAATAAAATGTATGTTAAATTAGAGTATGGTACTAATCCGGAATCTTGGTAATCAGAGAAATTAGACAAAATCTAAGGAAACTTTCACATAACACAGCAAGCTATGCCATAGGTGAGGGTCAGGTTAAGGGTCTACGAAAATTCCCGTCAAGGCAGGGACTTGACACCTTAACCACTGAGCCACGTTCAGGGCGGAGCTGATTGGAAAGTGAAGCATATGTTCATTGTATTCATCTTCAGGAACGGAGGAGAGAGATTTTATTTTATTTATCAATCTTGTTTCATGGATCCCTTCTGAGGAAGGACCTCTGGGACGCGAAACATGTCATGTTTAATACACATACATACAATTTGAGTCATAATCATAGTAAAAACAATTATACGATCCAAAGACAAATAAAGAGAATAACAATACACATTAATTTTTACAACTGACTTTTGCAAAATTAATATTGAATACAATTAATTAATTTGTTCAAATTCTTGAATGGAGTAGAAGGAGTTGCCAATAAGATAATCTCGTCTTTAAATATGTCTTTATTATCTGTAAACTGTTTTATACTCTTGGGAAATTTATTAAACAGATGTATACCAGAATAATTAACTCCACTTTGTACTAATGACAGAAATGTTTGTGTTTTGTGCAAGTTATTTCTGTTTATTGTATTGAAATTGTGTACCTGTGAATTAGAAGTAAACAGATTAAAATAATCTATGACAAAGCACATGAGAGAATATATATATTGAGAAGTCATTGAGTTTTTTAAAAAGCCCTTTTCTGTGGTATAAAAACTTTTATACTTTTTGAAGAGTTTCCCCAAAAAATTATGCAATATGACATCCCTGAATGAAAGTATGAGGAGTACACCTGTTTAGTTAATTCTAGATCGGCTGTTAGAGAAAGTGTTAGTATTGCAAAGGAAGTACTACTTAACTCCTTTAGTAGTGAAGTGATATACGACAACGTACATCACGTATGCAGAACGTACTCGACTTGGCTTTTAAAAATAATAAATTCTGGTTCGTGTATTAGTGTGTACACGCGCAAGAAGTGAAACTTCTATGTATTTTTCGGTCGATTTTTCCGGTGTGTTTTTTATGTTTGATCTGCACTTGAGTGGACGAACGATAGTACAAATTTGCATTTGTACATTGTACAAGTTATTTTCTTAATCAAATAAAAATTATTAAAAAATTACACTTCGTTATGTTAAATAGTTTTAGTATATATTTTATATTTACAGCTTTTATATCGGAGAAATTCTGGATCAAGTTTACACTGGGATACCTTGTATTACTGAGCTTGCTTTGAAATTCGTACTGAAGGCGTATGATGAAATCAATTGTGAGAATTTATGTTATGCAAAGTAGAAATCCTCATGTAGAAAAAAATCGTTATTTCAGGAAATGTAGTCTGCTAATGATTCCATGTGTTTGTGTTTTGTGGTTTTGTCTCTGCAATATTAGGGGAAATTGTGGTTGGGATACAATGGGGTATAGACTAAAATATTCTTGTTACAACATAAAGCAGGATAAATTCAATTACTATTTGTAATTAATAAGTTGTTTTCATGAGCATCATGTCAGTCACGGCGTGAATCGCGAAGTAAACTACTTCCGAACATGTTGGTAAAAACTACCTGATAACTGTTCTTTCGGTTAGCTTTTGTTAATAACCATCATCTAAGTCCGTGTTGAAGGCAGATTACCAACTCATAAATTATTTTTAAAATCTTAAATTACACATTCCCTCTGTTGTAAATACGAATGCTAATATTTCTGCATGAAATCGATTTTTTTTTCGCAACAGCGGCCACAGAATATGATGAACCGAGCGTGGTGGGTGAGTGGTTAACGCTCTGACCTCGCATTCGAGAGGACGCCGGTTCGAGTCCCGTCCGACCATCCAGATTTGGGTTTTCTTTGGTTTCCCGAAATCACTCCAGGCAAATTCCAGAATTCTTCCTTCAAAAATTCCATGACCGATTTCCTTCCCTTCCCGCCTCTTATGACCACGACGTCGATGAGGCGTTAAGCCATAAGAAAAAAAAGAATATAATGAAATCTTTAACATTGCACGAATATAAATAAACAAACATCAACCAGAAAAACAGTTAAAATTCTGCGCCTGCCTTACTGTTTAATAACGGCTTTCATCTGGATGTAATAACCCTCTCTGAGGTTGTCACGTGATTGTCAACGTTCTACGCGTGCGCGTAACGTTGCGGAGCATGTGCACTGATTGGATAACTCGTAACGAATAACGCTAACATATTGTCCCCACTACTACGGCCAAAGAAATTTCACCTCAAAAATTTGTTACGTGATACTTGTAAATATTTCTCACACGAAAATAATAATAGTCTGTTGCTTTCGCTTGAATGAGTAAATAAATGAAAAACACTGCTCGCTACTATTAGCCCAGCCGTGAAAAATAATAACACAAAAAACATCACCCTGCCGCTGCTGTTAACGAACGCTGGACAACACAGTGTTGACCGTGCCGCTGTAAACACGGTGCGTCACATTTGACAACGGCCCCGAGGCGAGTAGACGACAATAAGTACAGCACACACACGGACGCAAACCGGAGATCACAGCGCTGTCGCCTCGACGGACGAAAATAAAAACTGCTACGGAAGAAGGCCGCGGACCGCCGCTCTAATTTCCGGCAGCCATGTAAATTTTTAATCAGTGAGGCGGCGGTTGTAGCGACCTGATTGCGACAAAGGACGGGCCGCGGCGCGTTCGCAATTTACGTGTGGCGCCACTGAATCCCCCCCACCCCCCACACCCCTCGGCACCCGCATCTGTCGTTTTTGTCACAGCGCTTTACGGACGTGGGCTGTGTAGATGAACGGGCGGTATATACGAGTGTGTGTGTGTAAAACACGGTACGTGTCGACAACGCTAACGATGTAGGTTGCCTTTTGTTTTCTTTTTTTTTTTCCATAGCGCGTATAAATATTCTCGAAATCTGGGAAAAAAACCCTCAGTGTGAGCACATGGTCACTTAACAATGTTTTGTAAGTCCCACCTTTGTTGTTTCGCTATCGCTGTCCACTGATAAGCCTGCCAGAAGAAGTCCCTACGGGCCCGTTGTTGAAATTTTGAATTGGTCCAGTACAATACGGGGAACAGTGCAGCAATTCACTATTAAACGCTTGCTCCAACGCTACAGGACTTAACATTTCGTGCTGGTTATGGTTATGCGTTGTAAAAGAACACTTCATTCCAAGTGGAATAATTGTAACTTAGAGACCGAGCGTGGTGAGTGAACGGTAACGCTCTGGCCTCGCATTTCGGAGGTCGTTGGTTCGAATCCCCGTCCAGCGATACAGATTTGGGTTTACCATGGTTTCCCCAAATCATAGCGGAATTCCTTCCTGTTTCTTTCACCCAGCTCATTCCCGCCTCTAATTACCACCACGTCGATTAAATGTAAAGCTATAAACAACAAAAAAGTGTGAATATGAACAATGTGGTGGACACTAGTGACGAATTTTCTGAGTGGCAGTCCTTTCACTTGGTAGCTAGCAAGCGTTCGTTCACCGGGGAAGATTTAATGGTGTGTTTGCCCAGTCTCAATGAAAAAACCTCAAGATGCTTTCGAAGCAAACAGGAATTTTATAAACTTTAAGGGTCAAGTACAAGTCAAGTTCGTATTTCAGCAGGTTCGAGTCTACGACCTTTGAAACAGTTATACGATTGCGCTATCGTCCCTGTTCGTGTTAAATACCTACTCGTATTAATGATTCTGAGTTCTTCAAGCTTAAGAGATTTTATTCACCCAGAAACACAGTTCAAGTTCATATTTGGTCAAATCAGGTAAACCTGTCATAATCTTTCATCCTAAAAACTGGAACTATTCTAGACCCATGACGATACGCAAAAAACGGTCATGGGCTTACACTAGTAATAATAATAATTCAATGATTCGTAATTAAAAATTATACCTTTATTAATTTATATATAACTAAATATCCCCGGGGCTTCATGTTGTTATTTACAGTTACTGGTTGGGCAAAAAAAAAACAACAAAGGAACAGCCATGTTTTTAACTCCTTCTTGGATCTCCTGCTCTCCTTCTAAATTAAGGTTTATCCGTTTTTGGTATTTTCTTTTTGTTTCTGTCTGCATGACTAGTCGACATCGAGTTTATTAAAGCCGGGAAAGCATGGGAGCAGGGAACGGGAAGGAATGCGACCATGACTTTTTGAAGGAACCATCCCTGCATTCCCTTGGAGTAATATTGGAAAAACATGAAAACCGAAATCTGAATGGTTGGGAGGGTGATTTAAAAACGCGTCCTCCTGAATGCTAAGGTCAAACATTACTGCTCACCAACCAGGTTTGGTCACTTGTTTTTACGACACCTTTAAACTGCCTGTAATAAAGGTTTTGTGGTTGCTGATGACCCACAGGCATACTTCACAATGTTTCTCTGCAAAGCGATATTTTTATTGGTGCTGCCTGCCGAGTTACAATCAGCTTGTTTAATTTGAATGTTAAAAACTATGATATAAATTCTCTAATTCGAACATAAAGTAAATCTGTTACAGTTTTCACGATTTAAACATACAGTCAAAGTTATTATAGGACTAACAGTGGTAAATAGTTCCATTGCGAGATGACTTAAACCTGACTGTGTTAAATTGATAGATTCTACTACCGGAAAATTCTTCATTTCTCAACGTATGTATGTCTCATCGAAATATAACGTAACCTGTCACCAACAATCTCATTAGGATTATTTTTTTCTTTTTCAGATTATGATTTAATATTTTGCACAGAATTCTTCCATACCGTCTTATAATTTTTGGAAGTAACTCGTTTGGTGAATTTCAAAAAATATTTTCCAAATTTTAAAATAAACAAGTAGAGATGTAATTATGAAATTTTTGTCTGATTTGAGTAAATACGGAAAAGCTAGATATGGAAATGAAATGAATGGTACAATTTGTAGAAACGAAATAAACAGAAAGTGCACGAAAGCTAATAAAAGTTTTGCTACATTAGTTTTGAAAACGACTAAATTGATTGTTATCTACACGATTTTCTTCTGTTTCATGAAATTTAGATAACTCTTAGAACCATGAATTTGATAATAAGGGAACGAAACAAACTGAGAACTAAAATGATTTTTAAATTTTTTTCTTTCAATTTGTTTATTGATTGCCCTATTATTTTTTAAAAACTGTGTTAGTGAATACAAACGGTATTATTACACAGGTTAAATAATAACGGCAATTTCTCAACAACTGCGTGTAAATACGTGTGTTTGAACCTACGAGTATAATAGATTGTCGGGTTTTGGTTGCATTTGTTTTCTGAGGCCAAAGATATTAAAATAGAGTAGTAAACATTATAGGTTCGTATCAAATGCTGTGAGTAAATCCCACATATTGTAAAATAATTCACATATACGAAAATATCTGTTCAGTTCCTTGTATTTTGGAGAAAACAACATTTTTATGACAATTACTTGGTATTTTTGCTCAAATATCCCTACTTTCAACAAACAGACAGACGTATGTTTCTTACAATACTCATAAAAAATTATTGTAATAGGGAATAAAGTCTAGAATTAACATTCATCTCGAATGAAAACTTTCCTAAGTCTCAAAGACACTTGATACAGATAAAAGTTTAATTGTAATCGCAAAAAAGGAAGTTGTGGTATGATAATTATATCAATTACCGTCGATTCATTTCAATGTTGTTAATGACATTGATTGGAATAGATATACAATATTCCACTGAAATACAAGAAAGTGGTAATATACAAAACTAATCACTGTACGTTTTCATTTTATACAAGTGGTCTTAAAAAAAATTAGAACTAAACTAGTGACTGAGTTAGTAATTGTAACTCGTCGAAGTCGTTGCTTAAGCTATCACGCAAAGAGACGAAATATTGTGTTGTTCTAAACAGTGACTATGGGTTGTGTAACATTATATGTTTATGACATTACATTTTCACATATCGGAAATGACTGCGAATGGGGTTACCTCATACACTGGAATTGTGTTCACGTAAAAATATTTTATTTTTAACTGTATGCGAATCAGATTGCATACCTGTTATCTAAATTAGGACCAATTTTCAATTCAGCATTAAATAATTTTGCTAATTCCGAAAATATGTCCCTTTTTTTGTTTTATTCCTTTTTATCACACAGTTGTGCATCTTTATGATTTATAGTTTATAATCCTCTTTACCCTAACTGCAGCAGTTCCCAGCGCACCTTACAAGCAGATCCTTTTGACTATTATAAACTATTCCGCGCCGATTAGGATAAAAAATTTGCAATTTCGGCACTAGGTTGATCTATGGATCTACGCAGTCTATCATTCGAGGAACAATTTGGAAAAAGATATTTGCTTTGAGGAATGTTTTAGGTAATTTTACCATCTCTTTGCTGTTTACAGATGATAAAAACTTAACTTAATCCACAACCCGAAGGTTGATTGGATCCTCCCGATCTCACATTAAATGGAAATATCGGTAGATATACAATCAATTTTAATGTCAAATAAGTAAGAATTCATTTCAGTGGGTGATTTTTTATAAATCTTTGCGGAAAAGTCAAGCTACCAAACAAGAACAAGGAGAGAAAGGCTGCTAACAGGCGACCTTTGGTCGTAAGACGTGATCTGTATATCAGGCATTTTGATTGTGAAGCATCAATATGTCAAGACGGGCAGGAAGACAGCAATTATCACTGTGGTTGGTTTCCGTACACCCAGCAGTGATGTAAGTTATCACCGTTACTAACTTCAGGCAGAAGTTGCGTGGCAGACTATCGGAATGAAAGCGCATTCATTCTTTCACAGCTAGATACTATTAGCATTGTAACGGCCTAAGAAAAACAGGTTTGTTTCAATAGAAAAATTCCATTTTTTTTGCACTTACCACATCATAATTCTTCAATTTATTTCAATTTTTTATTAATCTTCATTTATATATATTTTTATTAATTTAATTTGTTTTATAATAATAACAGGACATTTTATTCAACAATTTTCTGCATACATGTAAATTTCATTTTGTGCTATACTCTTGTAACGCAAATGCTATAAACATATTCATATTCAAGTAATTTCTTCGTTACTCGCTGCTTAGAATGTGAATTTGTTTTATGTTTGATTCCATGCCAATTTTGCAAGTCGTTCACCGCAAAAAACTTTTTTTTAACTAATTCTGTCAACCAATCAGATTATATCTGCTTACTGAAATCACTTTCATACTGCATGAATGCAGAGAATCGACATACACAATGTCAGCAGTTTTAGATGGGCTCTATACCAAACTTTTTATGATGCAACGTGTTTTACAGAAGTGAAGCCTTCCAGAGTATTAGATGTTTCGTAAGCCATCTTAGGAGTGACACTGACCAGAAACTCTTCCAGTAGATACGTCTGATAAACTGAATGGCCATTATATGAGTACATATTAGTGTTTGACATTTACAGTGCCTGATTAGCATGAACTATTTGGAGATGTCATTTGCCCATGCTAAATCTGTTGTAACTACTTAAAAATGACTTTGACTAAGATAGTAGAAATTAAATAGGGCATAGTGAACAGTGAATACAGCAGGACTTCGCAGTGATGTGTTCCGCAGGCTCTACTATAATATATAATTTTATGTTGTTTTAATGATCTGCTGACTTTTTTTCCAGCTGCCTAAGCCATCTCTGTCGGAGCTGCGTAACATATACCGCCAATCCTACCGGGAACAGGTAACATACAGGTTTAAGTGGGTACGAAACGCAGAGAACACTAGCGTACTTTATATTAACAAAGCAACAGTTTGGTAGAGGCAAAGTGTAGTTTCAAGGCCTATAAGAATTCTAGTTGAGAACACAATTCTAAGAGAGGCTGAGTGCTTTCCAGTCGTGTGCCTTAACCAATCATTCCTCCAAACCACTCGTACGTACTCGTATAAGCCACTGACTTTCTATCAGCGAACGTTCGCCATTCTAGAATGTTCAGCTGGTTTGGCCAATTAGGAGTTTTCAGCTGTCACATGGCTGGACGTTGTGCTGCTAGGTGTCATTATGGCATTGAGCAATCAATAGCCGCTCTCTCAGTCACCACTGAGCTACTTTCAAAAGCGGCAGAGGACAGCGGTCTATAGATTCATGATGTAGCTTCCCTTGCTACAAAGAGATCCCCCTACAGAACTGTGCTCTTATGATTGGCCAGACAGGGCGAACGTTCCGTAACGCCGTACATTCGCAGATGGGAATCTAGTTCTGTTTAATAGAGAGTCGAAACATCGAAATTTCCTAGTGGAATGCGGTGCCCCCGGGCAGTATAGAAACTATTTATTCCTGAAGCGAAAACAGTCCATTGCATTTTACACTTTTAACTAGTCAATTCCTGTACCGGGGGATAAAAAAAATAACAAAGAATTTGCTCTCGTTATAAAATAACTTATTTCGTTACGTTAAAGTGTGACATTTTCTAAAAGTGAACTACGGATAGAATTTAGGGATGAAATTCAGTTCCTGTTTATTTCTCGCCTTGTGAAGCCGATCCTTGATAGCATATTTACTGGTGTGACTTTGTGACCGTTCCCTGAGGCGTGGGTTGATTTACTGTAGTTATTTTGGTATTCTGGAAATTCCACAAAATTATTTAATTAATATGCGGCAGGTCAGCAAACGCAGAAGCTTCTGGAGTCAACTATTTTCCTGTATATGTTCAAACTGAAAGATTCAACTTCCATACTTAATACCTTCTTCCTAAAGATATCTCTTTCAATAATATCCTCTTGCTAATGTTATTTCATTCCAAATCATTCTTCACCACTTGAATCCTGCTGGTTGATGATTTTTTCCCAAAGGTAATTGCATATCTTTTTTGTTAATCTGTTTTCGTTCATTCTGTAGATTTGTAAAAAAAAAATCAATCTCCTTTTTTATTGATTCTGTCGTATTTTCTATGTTCTGGTATACTTTCTTATTACTTGTTAATTTCCATAGTTCTGCTACTTCAATTGCGTATTAAAAAATCTACGATTTTGTGATATCAGTTTTAATGAAAAGATTCTATGCTGGAGAACATTACCTATTTTTAGATATTAGGGCAGTTGTTTAGAAGAATTATTATTTTTTAAGAGAAATAGGGCATATACAATTTTTCAAAATCCTTCCTGAAACATTAATAGTTTATCTTGTTTAAGATTCCGTAAATTGTTATTTAAGAGTTGATGTATCTCCTCTAAATTAAGCTACTTCCGTTTACATACAAAACTGAATTTTTCTACACCATATCACTACCTCATATTGCTTTTAGATCAGGAAACTTACCTCGATTCCAGAACTTTAGGTGCTTCCTCTTCAGCTCGTATATGCTGGTGATATTCGCCCCACGTTAGTAGTTACAGAGGTCGTCGATATATTTCCGACCTGGTGGCATGTACTTTTATATTTAAATGTTTAGTTTGCGTTGTGCTGTTGGTACATTTTGAAAAAAAGAAATTACCAAAATGAATATCCAAACCGATAAAAATATAAATGAGGAGGAACTGTCGATATGCTCATAGATGACTATTTAATTTTTCAGAAAAATGATCCTCCATGAATTATCCCTAATGCAAAATTTCGTAGTAACATTACTTTAACTCGGTCTATGTAACCAATTGTGGTTGGTGTCTAGCGTGCACAATATTATTATACCGAGATTAAATGTATCTTATTGAGCAGTGTCTTAGGTATACGTAATTTTAATTTTTTAGTGTCGCAGTCCAAAATTTTTGCTTCATAGGAAATATAATTACTGACAGAAACTAGACACTGCTTCTCTCTTTTACATATGTTTAACTTCCTTTGTGCAGAAAAACACATTTAAAGATCCTAAAGAGCCTTAGTCATTTCGAGTTTCAGGACTGCGAGAGTAAAAACTATTATTCTGAGATTTTAATCTATAAAAAAGCACGAAAGTATCTTTTTTTTTTTTTTTTTTTGCTAGATGATTTTATCAGTTATTATAACATCGGAACTATGGCGAAAATGAAGCGTTAATTATATTGTGTGAAAACTTCCAATATTCTGTTTGTTCTGTTTGATTATCGGTTGTAAGCGAAAATGTAAAAATTCCTTTAAAGTGTCTTACCTCTGAAATTCAAATAAAGAATAATCTTTTGATCATAAGCAGGTAGGATATAAGCAATCGGTAAAACTGAAAAGGATGGGGGGATTAATAATCGGAAGCAGTTGTTGTTTTAAATATTTCAAACTTTGTAGTTAATATTTTAGTGATGAATACTTATGTACATTATGTATTTGAAATACATTATTTATACAAAATCGTGTCACAAAAAATATTACAATTTCATTTAACATACAATGCGGTGTTTAAAAAATTATTTCACTTTTATTCAAAATCCAACGCACCCTTTGTTATGCATAATGAATATTTTTCTTCTTTTGCTTCAGTAATTCGAATGGAAATCTGATTTAAAATTATCTGAACATTTTCAGCAACTCCCAAATAAATACGGTAGCAAAAGTATTTGGCGTCCAATACAACATGAAAACCTCAAACATGTTAAATTCATTTTACAAATTTCATTAAAGTATTTAAAATTGATAAATTTATGGCCATAAATACGCATTTCATATTTCTGCAGCTAACAGTTTCATTAAATTGGAGCCCATCATTTCATAAAAACAGGTGCATTTTATTTATTTTACCACTAATACAAACAAATATTTAGTGACTAGAATCAAAGCAATATTTTTTTTCTTGGTGGAATGGAGCTCACAACAAACTTAAATTAACATTTCAAGTCCTAATATCTATAACAAATCTACTGTGTATTTGCACCTGAATCAAACTTCAGTCCATTAAAAAATTCTAATGAAAAATACTGTTGTGTCTTGTGCTCATATTTTATTTTTTTAGAATTACGCGAGAATTCTAAGGTCTTTCCATCAGATATTCTAACGTTGATGCTGGAACTAAGTTTATCACGGAACTATACCGATATCTTCTTAGTTCTACAATAAATTTAATTATACACTTCAATAATATCGTGATCAGATACAAAGAAACATTGTCACTGCTTCATTTGCAGCAAAACAACTTATATTTTGTTTCCCAGCATTAAACTGGTTACAAAACAGTATTTAAAGGACAGTATCAGTATCTAGAAAATTTAGGCATTAAGAAGTTTACAAGGTAAAAACTTTTTTAATATTTAAATTACAAATTCTAGTACTAAGAATGGAATTGTTGTTCTTGTCATTCTGGCAGTTAGGTCTCTCAGTGTGTAAAATCACTCAAAGCTTTCAATGGATGGCACTTTCAGTTATGAAGAAGCAAGGACTAGAGATAATCGAGAATACTATGGAGTCTAGTCAGTCGTAAGCATTATAGTGTTTAGAAGAATAGGACTTGTGTTTTGTAGGCTGCAGGGAGTATACTAGGAAGGTAATTTACAATAGCAGCTACGAGGAAACAAGGATTTGTGGTTCCTCGTAGTGACAAATTAAAATTACAGTTGTAAAATTAATACATGACTGTGAGTCAGAAATCTTAGAAAATCTGTAGCCACTATCAGCAATGAAGAAATACTTATTGCATAACTCTTCCGACTGGTATGAACAAAAACCTGGGCTTCTACGATCAAAATAAGAAAAAGAGTTGTATAAAAGTTTCATTTTAGAGTTTGAACTGAGCAAATTAACCATGGTCAATATTGTGTAAAATGTTCTCGGGCCTCCTGCCGGGATATGACGTCAGTTTGATGCGACGTTTCGAAGTCGCACTCCTACTTCATCTTCTGGTGAAGTGTCGGTCTTCTGGAGTGACTGCTCTTATATAGCCCACTCCTGCCAATGGTTACCGGTGACGTCATGGTCACAGGTGCCAGGCGCCTCTTTGTAAGTAGGTGGTGGTGTCAAAAACATAGTGGAGCGATGGGTTGTGTTATTTCAAGATCGGATATCTAAAACAATATGACGTAGTTCAGCAGAGCTGTGGAACCAATGTACTGAATTTTATTAGTTCACATTATAGAATTATGTCCGTGGAGAATTACACAGCACGTTTAAAAGTGTAGATCCCACACTATATTACTTGGTTCCTCGTACAAAGAAACTATCGTTTCATATGATCTAATAAAACTACCAACTAATTCTTTAATAACGCGAAAATGTAGTTTAAATATTCCTGAAGCAGGGATCTAGGTTGTCACAATTGAAACTGATGCAGAAGTTCCACACTCATGGAGCCACTTCTGCTACAGAACTGGGTGCTTATTGTCGACGACATTCATTGAACCTTAATGGTATGGCATATCAGTTATTTTTAAAATTTTACTGGTATTTTCTCAGCTGATAACTAGGGCTCATTTTTTACCTTAAGATACATGGAAGATCAAATGGTATGGTTCCTACGTTACCAGCGTATCTACAGTTTTCTTCTAATTTCAGTATAGCTTACACACTGCCTTTTGGTATCACTCCTGTACTGAAAGCGATGGCTGAGTTATCTTCTAATAACATGCTAAGAAATTATTAGTTGATGACTTCAAGCATTATAACGGTGCAGTCGCTGTTTTCGCATCCCCACTTCGCAAAACAACTGTTGTCAGAAAGTATGTATCTTTTTTATAATCTGTTAATCATTTACAGGTTTTCCTATACTAGTAATTTCCAATCGTTGTGCGGTGAAATATTCATTCCTGCTTCCAAATCTATTGACAATCATCATTTTACCAGCAAAGTTTATTCGTCGCTTTCTCGGAGTTTGAGATAGTAAACGATGCGTAAGGCTGATAAAACAAAACTTCGCTCCTGTAATTCTGGTGAAAGTAACTTTCTCTCTTGTAAGACCTAATGATATTCGGCGTCTAACTTAGAGGGAGAAATTTAAAATTGAATCTACTTTGTTGATACAACTGTAGGGCAGTCAGATACTTGTTCGAGTACTTCTGCTTGTAAAATTCAGACGGTTTAACGATCTATAATACGGCTATCCTTTTACTCTGTAGTTGCCCATTCACTTGGGTCTGAAAAGAATGGGAAAAAACTAAGTTTTGCGTGTGATATGTTACTCCAGTTTTTGCTATGCAGAGAGTGAATGGCATGACTGTTTTAGCCCCTGCGTTCCAATCATATAAACACTGTGACGATGGACGGACATCAAAGAAAGGAGATGATGTTGTTTCACGGACATGTGGCATCTTAATCATGGTTAGGAATTTATAGCTCATTGTTTACACCGCATTGTAATACCAGAAACTGCACTCAAGTCCGTATGTGACTGCCATTGGTGCCTCCGTTGTAAAATGGGATATCATCTTTCTGCGATTACGGTGAATAACATCTGAAAGTTATAGCAGAATGCATTACTGCTGTATCATGTCTTTCAAACATCGATTTGCTAACTATTATAGTCACTTCCTACCACTGGAATCTGTAGTCAGCAATCAAAATTACTTAAGCTGGTACTGTGTCAAAACACCAGAATTGTTACGAGTGATCAACAGCACTGTAACAGTTAAGTCTGCAGTCGAGAATGCGCGGTAAATTCAACATTTCAGTTGGCTTGTTCACGTAACAGTTTAAATTGGGTGTACTCTGGAGTCAGCTTCTGCCGTGTACCATGAAGGTGAATCTGTTCCGCTGCCACACTGTGATGGCAGCAGAAGCTGCTACTACGACAGACCCAGTGAGGATCCAGAGTGCAGATTCGGGCCCCTCCGCCTCTGTTGCTGCTGAGGGTTCCTGCCGTGATGGTGCCTCAGCGTGGTGAAGACCTCAGCGCCAGGGTAGTAGGCGGCATCGTGTCTATGTGGTGGTGGCGAAGGCGTTGGCTGACGATTCCCAAACACCTGCTGGTGTTGGTACAGTTGCTGAAGAAGCGCATCCAACAGCAAACCCTCGTGGAATTCGCTGTCATTGCTGCGGTGACCCCGTGGCCGCCGAGGGGCGGCGTGGTGTGGTGGCGCCGGAGGCGGAGGGCTCGGCAAGTGCGCCACTGTGCACCGTACCTCAGGTGGAGGCGGCGGAGGAACTTGGCCGTTTCTACGTGATCTTCTTCCGCGACCCTCCAGTGACCCGGCGGAGGAGCACGAGGGCTGGTGGCGAAGAGGAGGCAGTGGAGGCGGTGGCGAGCCGTGCATACGGTGGTGACCAACGGCGGTAGCAGCCGTCATCTCTGCCAAGCTCAGCTCGTCTTCTGCAAACTCGTCTTCGGAGGCGGGCAGCTCACTGTCCGTCTCTCCGCGCTCTCCTGAACCTGTAGGTCAGAGATCCAGGTCTGTGTCAAGAGATTCATCTTAACGGACTACATTTAGCAGAATTATCATGCCATAAGTACCTCTCGCAGAGTAATTTACTTATGTTAAGCTACACAGTGAAACGATAGGCGTTTAAAGCAACCAGAAATTCGAAAAATCATTGAAATGTGAATTTGGTGGTTCTCAATCCAAATATAGGAATAAAAATTAAAATGTACAGATATAAAATGGCCAATAATTTAATTTCTTTTAGGAAAAAAGTATGTAATTTATTTTTTGTAAACATATAATTAATAAATATGTATTTAATTGCAATAGGAATCACAAAATAGATTTAATTGAATTATAGTTATGGTTTCTGTGATTCATAGTACCAACATATATAAAAACATTTTACTAAAATTGTTACAAATCTCATTTATAAAATCTTATCTAGATGTATCTCTAATTATGTAAGTATCTATTTATTATTTGTATTGCTATTACTCGCACTGGTATGATTCCAACACGGATAGCTTTATCACGCCAAGGATATAAGCTGCCACAGAATTGCACTATACATTTCTTCATGGCACGCTGTAACCTTCGTTTCCCACTTAAATATGTATCAAACAATCTAGATGAATAACTGGATGTTGTGGCCCATTTCCTCAGATGAATGATTTCTGATGAACATTTTGTAAAAGAAGAATTTCAATAGAAAGTGATTTTTAAGAAATTTTAACCATAAAATCGCAAGGAGTGATACATAAACAGCTTCTAAACATCTTTCGAAGCCCCATTCACAAAACACAAATTTCATGGTTATGGTTGTCTTATAGACAGTACCTGGGTGACCGATCTTCGCTCGGCATCTTTCGATTTCTATTTAATATCCAAGATTTCGAGTAAAGTTTGATTAAAGTAAAAGGCTTGAAGACTTCCTAGGCGTTTTGAGGTGCACAGTTAACCAAAGAGAAACTTCACTAACATCATTAGGCTTACTGGTACCTGAACCTTCTACGTAATGAGGTTAGAGCCGTTTTCGAGAAACCAAATACAAAAATTGCAACTTTTTTTTTTTAAATTGTGTTAAAAACTTGAATAGCAAAACGTTATCTACATATGAAATTTCATCCAAATCGTTAGATCCATTTGCGAGACCGCCTCATAAATTGCTTTCAAAGAAAAATGCTATTATTATGTTAAACAGAAATCTTAATGCCAGTCAGGGATTGATTAACGCTGCGAGATTTGTGTTAATTCAGGGCATTCTACGAAAACCCTTGATGATGGATTCTTATGTACCTCGACGAGAAAAATGTAAAGTACAAAATATTTTTAAATTTATATATCTCGCTTAGTTCTCGAGATATCATATCGCAAAATTGACGTGGTTGGTTGAAATGCGACCTGGACCAGAAGATAAATTTCGTCACAGCCAAGTTTGATGATGAATTCGTATGAAACTCGTCGAGAAAAATCGAAAATAAAGAATTTATTTTTCTGATACCTCAAGTGAAGAGGTTAGGATTAGATCCGACCTGGACCAGAAAAAGAATCCACCAAAAGCACTATGTCGATACGGTGGAAATGTACTTTTAATGTTTTATTTTGTTCCAAATGGTTGTTGTTAGGTTGAAATACAACATGGACCAGAAGAAACGTCGCCAAAAGCACAAGGAACTATACCTATAACTGATTTTTGACATGCTATATCTCGTAAACCAAGCGAGATATCAAGAACATTTCGTCGCGTTCTATAAGAATTCATCATCAGATTGTAATGATAGAACATCATCAGTGCTAAATAAATTCACTCCGCTAAAACTATGCTCATACCTCGCGTGGTAGTATTTAATGACAAACTAACAACCACTTTTTACGGTCAAAAAGTAAACGGTGATTAGTTTATAACTGGTACCGGTAATATTATTTTCAAAGAAGTTTATCACCTCTGACAAAACCAATCATAAATTTTTAATTATCTTCCTTTTTAAATGTTTTACAATTAAACTTGCAATGTTACTATTTCCACGCCTCAGCCAGTATACAAGAACTGTTCGTTTAAATATTCTTTGAAATCAGAGAGAATCTATTTGTAGGCTTTCTGGTACCTGAATTGTCTACAAGATGGCGCTAGTGCCGTTTTCGAGATATCAGGTGAAAAAATTGTTTGTATTTTGCAAACTCGCTTTTTTGTACGGAAGACAACTATTTAGGTAATCTTAAAAGTCAAAACATTATCTAAATATCAAATTTCATCCAAATCGTCATAGCCGTTTCCGAGATCCGAAATATATATATATATACAAGAATTGCTCGTTTAAAGATATAAGATTCAGTTTTACGAACCGTCATTGATACAAATGGTCTAACTGCTAACTGAGACACTATTTCCGAAGTAATTTGATTTACAAGGACATTACTTCATCATATGTTGCTCTGTAACTATTTGTTTTAGATTGGAATTTGCAATTACATAAAAATTGTTCCAAACATTTGTTTTTTCACACTGCAGTAACAATTAAAATTTAGGAATAATAGTAACATTTTTTCTTTGAAAACATGTTTTATTGACGCTGCAAAAGTGGGAAGGGAATTTCTTAACGTTTTCACAGATGTAATAAATAAATTATTTGTGATAGTTTCCTCAATTGTAGATAATAAATACATAATGAATGATGATGTTCGTATATTTATTTACCAACAGTGCAATACAGTACTGTGCAACACCACAAAGTTGTAATGAAATAGGTTAGGTTTCCAGAAAAATTACCTGCAGTGCTAGAATAAAATTAAAATCGTTGAAGCTGAGGATAGCATGTGGAAAAAAACACATTTAAAACAATGGAAAATGTAAGTGAGTCAATATTTGAGCAATGATTTAATTCTCTGTTTCTGAGGATAAAGTGAAAAGCAACGCGTTCATTAATTGCGTTCATTAATTAAATAAATGAACAAAAATTAAATGCACTGGTAGTAATCATTCATTCTATATTTATAATTTTCCAATATTTGTTGAAAGAGCCAATTATTTCAATGAATAGACATACTTTTTTTTTTTTTAAACATATATGCACATCAGTACAAACCAAAAACGTAAACATGAATCTGATTTTAATAAATGATACTAACTAGAATAAAAACATATTTAGATTGTTAATGTAAATTTCTCCAAAAATATTGAATTCTACCAGCTATTCACTGAGGGATAAAGTAAAGTATATATTCGCAGACAAATTTTATTCTTTGCTTTGTTAATAACTTTTTTATATTTTAAATTAAAAATTCTCAGATGCAAACCAAATAACGAAATCGTAATAAATATATTTTTTTTTTTAAATGAGGAATTAAAGTTAGAACCCTTTTCAATATTTTCTTTGTCAACTTGAAAATCATTTCTGAAGTGAGACTGTAGTCTCTAAAATCATCACACTGGTTGCTATGCTTCATGAGTTGTTTGATTGGTTGGCCTGAGTCGTAAATATTTTAATCAGAAAACGTTCTTCCAGAACCGATAATTATATAGTAGTTGATACCATTACGTTAACTTATTGAGATGTTCAGAAATGTGGATGACAGTTTCTGTGAGGTTGTCGGTAGACCGCAGAAGAAATAACAATGCGTTGTGACTCACTCTTTGACGAGTGCCCCCGTTGTCTTCAGTCAGCATCTGAACAGTGTTCCTAATCGTATGCCTCATGTCACTTAGCGGGGTCGTAACTGCCAATATTTCACACAGAACATTAATCAACATCAAATGTCAATACGGGACAAGTTGTTAGCTTATCGACTGGTCTCAGCTTCTGTCTAGACGCAGTGCCCCCAAATTACTAACCCATTACCAGTAACACAAGAGGTTCAGCTGACTTGAACGACCGCAGCATGCACTTCATGTCAGTTCAATACTGACGGGGTGAATTAATTTGAATATCCAAAGCTACAGACCAGAGAAACGTCACAACGACGCGCTTACCAGTTCCGTCGCCACCGATAAAAAATAAAAGAAACCTCCGAGGTGTTTTTTTCCTGTTTGAAGTCGGAAAACGTTCGTTTGTTCAGGGCACAGCAGCAATTAATCATAGTGTTGTTAGAATATCAGCCGGTATTCAAATTTAGATTTAGAGCAAGCGACATTGGCAGTGACAGGTTTATCCCCTAATGGTGACAAACGTGCCTCGGCGTAATTGAGCGCGCGGGCGCTTGGGAGACGAGGGTGAACGTTCTTCACGAGATATCGCAGGGCCCCAGTCAATCTTCTCTGCACTGACAACAACAATACCACAAGCGTCACTCTGCCGCAAGAGGCAGGCGTTCCATCTTCCCTCAGATAGCTTTCACTGTAGCCTACTTGACATTCAGTACCACAAACATAATGATACAATTTATCCTATGGGCAAAAAAAACTTACTTTTAATCGGCTAAGAATAAAGGAGTCGCGTAATGTGACGCTAAGTATATTCGTCACCAGTGCATGTCACAACGTAGATCATACGTTCGTCACCTTTGGACATTTTTGTATAAAACATTGACTGTTTATTTCCTTATCTCATCTGGTTTCCAATGTTTTTCTTCCAAAAAAGGTTGAGGACAAAATTGTTTCGTAATCTTATTTCCTATCAGCACGTCCAGTGAAAGGATCTTAAAAAGAATATTTTTCACTTTTTTTCGGTAATACGTTTTTAAATTTGCTCCAAAACTTAGGAAAATCCAGTGATTTCAGGTTGGTACTGCAGCATCATATCTATGGTGTATATTCGGTATCCAATTATTTATTTATTTATTTGTCCTATGGCTAAGCAACAAATGTAGTACATATAAATATATACAATATATATAACGACAAAAAACGTCTGTATCATTCACGAATTGATGTCAAATTATTTTATCCGTTCTATTAAGGAAGTTTCAGCACTGAAAACATCTTTAAATTGTATCCAAATATACATCTCGACAGCCAAAGACTTAAGAATTTGTTACACCGAGATTGAACCATTTCTCTCTACGTTCTTGATAGGAGTGGACTTAACTGGAAGCTTACGTGCAGTATATTTTGTGACTAGCAGATGTTAGGGGGCCTCAGTTGACAGCTTTTGCCAACAATTGCTTTAGTTAATAAAACATTAGTGTCGAATTGTTACTGCGAAATCGTTTGTAATCTAAGTTCAGATTACAGGAAATCAACACAATTTCCGCGAGTATTTGTCATGAAAATAGTGGAAATTAAATTCAAAAGTTGAATAAAACCGGAGAAAGCGTGACCTCATTAGTCTAGTGACGCCCATGCAGCTCCGTTGTAAGTGGGTTAATCGATGTCTGGAATGCAAGATTTTGCCGCAGTGGTGGCCGTGCGTTTAAATCGTTGACGTTAAGCTGCGTCACCTTTGGAATGTTCCTACATTGCGAGATTATTTCCACAGCCAGCCAATGATTCGACACCGCATTAATGAACAATGCGACAAAGATAACTTTTGTATGCGACGGTGTACAAATTGTTAGAAGCAGCAGTCGATTAAATAAATTATGACCTATCGTGTCACTTAGATAAGCATGTGTTTGTTATGCCTGATGATTCTTTTTCCAGCATGAAACAAGAAATCTGTACACGGTTTGAAGTGTACTGAATAACTCGGAAAATCATATACCGAGACGAACAGTATACGTGTAACAGCATTATATGATTCATTATAGGCGTGACAATTTCGAGCAAATCAGACCGATTTTTCAGATGCATTCATTATAGATTTAGTCAGGAATCTTACACGGAAACCGATCGACATATAACCATCGAAATCAGTTTGAAATGTTATTCTTCAAATATTAGAAGTGACACCTAGCGCGTGGTGAGTGAGCGGTAATGCTTTGGCCCCGCATTCGGGAGGATGCGGGTTTGAATCCCCGACTGGCCATCCAGATTTTATTTTTGTGTGGTTTCCACAAATCACTCCAGGTGAATGCCGTGATGGATCCTTTAGAAGGCCATTGCTGAATTTCTTCCCGTTCCTAGTCCTCACACCTTTGCCGCCTCGAATGTCCTCGATGTTGACGGCGTAAAGCCACAAGCAAAAAATAAAAGTAGAAGTTATAACACCGAAGATGTTTAGCGTGAATTAATTAGTTCGGTATGGAATACATACAAGGAGCATCAGATTATAAAGCAGCTCATGCCCTATACGAAGACCCGGTAGTAATAATGCGTGTGACAAGAAACATCTGTTAGATCGAATGACTGATAGAGAGAATACATATTAACATTATATCCTTACACCTACATCTATTGATGTGCTTATAGAATTTAATACGAAGTACTAGAATGGACAAATTAGTTTCCTTAAAATAAAATTCTATAATTTTTCACGAAGATATAAAAAAAATAAAGAAATGCCGGTTAAAGTATACCGAGCTGGGTTTGCGAACTGTAACGCAAGGGTCTGGCATTCTGGAGAACCGGGTTCAAATAACCGTCCAGCAATCCAGATTTCGGTTATTTACGGGTTTCCGAAATCATTCCACCGAATGGTTCCTTCAAAATGCAATAATAGAATGCGTTTCACTTCACCATCCCCCATCCTCCCATGTGCTAATGACGTCAATGTTAAAATGCCGCAATGCACCTATGCACCAAGGAAGGGGTTTTTTTTTTTTTTTTTTTTTTTTTTTTTTTTGCTATGGCTTTAGGCATTGTCGAGGTCATTAGAGGCGAAAATGTACTGTGGAGAAGGAACGGGAATGAATTCGTTGACTGCTTTTTGAACAAACCACCCCTCCGTTCGCCTGTAGTCATTTCTGGAAGAAACAGTAAGCCGAAATCAGGTGGCTACGAACCCGCATCCTCGCTAAAGCGATGCCACCACTCTCGGTACCCTAGTGGGAATGTCCACCTTGTACACTACCAGGATGTTTCTGACTACAATTTCATTTTCCTTTAGTCTCAAACAGAAGATGTTAAGTGCTTCTCCATAACTTATGAACATTACCTGTAGCTGCGAAATTTCTACAATCAAGTAAAATAAATGATCACTTTGCATCTTATGGAACTTACCATGTGATATCTCCTCGTAGACGGGGTTGTAGAGGTCCTCTGATATGTAGGGGTAGACGGACGGTTCCCTCAGGACGGGAAAACCGTTTGGATACGGCGAAAGTACTGCGCCTGGCGACTTGAGGTCCGTCATCTGTTCAGACAACATATGATTAACAACCACAAAAACCTGATGACTTTAATGATCTGTCAGACTCTTTAACAAGAAACGTCAACAGATTCAAAACAATAAATTTATCAAATTATAATGCGACGTAACCTGCATTAAAAAATATTTATGTAATTTGAAATAACCAAATTTACAATATCTTACGTATCTCGTTAAAGAGTTTCGTATTCGTTAAAATAAATTATGATCTCATTCTGCCACGATAAACTAAAAACTATCCACTGAAGCGGCATCTGACACGAGATTATGCAAAGATATTTCTTTCGTTTTTTCGTGTTTTATTATTTTTTTAACGGAAAAGGATAAATTTCAAGTAATTTCAAATATTAGAAGCTGTTATAACTATACATAATATTTTTATTCCGCAGTCATAGATTTTCGTTGCATTTCTTGTATCATTTTTGTGATATGAGCCACAACCTGAGGCACTTATTCGGTCCATTATATCGGCTACTGCAGTGCATCAAAAATTTTTCGTGTCCAGCAGGCTTGAGGCTAAAATGTTACAAGACTCTAATCAAAAGAAAAGATTTTTAACAATCAGAGTTACCCAAAGATTACCATGGTTCACAGCCTTGTTTCTTACAATCAATACATGCTCATTCAGTATTCATCAAGTTTAGCTTGCAGTAAAAATATTACACGCTATTTAAATGGAGTTATTGGCCACTCTGGTTCTGTCGTTAAATTATAATTTTAGATGACTAGGTTTAAAATCTACGAGAGGCCACCACATGTCAGTAAACTTAAGGATACAAAGGCATTAACATTTTACTTGCTTCTCGTAAATAAAAATGACGAGTACACTAAGCATATTACTCAAATGAATAAAATTAAAAATAGTTGTCCTGAAGAGTATGTCTCACCACCGAAGTAGCAAAAATACTAACTAAGCGTTTAGCGGAAGAGTGGCTTAGTTGACTCGAGCTACAATGATAGAAAGTGATTGGTCAGTAGGGTAAAAGCGCATATTTCATTAACATCACATTATATTCTAAATATAAGAATTAGATCCCAAGCCACTCCTCAGTATACAAGGAGAGAGGTCAGTAGCGACTTGATGGTGATTCATTCGTAGTAAGGGAATGTTAAAGTAGTTCTAAAAATAATTCACACTCACTCATCATAGACTTCTATATGTAGGCTACTATAGCAATAATGTACCCGACTACGAGGAATATATCAGACAAATTCCCTCCTTTCTGAATTGATACATAAAGGTAACACTCTATAACTGCTAATAAAGTATAATTGATTTTAGAATACGTAGTGCACTGCAAAGATTTTGCATCTTATACGAAAACCCGAAATTCACTTACATAGCGCTTCAAAAATTTTCTTCCTTTCCGCTAGTTACATTAAATTTCAATCGATGTGACAAACACAGTAACTGCAACGAATAAATGAGATGTAGCTTAAGCACTGTACCTGTAACGCGGGTGACCCCGGTGGCATTGCCAGAGCCCTCTGTCGGGCGATGACGTCTTCGAAGCCGGCGTCGCCCACGGCTGCCGCTACTCCAGGAGCGGCGGTGCCGTCCAGGTGCACAGTGGCTGGCGCCTTGTGAGGCGCGGCGGCGGGCACCTTGCGACGGTATCTGCACAGTTATAGCACAACACTAAGCATGTGCCACACAGGAGCCAATATCAGAGCTTGAGCACTTTTAAATGTAAGATGAAGCTAAAGTTTCTAACACCATTGTTTGCGAAAACTAAAACACCAATACTGGGACATGTAATATAAATGACATGTATTCCACAGATTAGTGAAATTGGTATACGCACATGATTAGAATTACAGAGCTGTACAGTGCGGCTTGCTGCAATCAGAGCCTTTAAACGTCGTGGTATAGATTTAAAAAAAAAAAAAAAAAAAAAACCTGAATATGCTGCTGAGGAACAGAGTACACGCGGTTTGCAGGTGCGTCCATAAAGTATTAACGGTGGTTACATGAGAGCTGGATCGAACAACTTTCTGATCAGCCATAACCCAGCCATGTTCAGGTGGGATGTTAGGTGAACGTACAGGCAAGGGAAGCAGTGGTACTCGTCGTTCTACGAAGGAGGCTTACACATTCCTCGCCACATGTGGCCGGGCATTGTTCTACGGAAATATTGCATGCAGAGCTTCCTGCAAGGGGGAAGAGCAAACCTTTCTGATATAGCGGTTGCTGTTTATATCACCCTCAATACGTAAGAATTAACTCGTAAGTTATAACTAATAACGCCCCAAATCATCCTACTTGTTTGTCCGCGTAATGGCATTCAACAATGTAGTCTGCCAGAATGCGTTCACCACTGTACCGTCTAACACGTACATGGCCATCACTGTATGACAAATTGTAACGACACGACCGAAAACTGCATTTTCCCACTCAATACGGCAGTGACAGTGTTCCCGTGCCCATTTCAATCTTAGGCGTCGGTGGTTGCTAGTCAGTGGAAGAAGCAAATGGCATCCGTGCCACAACTCCAGCCCTCAACAGTAGGCGTCGAACCGTCAACGCCAGCACGTTCACACCCGTTGCTATGCTTCAACTTTGAGCCAACACTATTGACTAAACTTTTCTGTCAGTTTCGGCCGCGGACAAGATAGCGGTTATCTGTTCACACTGTTTGGTCGGTACAGGCTCGTTGCTGAATCCGATCCTCATCTACCTACTGGCTCCACAAACGCATCACTGCGGTTGCAGCGTGCCCTGTCACGGTACGAGAAACCGATTCCTGAGATCAGTCACTCTGCCACTTGCAAACTCACTCACTAGCTGATATAGGATCCTTTGACATCGACCAGGTATACTGGCACTTGCTTGCGCCTTTCCACTTAATTTGACGGCTCTGCACCCACTGAGCATTGCCCAACGCCGACAACTGACCTGTCAGATCACACAAAAGATGGCGCTGCTGGACTTACGTGCACGCTATTTCTCTTCAACCTCAATCAGTTATTTCTTCCGATTTTGTAGTGATTCAGTTTGTTGGAATTTTCAAAAATGGTGGTGTATATTTTTCTGCTATTTATGTTTAAAAAAAAAAAAAAATCCATGAAAAGGGTTAAAGTTATTTTTGTGTTTAGCTGTCATGTTATACGAAGGTTAGTTGGGATTCTCCTGCAGGAGCTGTAATATAGCTGTGGTCATCCACATTGGTGGCAAATTCGAATGGGCCGTTGCAAAACCTTTCACTTAACAGCTAAATTAACCCGTTTACTTATAGTAACAGTGTGTGCGTTGACGTACGTAGCAGGCAACGCTGCGGGTCCTGTGTTGCCATTTTCTAGTATTAGAGAGAAAGCGCTATGCGAGTATGTTCCCAAGTGCGGCAACAGCGCTCTCGAAGCCACCCGCCAATTTCCCTGACCACATTCCCTGACCTATTGCCCTAGTTGCAGAGGTAGCCATACTATTTCCTTTCCTCTACATATTTATACGAGTAGGTCTGTTGTATATGCGTAAATGACTGGTAAGTTTTGCTGGATGTAGAGTGTTCTTTTTGTGTAGTGTATACGAAGTTGAAAGAAACTGAAACATTGTGTCAGTTTTTTAGCCAATAGGCTGCCAAGTCCTGTGTTCCAAACGATTCACGACTCGTCGTCAGTAGTATCATAAATTTGTCACTCTATAAGTTTAACGGAGAGTTTTGGAATTTATCTTAGATGTACAGTACTAAATACAATGTTCAGCAATTGTTCGCAAACTATGCTCCTACCCATCTGGACAAGTCCAGAATGATGAAAACCGGGTACCAAACCAGTATAACCATGTTTGGGATCAGTTATCTCGGCCAACGTAATGGTTGTGTTTAACTACTGGATCGTAATTATGCTACCTTATTATTTATCTTGCCACAAATGAAGTTTTTAACACGGTTAATGAACATTCCAATGAAATAGTCGCTGTGCAGAATTATATCTATCATTTCAAGTTCCCTCACTTTCCTCGTTAACGTGAGCGAATGTATTTCCGCTTTATCCAACAAAGTTACCAGTTCACGAACTTATTGAAGATATACAGTAGTAGACATAGTGAGTGTATTCTAGAGTAAATCTCGACAGTTCGGCGCTTCTCGTGACTGCCGCTGTAGAGCCTGAACTGTGTGGGAGTGGTCTGCTCGCCACCCAGTGCCGATGTTTGCCGAACGTTTGGTACGGTCCGGGTGTGCTGGCGATCCACGAGAGCTCAGCAAACACGGCCAGGGTGGATACATCAAGCGGCGCAGAATTTGACCAAGCGACCGGTCCACCACCAGATCTTCTCAGATAACTCGCCCTGTATTTCCAACTCAATGCTCTTAAGAATTAAGTGTTTAAAACAGTGGCTAATCTCTAAAAAAAAAAAAAACACACACACACACACACATATATATATATATATATGTGTGTGTGTGTGTGTCTTTGTTTGAAATTGCACCACGAAAAAATAAAATGTTGAACTGATATTGATGGGATTTTCAGTTGAAACCTAATGGTCTAGCTTCAAATCTGTGGTACACCTTATGACTAAACGTGGCCGGGTACCATACAAAGAAACGATAAGTTTTTTAAGGTAAATAGATGGGAGCCAAAGATTTTTAATACAATCGCGACCAGAGGTTGCACACACAATCCACAATAAGTAAACCAATTCTGCTAAAAATTCGTAAGAGAATAACGCAATTTTTCTGTGCCACTGTTTGCTGTTTTTTAAACCAACGAAATATGCAATTATGACCGTAGCACACAATCAGACATCAATACCTCACACTTTTTCTGGTCTTCTATAACTTGAAGGACATGTTAAATTTGTATGAAATCACGAGAAACCTTAGTTAAGAACCAATAAATACAGACGGAGAGTTTCAAGAACCTGGGTTAACAGGTCTGCTTGGTCAACGCTGATAAATGGCATAAAAATAAATAGCCACAAGTTAACACGTTACAGCACGAAATTCTGACTGACGTAAAGATTGGAAGATAAATAAATTAAGCAAACGAATAAATTTTAAAGAATTAACAGTGGATTAATATAACCGAATTGGAATTTAAAACTTTGTGTGGTGAGTAACAGGAGACATAAGAAACTACCTTCATAGCTGTTATTAAAAACAAAGCAAAATCCAGAGACTTCCTAACTAAAGTATTGGGTTTATCTGATAAGGTGCAGAGGATGGACGAGAGCTAAACTCTGCAAGTAATATTTTAAACAATACTGGAATTCAACACTGCAGAAGAAAAATAGCAGCTACAGGAAGGAAACAATTTAAAACGTTGGTTAACAGATGGCAGTGAAACAATTAAGAAGTTGCAATTATTAGGCACAGATAAACTTGTAAAATAATATCTACTTCGATACAGGTAATGTATCCGTTGTATAGAGCAACATTAGGAATACGGAATAGCAAAATAGAAAAATCGTTGGAGGAAGATAGTGTAAGTGCACACGTATAAAAATGGAAAAGGCAATTAGTGAAAAGTACACGGCCCTCGCGTTGTTTGAGACAACATTGAAAAATACATGGAAAAATTCTAAGAAAAATAAAGGTAAAAGTAGGGGAAACAGTGAGAGACGAATAATATTCAACAATTCTGACATCGAGATTTACCAAACATCTGTGGGAATAATGAGAGTACGTCATTGAGTGTACTAAGTCAGTAAAATGTGTGCGCCCATAAGCAAACACTAAGGAAAAGTATAGGTCTACGGGCAACAATTCGATCATACTGCAGGCACACAAGGAGGAGTGGGGAAAAAGGGAGGGAGGTCACATGACAAGGCAATAATATCTGCTGAAGAAGAAGGGAGATCAGGATACATATTGAAAGACCAGTGACTAGATTGATGGATCAAATGCAGGAGCTCATAGAGCCCAAGTGAGTGAGCTAAAGAAAGGTGATGATGCAAGAATTCCTCGCAAGCGACATCCGGATACGAATAATTATAATGCTTATGCAGTATTCAATTGTTGATGAGAATTCTCCCTAAAACTTCACAAATAAATGGGTTTGTAATTTAAATATACTGAAGAGAGGAAGGTTTCTTTGAAAAAAGAATCTTTTAAATCGATCTTCATATTTTAAACTCCAAGAGCCCGTAATGTATCTCTTTGTGGATGATAGATTTTATCATTGCCTTCACTCTCGTATTTAACTTCAAACATATTGTATCACAACCAGACCAGCTGTTTGTTTGCGATTTCATTATTGCCCATCGTTACGCCCTTTTGTATTACACCTACTGTTTTGTAAATATTATGAAGTTTAAAGAACATGAAACTCTTGTTGCTTCAGTTCATCTGAAATATACAGTATGTTCCCGCATAACCTAGATGAACGCATATGTAAGTAAATAATCGCGGAGGACCCAAAAATATTTTATGTTAATTAAAGCAGCCAAAATTTGTTTGTTACATAGTGTCAATGGGTTAACTAAGGTTGTTTGAAATGAGAACAGTATGCACGTTTGTACAACGATGAATGGGACTGTATGGGACTGGCGTCTTTATTTTTCACCGCAGACTGTGCAGGTACCGGAATACTAAAGCAATTTATGACGTCAAATATACTATAATACTGGGTTCAGAAAATACTGCAAGATTAACTGTTTGTATTATGTTTTCCTAACTTACATAGGTTACAGAGACAGGACTGATAACAACAGCAAATTAAAGTTCCGTACTAACGCCTATAAAAATATTCCTTTCTTAATGCTCATCTTTGAGGAATGGAAAGTGCTAAGGAGATGAGATATGGCAGTACTATGCACCCTCTGCCTTATGCACTTTTTTGAATGGAATAGCAAAGATTGAGATGTACATACTGCAGCTACAAAACGAGTTCCAGAATCTTAGAGGGAAGGGTAAAATGTGGGTAATGCAGTTGAGTCACCCGAGATTTTGTGAGTTTGATATCGGCAGCCCGATAGTATTCCCAACGCTGGTCCTAGTGCTTTGTGTAGCGACGGCTGTTTGCTGGGACCACTGAGTGAGGGATTTGTTGGTCCTCTGGCTGAGGGCATGGCGACGCAGGAGGGCTCCGCAAACAGACGCTGAGCAGGTAGAGGGCAGGGCACTGCAGGTAGCTGAGAGGAGACCACACAGTGAAGTGGCCGCAACGTCTACATCTACATCACCTATAGCTCTGGCCAGATTAATTGGCGGGTGGCGTCAAATGCGCCGTTGCCAAGCCGTGCGCGTAACAGTTGTATTCACCTCTTTACTTGTAGTAATGGTTTGTAACGTGTTTTAAGTAATTTATGATCACTATTCTGTCATAAAATATTGATGCATGTCATTTCGTTAAGAAAGTTATGCATTGCAGATGCGTTTAATATAATTGGAGGTTTCAAAGACCTGTTATTTATTATTCTATTATCTGCGCAGAAAAATAAAATTCTCGACAGACTAAGGAAACTTATGGAAATACTCTTCTTTTATTTGTGGCTAAAAGTCCACGTGTTACATTTTATTTTCAGTTTGTATATTTATAACTAAAATCAAAATTTTATTTTGTCATCCTCTGCACTGAAAAACTTGCTTAATTAACGACAAAATTATCTGTTTATATATTACCACTCATCACTATCGTAATATTCGTGTACTGTCCTCCTGACAAAGGACTGTCAAAGTCGCTAAGCTTTGTTAGAGTGCTGTATTGTTTCATATTTTTCTTTCGAGAAACAAACGTAGGTTATTTTCCCTCACGACACACGCGCTGGACAGTTCTCAAACCGACAACCACAAGCTGCAGCGCAAATAGCCTGTCCATTCCCTAATTTTTTTCGCAATATGGTTGTTTTTTGCGGTAACAAATCACTGCAGTTTTTTATTTCGTCAATATCAAGTACGTCCATATCTTTCAAGTCTTTTCCTACTAGCGTACATGTAGAAGACAAAATTTCTCGATCATTGTCCACAAGAAATTTGAAATATTTATAAACATTGTGAATGATAGATTTACTGTGTTGTCTGCTTCAGCAGCGGTGGTTCTGCTGTCGATGACTTGCGTCTTGTTGGGAGTCGTTAGTTCGGAAACACCTGGAATAGGAGAATAAGTCTCTTCCTAAGTATCCATTTTTAGTAGCAAGATTCTCTTGCTAAATTTCCCTAATTATAAGTTACTGCACTTTTTGTTCGGTAAAATTATTACACTAAATTACTACAATTAATAAATAACCAAAAGGAATTATTTAAATCGCACGTAAAAATCGTAAATCGCTAAAAATCAAAATATCCTCTCTCGAGCAAGTTCACACATTTTTAGTGAAAGGGAGGTGGAAGGTTTGGGGGTGGTTAGAGAGCTGTTGACGCTTGGACTAGGCAACACAGGCCGCACAGCGTTGCAATTTTCAGGTGATAGAAAGAGAGCGCATCGCGAGTTTGTCCCCAAGTACGGCAACAGCGCGTTCACACTGACCCGCCAATTACTCTGTCCACAGCTATAGGCACGGCGCAGCGTAGTTTGTTTAGATTGTCCTTACTATAACGATATCTATTATACTTTTGATCATTCCTGAAGATCCAAACACCAGCTCATTTTACTTCTTCACTTCAAGTTTGTCTATTACACTAATGTTAATTCTGTCTCTCTGTCTGTTTGTTACATTCTCACGAGGAAAAGGCTAATCCGATCTATATGAAATTTGACAAGGAAATCCTAAGTATATATGATACTTTTTACGGAATAAATAATATATTTTTTCATTAACCTTTGAAAACTAACCGAAGGCTGACTGACAGAAGTATAGCGTGTGTCTCAGCAATTTTGAATTGGTTACTCAGGCTTTTGTTTCTCTCGCACTCAGTTTGTGTATGATATGCAAATAAATTCCCTTTATAGACACTAATTTTTATGTTGCATTGATGTGAATTGGCGCTGCATGCGATGACTGTCAATAAAGTCCAGGGACAAAGTCTAAATGTAGCATAGGTACTCTCGGAAAAGTTTCCCCGTTATATTTTTCCAACTACGTGCTTTTTAAGACACCTTCTACACAACTTACAGCTGTCTATATCCAATTTCAGCAATAAATTTTTAATTCAAAGAGTACGAAGTCGCGGGTAACACCTAGTTTATTCTTAAAGTTGGTTATTTCATAGCAGACCGTAAACTACTTGCGAACTAAAGATGAGTGCCGGCCTCGGTAGCGTAGGGGCTAGAGTGCTAGCTCCACGTGCCGAAGGTCGCCGGTTCGAATCCGGCCGCGGGCATGGATGTTAAGTGTTGTGTGTCTGTGTGAATGTCCTGTCCGTCTTGTGGTGTCCATACATAGAAAGATACGATGTACACTGGATGACTAATTGTTCACTGGAAGCTAAAATATGATCACATTGATCTGGCTGAATGGCCTTAGCCGCCGAAAGCCAATAAAAAAAAAATAATAATAAAAAAAACTAAAGATGAAAATTGAAGCCCATCCTTGAAATTAATTGGTTTAGATACTGATAGAGATGGTGCATTTTAGACGTTTATTACCTTACTGTGTTTCATATTATGTTTATATTTTGAATATACTTTTTAATCAGTGTAAACTTAGTTCCATTGGTCACTTTGTTAATGGATTTGGCGCCACTGTAAGCAGTTATTAAATTTTGTAATGGATCCTAATCACAAAAAAACAGTGCATTATACATTTCATGATTTTTGGGCTTAAGCTTAGCTGATGGCAATTGTTGCTGTCAGTTCATATTAACAGTTATACATTCACCGTCGCTGAAACATTATAAACATAAAAACACGCACGTTTATTCTCGTCAAATAGATAGTGCCTTTAATAACTTAGTTCCGAGAGTCAATCCATTATAAACCAATATTTAAATCCAGTTGTTATCTTTTAGCGTAGCTTCGCAACTTTGCTAAAGCAGAACTGTACGTTTATCCTCATGTTCGTGAATTGCATAACCTATTTCCTTAGTCAAAAGTTTTCTAACCGACACAAAATTTACACAGGAGACTAAAAAGAAGTGTAAAAATCATATAATCACATGGCTGGTACGTCAGAATGTAGATTCGAAACCGGGATACCGAGGATGGTGGGTGAGTGGTTAACGCTCTTGCCTCGCATTCGGGAGGACGCCGGTTCGAATCGCCATCCCGGCATCCAGATTTGGGTTTTCCATGGTTTTCCCAAGTCACTCCAGGCGAATGCCGGGATGCTTCCTTCATTAGGCCATGACCGAATTATTTCCCGTTACTTGTTTCCAGTCCCATCCCGCCTCTAATGACCTCGACGTCGACGAGGCGTAAAGCCATACGTAAAAAAAAGAAAAGAAAACGTGATGACTCAAGTATACCTGTAAGATGTATTTGCAGAAGATATCTGAACAAAAAGCGCTGTGATCTGTTGACAATCTTATATTGATTTTTTTTTAGATCTAGTTTTTTCTTAAAATATGCTATCGAAAAGGCTACACAGAAAATTGGTGCGACCAAATAATACTGTAATTACTTTTTCCTCCACATCGGTCACTAAGCACAACGTGTAGAATGGTCGCCTGTTATGGCCAGTGTGAACCAGAAGTGAGGGTGATGGAGAAACTGAGAATCCGCCCTAATCAGTGGGAGGAAAGTCTGTGTTGTCACCTGCCTGCAGCCCAACATATTATAGAGATTTTGAAATACTGAGTGTGTTTTACGGATATTTTTGTTTCTTTTGGTGAAACATTTCACCATTTGTAATTCTTTCGTAAGAAGTCGTGTTTTGATACATACCTGTTTCAGCTTAAAAATAAACAATTTATTTAAATGAACCGATTCTTCTTTCATCCTACTATAAAACCAACAACATCGCTATTCATTCGCTATATTTTCGCATGGGCGACCTAGTTAAGCGTTAATAGTAATCATTGGAAGAACAGCGTCCGTAAGATCAAGGATTACTTATGATTGAGGCAAAAACATTTTTCAGAAATTTAATTTAATTTAATTTAATTGCAATGGAGCACAGGCTCCGGTGGCAATTTCCCTACACACCCAACTTCCCCCTATCCTACACTCACCTACATTTGCCCTCTACAAATTTTAACTTTAAATTTTTTTAACGTTTTCGGTAGGTTATTCATCATTCCCCTTGGTAACTCATTCCAATCCCTGACACCCTTACCTAAAAAAGAAAATCTTCCCACACCCATGTGCCTGAAATCGAGTGCCAGCTTGTGGTCATGGTCATCTTTTCCCTTCCATGAACTACTTTTCATACCTACTGCAATATCTTTCCATGCCTCATCGCCAGTATACGCCCTGTGCACTCCCATTACCCTCCTCATCCTCCTCCTGTCTTGCAATGAATCCCATTCCAGCTCCTTTATCATATCTGTCACTGACTGCATTCTGCGATAATTTCCAGAAACAAATCTAGCAGCCCTTATTTGCACCTTCTCCAACTCCTGTATTTGATACTCAAAATGTGGGTCTCATACTAAACTACCATATTCCAGCAATGGTCTTACCAAAGTTTTGTAACCCAATTCCTTTACTTCTCTCGTGCATCCCCTCCTCACTCTCTCCAACAAGTGCAGGATTTTGAAAACTTTTCCTACCACCTGTCCAATGTGTCCTGCCCAGTTAGCTTGTTATCAAATGTAATGCCAAGATATTTACATTTCACGTATCCAGCAAGCAATTCTTTCCCCACCTTATATTCATAATTAACCTTTTGTTTTTATTTGTGTATCTAATTAGCTGACTCTTCTTTGTTGTGTTAGTTGAATCTCATGCGTGGTCAACAACATCAATGAAAAAATAGTAGTTTTGAAGGGGATGGTTGATACGCACTTTGCTCATCTTGTTCGATAGTTGTAGCGAATGGGTGACAGTAGTAAGCTGTACTCACTTGCAGAGCAGCAGGGCGATGACGAGTAGCGTGGCTGCTAACAACGCACAGCCGACCACTATGACTGCGGTGGGCGGCAGAGACGGACTGCCCTGCAGCTCGGCGTCCAACACCTGCAACCACAGAGTCAGTCATCAGGTAGCCGATTAACACAGGTGGCTCAAGGTCAGTCTGCTCTATCCCCACTCCGCTGCCCTTGCTCCTAATTGTGAAGGGGAAATATATCACCCTCCTACCTGGATGGAGTGGTAGTTCGGAGAAGTAAGGAGGGAGGAGTGTTGAAGCGAGTAGCGGGGCTAGGGGAACATGACCTTGAACCGCCTGTATGGACTGAACAGGGTATATGGTATATTTCACTTATGGACTTGATACTCACGGGCAGAGCGTCGCAGAGCTCGTAGGGCAGGAGCGGCTCCTCGTTGCAGTCTTCTCCGTCGTCGTGTGGCAGTAGGAAGGGCGGCCTGGGAGGTGGCGGTAGCAGGAACTGCGGCGGCGGAGGCCCGGGGCACTGTGCGGAGCACGGGTCGGAGGGCTGCTCCGGCTGCTGCATCGCGCCTCGGCGCACCAGCGGCCGTCTGCAACACAACAGGCTGCTGGGTGCGAGCGCGCTGTTGCCACACTTGGGAACATTGTCACCTAGTGCTATCTCTCTTAAGCGGCATTGCGCAATAACATTAATGTTCTCCCTAGACTGCTCAATAATTATTGCACAATAGTTTAGTTGACTTTGAAATGACGGACGAACAGGACGTAGCAGCTGTTGCTATTGCTGTGCTGCGTGAAAAAAAAAAAAAAAAAAAGACGGATAAAGAATTGGTATGTGAAGCGGAAATATTCACAGATCACACATGATGGAATTGCCTTCGAACTGTCTTGGTGCTTTACGCAGTAGACATCTAGTTATCAACATACTTTCTGGTTCTGAACTCCTTTTTATAAGTTTAAACACTTTTTCAATATTGCTCTGTTGGGTATAGTAAACGCGAATTAAAACTTTTTAATGGTAGACGTCGGATCGAATGTATGTATGTGCCTACGTGTATATGATGGTGGCTTTTTTTATGTTCCAAATTTGGAGATATGCTTATTAATCACCTCACAAGAACTTTTACTAAACAATAATAAGCTTACACCATATTTTTTTTTTCTGTGATGATTCGTGACTGTTTTAACAATAAGCGAAAATTTCGTTGGAAAGATCAGTTTTGTTAGCATTGTTTGAGTAAATTTTGCATTGTATTCGTACGTAATAACTCCTTTTAAGGTCACATGTGTACTAACTCAAGGTTTGTTGTTATTATTGTTTCTAATAATAAAACTGAAATAATAAATACTCAAATCATTCTCTCTTTGCTCTTCTAGTGGCCCCATTGTATGTTTTGAGCTCACCACATCCTGGTCTGCAAGAAAACTCAGCTGGTCGTCGGTCGAAGTACCAAAACGTAGGCTCCACCAATCCATCTCCACCACAACTATTCTTTTTTGTATCTTTAATTCGTTCTTTTCCGTAGTTGGTCCTAAAAAAATCGATCCTTTTTGTAATATCTTCCCTCGTAGTAATTGCATGTTTCTCTTTATATTTGTGCATCCGAATTTCGAAACCCTTATTTTTCCTATCTGCTTTTATACTCAGACGCTTTGACATTCCATAATGCTGGTAAATCTAGCACTCACTTCACTTTTGCATTCAGCAGAAAAAATCAATGAAAAAAATATTACAGTAACAAAATACAAGCGGAGACTAGTTATCGTGCCCGTGTCTCGAGACCAACTGGGGCAGCTTAACACTATTAAAATACAACGATGCGCGTTCTGTGTTGCCCATTACGAGGGTCAACGCATGAGACTGTTACTACAAGCAAACAGGTGTATTTAACAATAGGCAGAATGAACCTAACCCTCAGTCACTTGAATGCAAATTTATTTCACTACACTATGCATTTCTGACAATGTGGATGCATCTTAAGGTGTCTGGTGTGTTTAAATTGGGTCTAAAATTTGTCTTAAGCGAGATTTGTGCATAGAAAAGCTTATTCATGTGCTGAAAAACTATTTGAAGTACAGTAGAATTCCAATTATCCGAACTCCGACTATCCGAATCGCTTTTTTAATTAAGACGGAAACCACTTTAGCATCTAAAACGGAGTGTAGTGCTCCAGGACATAAAATTAATAAAGACCGTGTTACAGTGGTTAACTGTGTAAACTCAACGGAAAACCATAAATTCCCACATCTGTTGATAAGGAAGTCAAAAAGCACAAGAGCAATTCATAATGTGAAAAAACTTCCTCTCTTCCATAAAAACCAAACCAAAAGCTTGGTTGACTGCAGCATTGTTTACCGAGTGATATAACGAAATTTTCACCCCTGAAGTAAAAAAGGACCAAAAATCTCTTGGAAAAGAAGGAAGTAAAGTGCTTTTGGTTGTTGAAAATGCACTAACCCATCCCACCGAAGAATTGTTGAATAGAGGGAATGGCCAGTTTAAAACAATCTGTTTACTGCCAGACGTTACAAGCTTGTTACAACCAATGGACCAGTCTGTTATCGAAACCATGAAACGCCATTACAGAAGGTAACTTTTAGTGAAACTTTTGGTGGAGGGTGACGACAAAGACGGTGTGTTGGCTAACCACAAAAACATAAATTTGGAAGATTGTGCTTACAAGGTGACGGAAGCTTGGAGGTTGGTTAAGGCAGCCACATAAAGGCATGTGCGGAAGAAGTTGAAAGGCATACGAACTGAAGAAGAGAAGGAAGAGGAGATAAAGGAAAAAGGAGCTCAAGAAAACGAAAGGGAAGAGAAAGGAGAAGATAGGGATGACGTGTCACTTAAGGAATTCAGAAATATTCTTTTGAAAATTCCTGGATGTTCAGAAGTTAGTGCTGAAGATATAGGAGAGTGGGTGGTGTGTGATTCGTCAGATCTTGGGTATGAAATTCTAAATGGTGATGAACTTATTGAAAGTATGAGAGAAGGAAGTGTCGAGGAAAATGATGACCTTGATGTCGAAGTTGAAGCAGACACGGGACCATCAGCTAGTCAAGTATTTACCGCCCCTGAAACTGCGTTGAAGTGGATGGAGCGTCAGCCCGAGTGTGACCACATGCAACTTCTCACTGGCAAGCGGATGCGCGACTTGGCTGACCGAAAACGGATGAATACAGTCAAACAGAGATGTTCAGCAAGCAATGACTTTTAATTACAGTACTAATGTGCAGCTCTTGTAAGTACGCTTAACATGTAAAAGTGTTGCCTTTTCATTTAATTAATTAAAAGCTCTTTTTGTTTTAAAAAAAATTTCTCCCATTTTTAACATACATACAGTAATTAATTAAAATGGACCCATTTTCGGAAAAAATCTAATTATTCGAATTTTTCATTATCTGACTGAGGTCCCTTCCCAATTGATTCCGATAATTGGAGTTCTACAAGTGTCATGAACATGTATTATACTGAAAAGAAACGAGTAAATATGAATATATTGTGGAAAACTTACCAGAACGAAGCTGGGTAATCAATTTTATGCACATATCCATTGACAAACACTGTACTAGACACGATATATCACTTAAGGTACACCTGTTAATATGAACAGAACAATTTAAAGAACAAAAACAAATTAAAGATGATGTATATTGCACTTTCAAAAATCACCCATTTAAGAATCATATCAGCCGTGACCTTCTGTGGGTTTAAGAGAAAAGAGAGTATTTGCAGTTGTAACCTTCTTATAAATCCAGATCATTTCACGAAAGCCGAAATGTATCCAAAATTTCAAAGAATTAATCAAAGATATCTCTAAGACACGGATATAAAACAACTCAACAGAATTTAATTTCATGGAATATTTTTCATTGTAGAATTCATCCAGGAAAGTAAATTTCATCATTTATGGAGAAAAATTCAGTCTCGCCCAACAGAATCAGGGAACACGATTAAGAACTGTAGGTAAGAGTGAAAATTGTTTTACGTTTCTTAAGAGTTTCCCAAAACGTTATTTCTATTCTGGTGATGTTTGTTCGAAAGATTTTATGAATCAAAGATGTTTTATACTTTATGAGTAACATTTTTCCTAGTCAACGACTGTTTAACAGTTGTATCAGGATTTTTCTCTTTTCTGTCGGATGAAGACAAGTTAATGCAGTGGTAGGAATATTCACAGCACCTCTGTAGTGTCCGCGTTAGACACATAACATCTTGTTTATGCTCCTGACCTCAGACAGCTGACGTCATACTGGAATGAGGCGGCTTAGTACTCATGCTATGTTAGTGGCTGCCGCACATTCTGGTTACTGCACGATAAAGTAGCGGACATTACACTATGCACTTCTCATATATGGCTGTGTAGCATGACATCTTTATAAAACTGAGATTGCAAGTGTTCCTTTTTTGTAGCTTCACGCAAAACATCGTAAGCGTTTCTTTCATAATATAACGGTATCCTTAAGGGGACACAGTCGTGAAGGACGTGCCATAAGAAATCAATGTTAAACAAGCAAACTTCAGGTACACTTTCTGAAGAAACTAATGAAGACACAGACCTGAAACTTTCGCAGTATACAGATAAAACATCATCTGGAAATTACATAAAGATTTGTTATCAAATTTCATATAGTTCATAAGTAATGATTTTTTGTTCTAAAAGACAAAAAATACAACTTTTGTAAATATCTTGGAGCTTGTAAGTTTGTTCCTGTTGTTACAATAGGTCCCATTTTTTATTTGATTAATCATTGTTTTATTAACAAGAGATGCCGAAAGTCTGATGTCTTTACCAGTCTTAATTTTTGAGAAAAGTGTACCAGAAGATCAAAAAATGTAGTTTTGAGAAAAAACTGTATTAAATGTTTTACATACAAGAAGCTAATGTACATTACAATACGGACACACTATTACCATGCATCACGAAAAAATTAATAACTCCGAATCTAATTCTCAAATTTGCATGAAAAACATGGAATTTTGTAGCTAAATAATTGGAGCTTTGAACAAGTCTAAAAAGAAAGATTCGATTTTTTTGAGCCTATTCGCGACTGTCTCCTTAAAGACAGCTAAGGATTTTTATTGAAAGACAATTATTTGGAGCTACAAATGGCCAATGAAGAAAACGGATTGTACCTGCTTTGAAATAATAGCTAAGGTCTGGTCACCATTTCTTCGTTAAAATTGTTTACATCAGGACTTTTCATGTCTGGCCAACTGTCACCTGATTATCAAATTTCAGTTTTATCGTGTGCCTCGTTTCGTGTGCTGTGTTTTAACCAGAGACTATACGTCTAGTAGGGGACCTCCGTCGCTTCATGTTCAAGAGATAAGACCGAATGTTGCATTTGGTAAACGGTTATCATTAATGCTGAAATCACTTATTGGTTTTGTAGAGTGAAATTTCCAGATGCCAGTATCAGCCAGATCGTGGCAAGTAGCGAATACTAAATTAAACTAAGTATCCTTTTCACTCGTAAGCCCAAGGTGAAAACCTTTTCATAGGTGCACGTAACATGGAAAAACACGAAAAGAGGTAATAAGATAGTTTTCAAATCTATAACTATAGTAAATTCAAGTATCACGTAAACTGAAGCATATTTTCATATCTATCATGAATTTGCAATGTTTTAATTTTTTTAACAAGCTTTACAAACACCCTATCTTACATAATACTGAGTTGCAATATGCAATACAATTATACTCTGTAATACTCGATAGACAAATACTTGCTGGATTGTTTCCTCTATTTGGAGTCCGTTGAAATCACGAACTGGCATTAATTTTAGTACTTCTGATGCTATTGGTAAAATTAGCTTTCACTTGTGAACAGAACTCTTTCTCCCCTGTTTCTCTCATCATTCAGAGATCTCACAAATTCGTGTCATCCGAAAATAATTTCCAGCATAAATTTTCCTAATTATTCATTCAGGATTTGCCAGTGGTAAAATTAGCGTCCAAAAACCTTGTGTGAAAATGCAAGATACTATCTCTATGAAACTGAATTTATAACTCGTTTGAAGCTCATAAAATATTTTGTGCAAGGCTACATCCCGAACAGTAAGCTATCGGAAACCGTAAATGTACAAAGCTCTTAAAGTACAATGTGCGAAGTAGTTTGAAGAGTTGGCAAGGTAACAAAACAGATCTACTGGCTTGGTACGATGGTAAAGGCATTAAGAGAACAGAGCTATTTAAGTGCTTTATGGATAAGAGGAGGAGGGGGGGAGGTGTAGTTGTTAAAGTAATTAATAATTGATCATTGACTGATTTCGGAACAGAAAATGCTTACCGGGTTAATTATTTGCAATATTTAAGTCTTTGTGATAAAAAAATTTAAATCTCGGAGAACTGTATTAGATATTAGTGTTTTTTGGACCCAGGTGCTGTCGCTATTTAGTGAAAGACAGGAATCGTAAACATGAGGCTAATGTATGATGTTATAAGTGTTCCAAGACTTCGGTTAAAAAATAAATCTCGTGCTATAGTGAGAGGAGGGTGTACTAAATTATTCTTCTGTTAGATTCTGACCATCTAAAGGCCACAAAAAGTAATCCTATGTGTTCAACTCGATGTTCCTTTTCTTGACTTCCAATAAAGGTAAATGCTCATTTATTTATATTGACTTGGTAACAGGGTGTTTATTAGTTTCACTTTCTACCCCTACTGTAGCTACCTTAACCTAAACTGGTAAAGGATATAGGGGACATGGAGTTTAATGTAGAATCCGAAACCACGAAAATGTTCTGGCATGCTTCACACTTCCATGGTTCGGACTCCATTAAAAGCAATCATGTGCATTCATCTCGACGCATGATTTTTTTAATTAAATTTAAATTTTTATTTTTATTTTTATTTTTTTTACCTCCAATAGTTCTTCATATTTTGCTGTTTCCACCTTTGTTGTGTGCAGATGTTGTTACTTTTCCTCACCTCCTTCTTCCCGGAAACCGTTGAAATTTTGTATCAGTCTTCTGAAAGCTGCTGTGTCTTGTATTATATCTTCTGTCATTCCGATCTCTATTATATTTTTCTTTACTCCAATGGATCCACTGGTTATCATTCTTACTCTTGTTGACGTGATTGAACATTCTTTGTGTAAGTAGAGACTGTCTGGTTTGATTACTACGTTATAGTGTTTGATTGTTTTTTTTTCCTTTAGAGATTCTGTTTATTGTATGTATCTTTAATCAGTTGGTATGCTAGTTCTAGTTTTCTTGTTCCAGATTTGCTATCTTCCTTATCAAGCCCTTTAATCTGAATTTCTTCACGTATATATTTAAATTTATTGACCTAGTTAATTTTCCCATATTATTTTTTTAGTACTGCGGGTGAAACACTAATATTGGTCATGAATTTAGTATTCTGGAAAGATATTTTCATGCTATTTCGTTCAGGAGACTGATTTGTTGAAATGCAGTTTCTATACTTCTATTCCACTTACTAATGAACAGTAATACAATATGCCACATTCTCGTTCAAGATA
The DNA here is from genome assembly GCA_031002005.1 of Vandiemenella viatica. Lineage (NCBI taxonomy): Eukaryota > Metazoa > Arthropoda > Insecta > Orthoptera > Morabidae > Vandiemenella > Vandiemenella viatica. The sequence continues at coordinate 150,153,898 of JARYHS010011408.1, forward strand.
CCATTCACACGTATGGTGCTGAGCGAATATTTTTTTGCTCGACATAACTGCCTCGTGTATCTGAGAAATAATCTCCTAGCGTTCTCGGCTCCGTAATGATAGGGCAATGCTTCCGTACGCAGTGTGGTTGCCCAACAGCGCAGCGGGCTCCATCGCGTAGTATAAAGATCCCTGCCCGCTAGTTAGTTCGGACCGGCTGACTTAGAGGCTGCGAGCAGCTCAACGCCCTCTCGCAACGTATGGCTGTCGTAAAGCAAGAAAACAATTTCCGTGTGAAAATGCGCTGCCGTAAATCGCGGCCAACCCACCGGTAAACAAGCGAGGATAGAGGCGCCGAGAGAAATATGTCCGCTGGAAGTAGCCGCCCCAACACAATCCACTGTGCGCGTGGGTGTTTGCTTACTCGCACCAAGGTCAGCGTAAATAACAACCGCGAAATCTTATCGGTCTTACGATCTTCAAGAATAATTGATTGTCAGGCACTGTAATGGCCTGGTGCTTAGACTTGAATGCAATAACGAAACAACGGAATTCGAATCTCAGTGATGGTGGTACTTTATATTTTATCTTTGCAATGGGGAGTCTGGTGGCTCAGTGGTGAAGGCGTGTGACAGGAGATTGAAAGGTCCAAGGTTCGAAACCCTTTCTCGACCGGGATTTTCAAATGCCTTTAACTCATCCTTCACCTCTGCTTGTTGTGCAGTATGAAGTAGGTCTGAACGCTTTCGTGGTTTGGACTTCACGTTAAACTGTAGGTCCTCCATACCAGGTAGGATTATCAGGTTAAGGCGGAAATGGTAGGGGCAGTATGCGCGGCCATCAGGCATGATAATTTATCCTGGTCATATAACTATTTTAAAAAATATTTCCTAAAAAAGTGTCCTTTAGAGTGCATAAGTCAAGAAAATTCGGAAGCACGAAGCAACATATGATAATAATATATCCAAATTATATACCTGTCGTAGCTTATATATGAAAGAATGATTTACTGAACAACGTTGGTCTGGCAAGTCTCCAAATAATCATTTCTTCAGAAGAATGGATCACGTAGTTTACGTTGCAGAGTCCGGCGTAATAAATAATAAGAATAAAGGAGAACCATTTTGGCTGAGTGCATTAAGGCGCCAGCAAACTGCATTGGGAAGTAACAACGAAACAAAGATCAAGTCTTGGTCCCTGCGTACCGGTCGACATGATCGCGTTATAGGTGGTTTCCCGCATTCATCAAGTCAAACGTGGGGAATATCCTCCTCATGAGCAAAGTTACTCATTTCACAAACCAAAGTACACATAATATATCCAAACTTTTTGCAGATGGATGCCATACAGCATTCCTCCAATAGATTAAATGCTCCGGATCTGACAAATTACATTTTATCACGGGTAGGTCACATGTTCTCCCGCTCTCATAATTACACACCGAACACCTGTGCGCAGGTGCCGCTAGGGCCGATAGGAAAAAAAAAGGAGTAACGTGTATTTTAAAAGTAAAGCGAACATCACCCGTACAGAGTCAGATTATGTAGGTCCAATATCGCAAGAAGTTTATAGGTTTAGGTTAAACAGTTCATTTGCGTTACACGCATACAATGTAACAAAGAATACCTTGTGGAGGCAGTAAATTAAACACTCGGACTGTCATCACGAGTTGGTAAATAGTTCTGTTGCATCTCATTTCAAACATCATGCTCTCAAAGATTGTACAGGACGTAAAACAGTTGGAAACACTTTATTTTGAGCAATTAAATGTCGTTAGAAGAATTAGGTGGTTTATTATAGACAATGACTGTATTACGAATGTTTTTATATAAGTTTATTATTAACAAGACTTATATAAGATATACATTCTACTCTACTGGGGGCTATTTGCTGGAAAATACTTCTTCAGTGAAATTTTAATTAATTTATAATATTTGATGAAGAGTAACCTCTTTCTTATTTAGACCTCATATGCAGTTCTAGTCTTGCATTTCCGGCTCACTTCTACACAAGAAGGTAGGATAAAATATCTCTTCACCAACTTTCCTGCCACAGATCATGTTAACTATGGTGAAACACAGCAGGTCATATTACGTCAATAGTTCAGTTTGATGCAGGCCGAAATATAGTCAACGCTTATCCCAGTCGAGTCCTATTAAGAGAGTTTTTATCCTACAACTCCCTCTAGATTTTCTCACCTTCCTTTACTGATACCATTACACATTAATTTTTACTGCTCATGCTATCAAAGGATTCACATCAGTTCTCTATGTAGGAACTGTACACAATTCCAAGGCTGAACATCCTTTGTCTTCTTTTCATAGCATCTTCGTTGCACCTGTATTCTCTGATATTCATTTGTTGTATTATTACGATGTAATGTTATCTTTTGTACCGTACAAAATTACAAAGTAGTTTTATGAAATTTTGGTCTGATAACTTCGTGGTTAGGTTTTTTTGAAAAAAAAAAAAAAGAATTTCGATACTCGGGTTCCGGATTCAAGTTCAAATCCCGGAAGGCATAGGAATTTTTTAGAGTTATGTTTGATAATATAAGCTACGACAGCTCATTCCGTAGTTTGGATTCCATGTCAAACTGAAGGTGCCAGAGGAAAGCTGCAGGTTGTCCTGCCTTTGACCCAATGGCTTTGTATGTCTCCTGGGAGAGAATCGAACCAACATTCGGGTTATGGATTAAGTACTAGTATAGCGTAATTCACTGTTGTATTATTACCATGTCATAGGATTATGTTAATTAACTGGCAGCGATTTCTCCGGTCCTGACACTTCCGCTGGGATCATCAAGAGAAATGCGAGAAACCGAATCCTCGATGTGTCCAGGCCTATTCTTTAACAACTATGTCGACTTGTTTTCTACCGTCTGCCAGTTAAACTTCTAACCCCGTGCATTCAATATTTGTTCAGCTTCAACTTCATGGGTGAACGATGATAGTAAAGTCACATATTTGTGTCTGAGCAGGTCTTTTATTTTGTAACCAATACAATACACAGATCCAGTAACTGAGAACATTACATTAGAAACTATTGAAAAAGAATAAACATTATTGAGATCTTTCTGCTATCCAGAAATTCTCCCTCTCTCACTTATATGCTTACATCTTTATTGTTAAAAGAGAAACTTTTTTTTTTTTTTAACTGCTATACGTCTCTCAACAGCGAGGTCTTTAGACGCGGGAAAGGATGGGGGCAAGGAATGGGAAGGAATTCGGCCATAGCCTTTTTAAGGAAGCATCCCGGCATTTGCCTGGAGTGATTTGGGAAACCATGTAAAACCCAAATCTGGATGCCCGGACGGGGATTCGAACCGCCGTCCTCCCGAATGTGAGGCCAGAACGCTATCCGTTACACCACCACGCTCGGTGAGAAAATGTCGTATACCCAGTTGGTTTCAGCGTTCGTTGAAAATTTATGGCCATCGCTGCAATTAGGATTTCTGGCAACACCTGTACTCAAGGTGTGGAATTATATTTATCTATTACACACCTGCGTTACTTATCTGATGGCACCTGACGATTTCTAATTTTATCACACATTTAACAGTTTAGTGTTTACTGCTCGGTTGTACTACGAGGTGTAGCAGTGTCCCGAGCAACGAGGCGTAACATTAAAAGAATTAAAAGAATTTAAAGGAGCCTACAGAATAATTCTGATTTAGCTGATGGTACTAACACTTTTACATGCAGCATAGGATCTGGGCTGTGAGATATGGAAATTGTGTGGCAGATACGCGAGATTCCCTGTTCACAGAGATTTTGCTGTAAATATTAAATGTCGCTTGAAACGCTTTTCTAACTCACTGGCGTCATTCCGTCATGTAACTTACAGTCCTTTCCCTGGTCTCAGACTTATTTCAAAACACAGCGTTCATTCGCAAATAGTTTTGTTCAAACAAGTCAGTAACGCTTCGTACAGTTAAAATTATTTGTGGTGATTTTTAGTGAAATCAATATTTTTCGTCCCATTTACGAACTATTAAAATCGTTCTGTTGATTCTAATTCGATATTCTTTGTTAATTCCATAACACGACAACTTCATCACGTATTGGTACCTTCCTCTTTTAAATACACGCCATACTTTCTTTAAGGTATGTGAAGAACGATTTTACCTGAAACAAATTTAAAACGACTTAAATACTTCTTCCTTCGCGTGTTTTTTATGAATTGCATGATCTAGGTTCGGATACTAAGGAGAACGCGTTTGTTGGTAATTTATATCATAAGCTTACTGAAAGCTATTGTTTGTTTGTTATGATGTATCCCGTTGGTCACTATATAACTTGCGTCATCGAAGTTACGTTGTTATTACTACCGTAACTATTCGGCTCGCACCAATAGCGCGATTGCAACCATATCCGAATATCGTCCATGTGGAATATACTAACAGTGAAATGATGGAAATGAAATTATATAATTCTGTATATGCAGAATGTTGCAATAATTACAAAGTCATATTATGATTTTCTAAAACCTCTGTTAACTTTCTTTGTTGTCTACTACGTTAGCAATTTCTTAAATGAACAATTATATAAAAATTATTTTGAATTTAATTAAAGGAAAACAGCTTTATATGTCAGTTAATGTGTTTCGAATCATTAAAAATTCAAAGGTTGCGCTACTGCAAACAAATAAAATTTTAGCAGTGGAGTCCCCGACCAGACCTAGGACTATCCTTTGGATATACTGCAGATGAAGAACGTGTTAGATTAAGTATCGTGTTGTTATTGCTTGTACAAACTAACTGAAGGAGGAAGAGTAAGTCATTGTGTTTCTGGTGGTCACTTATTGTGTTTTGATCGATTTTCACATGACAATGTTTTTTGAACTTTAGGTATGGTACAAAGACGGCAAATTAGACGACAAAATTCAACAGTAGCAAACGTTAAAAAGTCACATGAAAAACTAACATCAAAGATCAGTGCTTTGCATATTATTCACAGTATGCATTGAGCTTAACAGAAACGAATGTCGTCATTTTAATCAAATAATGGCCCCATTCAGTCACTGACTTCAACAAAAATACAAGTTATCAATTGATAGGAAAATTAGACAAAGTCTTTCCGAATAGTATCAGTTTTCTCATGGCTAATCTCACAATGTTCGTCGTAAAGTAGATTTTGTCGGCACAGAGTCGTTACAGGATCGAGGAAACTAAGGAAAACGCGAACTGAGTTCTTACAGCTGTAATAATAGCTTTACCGTTTATAGTTCTGTGCAGATACACGCAGCCAGTGTCAGTGTGACATAAGTGAGCTAGTTGCGTGTGTGGTAGGATCACTGTGAACACAGTAATTACTCTAGTGGTACACCTCGGAGAACTGAGTCGATAGTGCCTTACTACCCACTTGCTAGTGCGGTGATGGTAAAGTCATTAATACTTCTCCACTGCAGTGACGTGATCGTGACGTCCTCCCAGGAAATCACAAACGTAAGACCCTCAGAAGACGTCTATTTGCCATGATCACAGCTCAATGCCGTCTCCAGTTTTCCTGATCGGCAATCAGTCGTCGCGTAGCACGTGCGAGGATAGAATTCACAGAACAGCTAGTTAAAAGTTTCTAAAAGTATCGTTCATTGGATTGTACTAGGGAAATTCTCAATCACGTTATCCACACATAGATTCGTAAAAACTGTCTTGAATCGGAAAAAATCGTACATTTTCGGGTTGACTTCGGCTAGCAAACTCTCCGTCAGCGAACGCTGGAATCGCTAGACGGATGTTAACAACAAATGTGCGCCAGCCAAATCCTTAACTCTGACTTATTATAGTGCATGTCACGAACGAAGGCGGGTGGCGCAGAGATAGACAGAAATAGGGACGCAGGGTGTACGACGTTGCCGCATTTCAAGCAGGATACGAGCGACGTAGAGAGAGGAAGGAAGTATAGTAATTACGTCACTTCTACTAATATTACTGCTGTATAATGATAGTAAAAATAATAATATGCGTTTTAGCAGCGCTTTACATGCTAATACTATTAAGAGAGACAGGAATATCAGCCACAGCAAACAATCAACAAGCGCAGGATTGTTACTGAATTCGATTTGCTACTGGCAGAGCGATGACGTCCTGCGCAGAGCCTCGCTAAACTGGGCCGCCATCGTTCGTGACGCGCTCTATAGTCCTTCGCGAATACATCGAAGGTTTGTTTGGTGTAGAGAGAAGCGGATGTCCCTACTTTCTATTATTTAGTGACAAAAGACGCTGGCCACTTTGGTTCCAGGTAAATCCCGGACGTCAGTCATCCCGTCAAAGATTCTGACCGTTCTTGTCTGCGTCAATTCTGTTCGCCTCCCTTTACATATTTCCCGCATACAGTAAAACCTTTAAGCAGTAATTGAAATTATTATTAAAACATTGTCTGCACGGTATGATCAAGCTGCTTTGTTCCACTGTAATATCCTTGACTTGGAACCATAATTTGAGTAGCCTACTGTAGCACCTGACAGGACTCGGAGGAGAGAGATTACCATTGTGTAACTCAGAATTAAGTCCGTCATCCTTCAGGATTAAATGGGAACTTCAGCACTTTTCCCTACCGAGTCATATCTGGACGTCGTGTTGATAATAAAAAAAAAGGTGGAATACCCAGAGACATTTTTGTATTATTTTTTTCCCTTATAATGATTGCAGAGATAATTTTTTTTTTTTTTTTTGTTCAGATTAAAAGTGAAGAGCACTAATTCAAAATGTCAGCGGGGTTCTGGCCGGCCGTCGTGCCTCGAGACATGGAGTAACACCGAGGAATTTAAATGTGAATGACAGCTGCAAAATTGCTTTTATTATATTCTCGTACGTGATCGGTATACTTGAAGTCGTCTCGCCTACTGTTACGTTCCGACCAGTATTAAATTCTCGTCTGTACTCCTATTTCGTCTCTCTCTCTCTCTCTCTCCTCCGCTCTGTTCGCGTCAGCTCCTCCCGGTCCTTTATTCGCGCGACATCGTCCTATACGGCCTTCTGGGAAGGCAGTTCAAAAGCCATTATCTTAGCGCCATACTTGGCCCGAATACGAATATAAAAGGGCAAGCATTCATCACTTAGAGCGGGATGCAGACATTACTCAACGCACCAGGTGTCAGGTATCACATTGTAATTCAAATAGGCCGTTCATTAATATTCATGCGTGTGCGCGCCGGGCTATACGTTACAGCATCTCTAAATCTTCAGCGATGATAAAACGAACGGCCATCGTAGATCGTGCGCGCGTAATCCCCTCCCCGTATCCGCGTGGTTGGCGATGTCCGCAGATCCCAATCACCCACGCGTTCTCTTCGATACTTGCTAACCACTCAGATATCGGCACTAATAGCCAGAAAAAACCTCTTCAGAAAAATGACAAGAGATGAATGAGCCTCGTACCTATCCAGGATTTAGCAAAATTCGGATTTCTTTTGCGAGTTTCTGGACAGTTTTTAGTTTGTTACTATGTAATAGAACACAGAAACTACTTTTTGACCTTCATATCATCACTATTGATGTTCGCTGAACTACTCCTGTTTGCGGTAATTATTTTCTCTCTTACCTGCCGCTAGCTGAAGGTTTTAATGTGATTATTGATGGCTCAAGTTGTTACAGTATCATGATCGAGACATTAACAAGTCAGAACTTAGACTGCTAGATTCGAGAAATTGTGGTGTTCGTCACTTGTGTATCAAATTCTGGTTTAAATCCAAGTTTTAATCAAACAGGTGTGATGACAGGTGAAACTGATGACTATAATTGGTCCGTTACCTGTGGACGATAAAATTGGTTGTTCGTCGGTCTCTTTTGGAATAGTAGGCCTGAATGCGGCTGCAACGGATTTCATCCTCCACCTTCTTTTATTTCTCATCCACAATACATTGAACACACAATTTATGCATAATAACAATACTTGTGCTGAGAAAAGCAACTGGGATTCCTGCCTTGGAAGGGAACTAACATACGTTGTGCCACACTAATGTTCTGTAAGCGTTGTAAACATATTGATTTTATTTCACCCTCAAATCATAAAAACAACAGTTAGAGCGATCAACTAACGAGTGACTTCAAACAAAAATTTATTACCTGTAACGGCGGCTGAATTCGTATCTGAATGTTGATTGTTATCGACTTTCTTTAGATATGGAAAATATGTTTTTCAGGCATAAGACTCATGGGAAGCGTACGAAAGTTGAACAGAATGAACTCGAACTGTGGAGCTATGTATCGCCACCTATCGTCAAATGGTTTACACCCTTATTTCTCAACCCGTGATCCGCAGATTATTATAAATTTAGGTACCTTATATTCGTACTGTATAAGCCTATAAGCGAGTATGAACTATAAGCCTAACTTTTTGAAAGCCACCAATATTTCAATGATCAGGCAAAAATCTGGCATTTCCAAGATGAGGATTGGACAGCATTTTCATACAATATTCTGTTTTCCAGTAAGCATTGAAAATAGCGCCGTTGATGTATGTTCCTTTATCTGAGGGTTTTGTAGTCGATGTTTGGGACCACGGTACGTGATGGAGTTCGTAACATAAGATTGACGAAGTAAGCAAAAATAAAAGGTGTAAGGTCTAGTGTCTTTTATTTTATTTTGTACATGTAGGTAGGTGGAATAGTATAGCGTCCAGCCTATAGTAGCATTATTATTAATTTGACTGCGTAGTATAGAGAGTTTGGTCAATATGTAATTAATTAACTTTTAATAGTTCACTTTCAGTTTCACAACTGTGTTTTTGCAGGAATGGAGAACATGCTTATAGATTCATTGTATTATAATAGTACAATAAAATATGTGCAAATTTTAATAGTATACAAGTAGGCATAATATGACCCATATAAGTTGGTGTTACACAGCATTATTTTTGACAATTTACGAGTCCTGGGATAAAAATTGTTGAGAAGGTTTACCCCCCCCCCACCCCCCATTTTGCAGATTTTACTTTTTCCCAAAGAGGTGCGACAGAGTTTAAATCTTCCTCTTACTCTAACAGACTGTTTTAATTTGTGAATTGTGTTGGTTTTGAGAGGCCTATATCAAGCTTCAGCCAACGTGAGTACGATTTTTTTTTTTTTTTTTTTTTTTTTACTAACGGCTTTACATCGACATCGAGGTCATTAGAGGCGGGATGGGACTGAAACAATGAACGGGAAGGAATTCGGCCATGCCCATTTTGAAGGAAGCATCCCGGCATTCACCTGGAGTAATTTGGAGAAACCATGTAAAACCAAAATCTGGATGCCCGGACGGTATTCGAACGGGCGTCCTCCCGAATGCGAGGCCAGACAATAACCGCTTATCCTCCACGCTCGGTGTGGGTACGGAAACGGCGTAAAACATCAGTGATAACTAGCAATGTGCATGCGGTGGGATTACGACTCCGACAGGTGCAGACACCGGCAGCGTTGGGTAGTGTGCATACTTCGCGTTGCAGGCGTCACCGGTTCGAGTCCGGTATAGGGCATGAGTGGTTTTAACTTTGTGTTCGTCATGTGTCGTCCTTTAATTAGAGAGAAAATTAATAACGCTGATACGAAATGAAAATGTTACAAGTAACACAAACACATTCTGCTGGCTTTATGGCTAAAATGGGCAACGCCATTTCCTTTCTTTACCAAAAAAAAAATCCACACGATATCTACTAAAGAGCCACTTTAACATACTCGGAAAATGAATTGGCTGTTTAGGTAAGAGGCTCCTAAGCATATCAGTGTTATGTAACCACTGAGGAAAATTGTGTTATATATGAACTGCACTGGCCTTACACTAGGGAGGACGCGTGTTCGAATCCCCTTCCGTGCATCCAGATTTAGGTTTATCGTTGTTTCCCCAAATCACTTGTCGGAGAACAGATTGAATAGTGTACGGGATTGATCACAGTTCCTTCCGACTCACAAATTAGTCCCCTTTATGATTAGTTTCGACCACCTAAGATAAGGTCCATCAGACTTCGTTAATTAATTATATTATCGGCCGCCACCATTGGCTGGCTAGGGTACAAATCAATACATATATAACAAAAAGTTTCTTCAAATAAATCCACGTGTATGCAGAACACAAGCCAAAGATTTATTCACAGTTTTGTACTGCACAAATGAACCCCGGCCACCAATGGAAAAATGTAATTAAAGCACATACAAGTAAAATTACTGGTAGTGACTATATAATCCGAAGATGCAAGTTCTTAAGAGTGAAAAGCAATACATTCAATCACTTTCACGTAGCTGTTCATACCAACACAGTTCAACAACACTCCACCACGTAATCTCGTAGTTTCCTTATGTCAGTGAAACGTTTTTCCCGACGCGGTAGCCCGTAATTAGTAACTCACGGGGACCTATACACTTCAATACAAATAATTTGTTAATTATTTTCGGCCACGACTTACACCGAGCTACAACAAGACCCAGAGGCATGATACCAACACGACGTTCTCTGCACTCTCTGCTCTACTAATCGATTGTCAGTCTCGCCTGTCACCGATGCACATAGCATTCGATACTCGGCATAGAATAAATATAATAATTAAAATAAGTTAATTACTGAAGGGGGCAAGCCTACTGTAATGTGACACACTCCGGGTGAATGCCGGGATGCTTCCTCCAAATATCTGCGGCCTGCCCGTTCCTTGACCCACCACTAATGACCTCAACGTCGACGAGGCGTAAACCCATAAGCCAAGAAAAAAGAAGAAGAAAAGTATCTCCATGAAAAGGCTGAGCAAGTGTTTGTGTGTCCGTAGCTACAGCGCTCGGAGCGGGGCAGCGGTGCCCCACCTGTCCAGCTTTAAGCCACGTGCTGACCTCTGCGTGGGCGTGGTGAGCTGTCAGCAAGCCAGCGAGCCAGCCGGCTATCTACATCACAAAGGACCGGCCGGCTTCTAGCCACGAGACGAGCAACAGGAACCCAGTCACTGCGGCACCGACAACGACGCCCAGGGAACACTACGCGTCATATGGAAAGTGAATCTCGAGCTGCGAAGGGGACGTATATGGATTGCTATGCTCAGACAGATATGGATATATAACAGATACGTGACGTTGAAATCTTTTGGACTGTCTTTCTGGACTACCGCCCTGTGCTAGAACGCTATTTCGAGTTGCAGTGATCGCCGGATCAATGTATGGGTGGCTTTAGTTACGTGTATCGTGTACACAGTGTTTCTTTTGTTTTCTTATATCCAGCATTAGAACAAGGATAGTTTGAATACAGCTTTGGAAGCAGAAGGGCTGAATGGTAGCACCAGTCAAATACCATTCGCTTCCCACCTTGAGATTAAGAATATTACGGCATCAGTTTACAGAAGATGGGATACCAAACACTAATTCTGCTTGGAAGACAAGATTTTCAATACACATTTTTCCTTCTACCTCATTTTTTTTTCGATCACAGGAATTTTTTCAGCCTGAACCGCGTAAACATTGTAGATCATTTTCCTGTCAGGCCTGCAATGACATATTAAACAGTTGCCCCGAATTAACGACTGTTGTCAATTTTAAAATGATCAATATTTCAGCTTATCTGCATATTACAACCATGACTTTATTAAACTGTGTTTGGACTTAGTAACAGAACAATCATATTCATAGAAAAAATTTAAGATTCTCTAGACGCCTGTAAAAATTAATTTTATTTTATTGGTCACGATTTCCGTCGCATCTTATCTACAGTACCGATACATTTCGGTTTTTATAGCTTGAATAGTCCAGGCAGTAACTGGACAACACTTCTGTATGTTTCTTAGGGACTTTACTTTTCGTCGGTATTGAGGTCATTATAGGTAGGAGGGAGTTGGTGACATGGAACTGAAAGGAGTTCGGTCATTGCCTTTTTAAGGTCCCATTCCGGAAATCACCAGGAGTGATATCGGGAAACTAAGTAAAACAGAAATCTGGATGCGTGGATGAAGATTTCTATTGTCACCCTCCCGAATGAGAGGCCAGAGCGTTACCACTCACTCTCCCAGCTTTGTGACAATAACTTGTTTTTATTATTGTCGTAATTATGTGTACACATGAAATTATTAAGTAAGAAATAACGGTTGCTTACTATGCCTGCCTGTGTTGTAAAACAAAATTTTCTTTTGTTAAGTCAACTCCCAGCGCAATGGGCATTTGTTGTTTGCCTTCGATCAATCATTGTACAAGTACCTCACAGCCTATGTCAGAGAAGCGAGAACTTATGAACGCGATACATTTGTAAGTAACAAGCCGGGTACCCCGAGAAGCGGAAAGTGTGTGGTTAAGACCTTTGTCTTCCCTTTGCTGTTTTCCAAAGAAATTTTCTTTTCAACATACAGTTTGTATAGTGTACATATCTGAAGGTGGCTAGAAAGGACATCAATTATGGACTACCATTTTACTTTACTTATTCATGATCCGGACCTCATTAGGAATAAGAACGTTCGGTAGCATTTGGTGTGCGCACCAATCCCTGAGAAAATGCGGCATGGTCGTCTGCGATGGTTCTGCCATGTCCTGCGCAGGAACAACATTACGAAAACCGCACTTGTACGGAGGGCCGAAGACCCCAGGAAGCGTTGGCTGGATACTTCGCGGGAAGACATGCGTCTAGTCAATGACTCTTTCCGGAAATCACCAGGAGTGATATCGGGAAACTAAGTAAAACAGAAATCTGCGTGGATGAAGATTTCAATTGTCACCCTCCCGAATCAGAGGCCAGAGCGTTACCAAAAATCGGCATAAATAGAAGAAGAAGTCCACTAAAACAGACCCTGAAATGCGGGATAAATGCTAGGTGGAAGAATAGGACTTTACTGGACTTATTCCTGGTCACCTATGAGACTTTTGGCCATTTCTGTTAACGTGTCGCAATAATGGACTGGCCACGTAAACGGGCTGAAGTATAATCATTGGGCCTATTATACTATTGTGGCTTTTGGCGGTTTTCCTTAATAGCTTAGGGTTTACACACAGCCTCAAAAAAAAAAAAAATAATAATAAAAAAATACAAATAAGTGACACTTTTTATGCCTGCAATATAAAAGTAAAAAGGTGACACCATTTAACTCTGAATATAAAATTAATGACACTATCCTTAGTACGGTAGATTCCGAAAAATAGCTGGGGGTAGCAATTCATCATGATTTGTTGTGTAATGAATATATTGAGAAGATAATTGGGAAAGCAAACCACATGCTCCGATTCCGAAGTCGTAATTTAAAACAGGGTAAACAGGAAGTTAAATCCATTGCATACTAAGCACCAGTGTGACCTCTCATAAAATATTGTTCTCCTGCAAGAGGGGATAATGGAAGCATTGGAGAAGGTCCAAAGAACAGCCACTCGATTATATATAGCTGAAGGGAAAGCACAAGTGTGATGTTGGAGAAGTTGGGTTGGGAAAATATGTAATACCGTATGCTCTCGTCAAAAGCTAATTGAAAAATTCGTGACAGACCTATGTCAGGCTGAATAAAACACATTTTACTACCAGCAATGACCGAAAAAATAAAATAAGAGAAATCAGGGCAAGAACCGATTCTTTTCTAAGCTCATTTTTTCGACGTGAGATTAGGTAATGATGTATTGAAAGAGAAAACTTGAAATCGGACAGGAGTGGTCTCCTGTCTATAACTTGAAACTGCTTTTATATTCGCTGCAGAAATCAATAGTGTAAACTACCAGATATTTTCGTATCGCCTGAGGCAATTTGCTCATCAGAAAATCAGTTAAGGCCTCGAGCAGACCACTTACTTCGCGCAACTCTAACTTTCAATTGCCCGTCTTCGCTTCCGCCTATTTATATTTTTTATGCTCCCTCGTCCGCAGATAGCAACAACAAGCACTGTAGCAGCTGGCGGCGGACTGGTTGCAGCCTGCCCGTCATTACCAAGTTGAGAGCAGAACAGCCGGCGGCGCTCACAAGTTTTAACATAGTTTGCCCCGCCGAGCCGCTTTGAAGCATTTACAAATTTCCGATACTCCGGACTGCCGCAGACATTCTTGAGAGCGCTGCTCCGAGAGCAACTTGCCACTCTGCGCAGAACGCAGGCAGGCTTGTTACCAGAGCCGGAGGAAAATAAACCTTGCGCAAATACTGTCGCTCTGAGATTACACACTATTGATTACACTTATAGATTCAGAAATCGGAACAGATTGCTGTCATTCTTCCTAATGAATTTAACGCAGCCATGTTTTGACTTTCCCGTCATATTTCCAATGAAGAATTGGAAAATATACGAGATCTGATAGAAAAACTAAAGGTGTGGATTCCGAAAGAACGAATTTAAACCTCAAATTAGGTAACTATGAACAAACCCACTGAAACCAGATGTAAAAATATTATTTCTGCCTTGAGATATCTTTTACTGACAAATTGAAGTCAAGATTTCAATTTCTGTTTCACAAAGATAGGGAATATATTCTGAAAAGGATTTTAAATGCAAGTTTTTTATTTTAAAAACGCATTTCCATATGTTTATTTCCAATGGAAGTAATTCTTCGACTCTCAAACTGTTTGAATGTTTTTATAACATTGAAAATCTACGTAGTTATGTACATAAAAATGAAGTTACGTTTTTTTTTACTTTTTTGCTACCTAGATAATGGCAAAAAACTATACAGAAATTAAAGAGATGCAAATGGAAACACCACGTGGAAAGAATGCCTGACAAAAAAACAGTAGGTAAAACTTTGATTAATCAACCTGGAGCAAATAAGCCTTCGAGCTTAACTTATCTTAGATAATATTTTGAGAGAAAGAGGTAGTAAGGAGAAAAAAATATGAGCAGTACGAGGAAGGGAAGATGTGACCATGAACCCAAAATTAAACTTGACTTGTGAGATAAAAGCGTGAAAAAATTTGCTTTTACAGAGCAGGCAATTAAGTACTGGAATAAAATGTTGAGGGAAATGCTCAACAATTTACCTGAAACAGCGAAGGAATTTATAACATAAATACGTGAACCGCAAAACTACGTGAGTAGGTAAATTGCCACGGGGAAGCGTATTACCCTGCAATTAAATTAAGCTAAATTAAAATTAAAATTCGGAAAAGAACGCTGCTGTTTTCTTGAGTACGTGTAATTTCACTTCCCTATCACCACTTAATATGAGGTATCATCTGTCTCTATAATTAGAGCATGTAACTCATATTTTTCGCAACGAAAAATGTAGAAAATCAAATTACGGAATCTGATATACTGAAATAACTTATAATTTTATAATTGCGCATGTATATGTTTTTTTAACGATTTTAAATGTCCGAATAGTAGCAGAAAGAAGAGCGGATTTAAAGATGAACAATTCATGTAACTGCACAAACTATTACCACAAGAATAACAGCTCAAGTTGACAATAACTATTACAGTTTTCTCAGGAGGGAAAAAAACATGAACCATTATAATTTTGACTGCTGTTTTATGGAAGAAAACCCGACGATAGAATCATTTAATAATTTTACTGACTTAAACAATGGTTTTTTCGTCTACACGTTATCAATGGTGTTTAAAAACATAATGTAATTGCATGATAAAGGATCTTCTGATTTTTTGGAAGCATCAGTGCTACAATAACACATGTTGAGTTTTCATCAGTCTAAATGAATCATGGTCCAAACTTCAGTTTACCTGGTCGAGTTTTGTCAATAAATCTTAATCGCATGAAACTGAATCGTCATTTTAATTGCATTAGTGCTGGTGCTACCTATCTCAAACATTGCAGATACGTTCAAATGTGAAAAAAACTAGTAACACATCGACAGTTTTTAAGTTTTATGTTCAATAAGCTGGAGATATAAATGAGACGTCCACATTTAAGTTTAATTAATAATACGAGTTAACGGATTAACCCGACTGATACCGCTCAACACGTGGCTTACAATCTTACTCATCCATAACCCTATGAACTTTTCACATGAACTAGCATGGACCAGCTAATGCAAACAGTGGTCTTATAATAGTGATCAGCACCGAGCGGGGCGGTGTAACGGTTAGGGTTCTCGCCTCGCATTCGGGAGGACGGTGGTTCGAATCCCCGTCCGGGCATCCAGATTTGGGTTTTCCATGGTTTCCCAAATCACTCCAGGCAAATGCCGGGATGCTTCCTTCAAAAGGCCATGGCCGCATTCCTTGCCCCCATCCTTGCCCCCATCCTTTCCCGTCTCTAAAGACCTCGATGTTAAAAAGAGACGTAAAGCAGTTAAAAGAAAAAAAAAAACAGTGATTAGCGATCATCGGTTCTTTATCTGCACAAAAGTGTGTTGAGTAGGCACTCACCATTCAAAATATTTTGTTGATGGAGGAAAACCATATGGTAAGTAGTTAAGTTTGAAATGCCGTGTATCTGATAAATCTTGAAAATAACCTTTATAAGAATATCTACATATTCTCTATCTCACATACACACAAACACAAACACACACACATATACACACATTCGCACATAAGCTCTTGTGTGCACTTATAGTAACCATTACCTAAATATTTAAATTCCTTTTAAATTTCTAACAAGAAAATGTAATATAGGAACGAAGTCTTTCTCGGCGTTGAGAATGGATGTAGTCTTCTCGGGAGACTAGCCGAGTAAGTAAGATGTTTCCACACGATATTTCGGCGATCTCAGACTCCGTCGCCATCTTCTTCACCATAAGATGGTGACGGAGCCTGAGATCGCCGAAATATCGTGTGGAAACATCTTACTTACTCGGCTAGTCTCCCAAGAAGACTACATCCAAGAAAATGTAACATCCCATACGATATGAGCTAAAGAAAATAATATTTAACAGACTGATGTTTATCATCATGTACATAAATAACAAGCTCTGAATCAAGGTTGTCGAAATTAGAATTACATAAATATGATGGAAAACATAGAAGGAATATTCAAAGAATTAACCTAGGCTAACAGTGCCTCGCGTAAGAAACCAACGGCTTCAAGCAAAAGCTGTCTTGGACTCGACACAAACACACCCTGGTGTATTGGCTGCAGATCTATCCTATAGGTTCTAGGATCGCCTGTTTGAGTACTGAGATAGGAATTGTAAAAATCAATCATTGCACGTCATTGTTGGCAGAGAGGGAATGTTCTGCCGACAAATGACATGGTTTTCGATTCGCAGCACAATGCACCCCTTATCTTGTCTAATACTAAGGATTATGGGGGACGTACAGCTTTATGTGGAATCCGAACCATCGAAATATTAGGGCATACTTCACATTATGCAACAAGCTGTGCCAGATGTGGAGGTCGGGTCTAAGGGCGTTTTCACACAAAGCCGCAAAACCGGAGCTGTTGGTGGAGCAGATTGCGGTTCCGTTCAGAGGGAATTTTCACACACACCGGCAAAACCTATGCCGGAGCCGACCGTTTCGCACCGAGTGCAGTAGGTTTATTGCTTTGGCGAAGAAAGATGCGTGCAGCATTCAACAAACGTTAACTTATTAGATTATTCTACTTTAGAAGGAAATGCAGAAAATACTTATTTGCTCAGTTACTAAGCCAAACGATTTATATATATATATATATATATATATATATATATATATATATATATATATATTATACAAAAGGTACAACCTCAGCTGCAATCTAACCAAATAGAGTCGATATATATGGCACAAAATACTTTCAATTCTTTATATTCCTTCTTTTGTTTTTTAAGTATCTAGCTATAGGAGCAGACTTAACTGAGTTACATGACACTTGCAGATTGGAATTAAACACAATTAGTAAAATCGTAAATACTGGTTGCGCAATTATTTATGGTATCAACTGAAAAGATACGTTATCATTACCGAGGCGTGGAAGAAAGAAGATAGTTTCTAAAGTGTCCTTAATTCTAGCGATCGGGCGCACCCTGGGCAACTCTTTATGCGGTCAATCCTTGTACCACCGGATTATTTTTCTTCAGAGAAAATGGGTAACCGAAATCAAAATCGGTCCTTTTCAAGATCTTTCAAAACAACCACCATTAACGTGGGAGGACTTAGTAAAAATAAGGAAATTCTATTATCCTTATGGGAGGAGGTGTTTCCCACACCTTCAAGCTTTAGGGCCCCAGAAGAACTGGCCTCCGGATGGAACCTGCCGTCCGAGAAATGGAAGACTTTGAACAGACTTAGGACAGGAGTATGAAGGTGCAGGGCAATATGAAATAGTTGGGATAGACGGATTACAACAAGTGTGACTGCGACTACATTCAGACACCAGAACATCTCCTCGAGTGCAGAGACATGGGCTTCACGTGCCAAGATGAACACCTATTCTTAACCATTGACAAAGCAATCCAAGCAGCTAGTTTATAGAAAAAAAAAAAAATTGAAATTGTCCGGACACGGAAAGTAAGTAAGTAAATATTACCGAAGCCAGGTTGCCGTAGCAAATTAATAAAAAAATTCTGTATTCTTATTACTAATAATAAATTTATAACTTATCAACTAGCAGTTTTTTTTTTTTCAACTTGAAATCTACTTTTAAAAATGTTTACATTTATTTCCGTGCCATCAGTTTTTCTACTCTGTCTTTGAAACAGTGGGCTGTTTAATAATACAAACACGGTTTACATTCCACCAATTCAATTAATGTAACAATATCGTGGGAGTAGTTACTCATTATTACAAAATTAGTTGCTAAATTGTTGTTAGTGATACTAAACCGTATAAACACCTCTATGTCACTGGCGCAGTGAAATCAAAGGGCCGGTGATCAGGTCGGTCCGATTGTGGAGTTTACCGAGGTTGCATTCACCGGTACCGGACGCAGTACTGGACTATGCGTTAAAGCTCACATTTGATTACATTGCATCTGGCGCCGGAGCCGGCTCCGGTGTTGCCGGTGTGTGTGAAAACACCATAAGGCCTTTTTGAAATCCCAGCCAACACCGGAAATCTAAAGGTGCGTTCCCACGACGTCTTGTAACGGCGGCCGCACACCGCATGGTGAAGTGTTGGGATGAGCGCGCGCCACAGGTTAGCCCTCGCTACCCCACCACCACCTCCTCACCACGTTGCCTAATGTCGTTTGGCACAGAGCACTTTACAGCAATAGAAGGGGTGCCCACCTCTGCTGCAAACCGATCGCAACAGCGCAGCACTACAGACGTCTGTGATGTTTACCGACATAGAGTGGGTAGCTGCGTCTCATCCGCGCTAGCAGAGGCGCCCCGTTCCTACGGCGTGTTGTTGAGTATCAGTCCCGGGAGGCCTCGGTTAAGAGACGTCGTGGAAACGCAGCTTAAGGAGGATTGTAAAATTGCCTTATTGGTCTTAGTTGCCAAGTGACGTTAAAAAATTAAATCAATAAAATAATGTATCGTGATAATTGCATGAGTGATTATCCCTGCCCTTTCTACCCTCCACCACCTTTGTACGTGCGGCTGCCTACCTATCAGCGTTGGCATCTCTGGGTCGAGTGTGGATTCCTCTGGCACGCCAGCCAAAGGACTCCTGCAACAATAGACAACAATATTCAGTCCGATACATCTAAAAGGCTGCGCACAAGAAATAAAAGTTTTGGAAATAAATGCGATATCTAAGAATAAACAGGACACTTAAAACAAACACTTTGCGAAAGAAGAAGACCTTGACTTTTCTCTCGCCTCCTTAGTGTCGTCCCACCACTAAATTATAATTTTGGAATATTGTGACGTGACACTATATAGGTACCTAACTGAAGCAATCTATTTTAGACATTTGAAAACAAACTCATGAATGTGATTTACCCCTCATAACCAGCCCACGAAAGAAGGTAGGAAGTAAGGGGGAAAAAAGGATGTTTGGATATACGACGTACTTTTTGTTATCTTCTTCTGTTGAGCTTTTACTAATTTTTTTTATCTTATTAGGAGTCATTGAAGGGAAGTTTAAATCCTAACACATGTGGAGGACTAGGCACAGATGATGACTAAAGAACTGGATTAAATTAATGTGGGTATTGTAGAACAACCACATCTTGAGGGAATTCGATGTAAAACATGCGGTATTTCCGCAGTCCACAAAATAAAACCCAATGTCTCTCCAAACACTTGAGTTATTTGTCCTGGACCTACAACAGGCCTGGAAAACTATTTGTGAGTTTCCTTTTTATCAGTACTTATCACAATTAAAATGTTGTCTGTCTATTAAGACTAACCTTTGCCGGCCTCGGTAGCGTAGGGGCTAGAGTGCCGAAGGTCGCCGGTTCGAATCCGGCCGCGGGCATGGATGTTAAGTGTTGTGTGTCTGTGTGTGTGTCCTGTCCGTCCTGTGGCGTCCGCACTTTGAAGACTATATAAACACTGGATTTAACTGATTCACTGGAAGCTTTAATATAACACATTGAGCTGCCAAAAGCCATTAAAAAAAATAAAATAACGTGTAAAGTTCAAATCACATCTTACGTCTCTCAATTGGAAATTTTCCTCATAGTGACATAGATCCGTTATCCTTGACTAGGATGTAAACAACTCGATGGGAAATTCAAAATAATTATTCGCGATAGTTATTTCTCAAGAATTTATGTGTCTCCAATGGTTCAGTATGTTTTAAATTGCAAAACAACCACAAGGAAAAGTATCTACTTTGTTTAAATCCACGTATTAATTATTAGTTGTTTTTTGTTTATTTATAGTTGATCGATATAAATGTTTTCGTTATATTCTCTGTCTGCGTCTGTTATATCAAGCTAAACATTTAGATTACCTATCTGAGTTTTGGAGTGGTTCAATGTTTTATTTTTTTAATTAAAATTTGAAACCAACCATGAGTAAAGGTAAGTATTTCGATCACATCTACTTGTTAATTAAGCTGAGAATTGTGTAATGGAAAGAGGAGAGCCGAAATATGTACCACATTAAATTATTACAGAATCAAGGTTATGATCGTTAATTAATAATAATTCTATTTAGTTAAACAACCGAGTTGCCAGAACTACTGAGTAAAACGTGTCATTTTCGAAGAGTTGGAAGCTAATTGTAATATAAAGGTTTCGGAATCCTTGGTATGTGTATACCTAATTTACGTTCTTATAATTGTATAACTTTTGGATGTTCTGTCATTACCTTGTTACATTGAAGATGGTAACATTGTTGCCGGGTGAAACATCGTTCTATTTCGATTAAATGACTCGGATGAACGACAGAGAAGAATGCAAAATGCGAAACGTCACAAAAACCTCAGATTACACATATATTCAAATGCCCAAATACATGTAATATATATATATAACCCTACGTTTACATGGTTCCTCTGAACAGTTACACCAGAAGCTAAAACAAAATGACTAGTAATATACATATAACCCTGCGTTTACATGGTTCCTCTGAACAGTTACACCAGAAGGTAAAACAAAATGACTAGTAATATACATATAACCCTGCGTTTACATGGTTCCTCTGAACAGTTACACCAGAAGGTAAAACAAAATGACTAGTAATATATATATAACCCTACGTTTACATGGTTCCTCTGAACAGTTACACCAGAAGCTAAAACAAAATGACTACTAATATACATATAATCCTGCGTTTATATGGTTCCTCTGAACAGTTACACCAGAATCTAAAACAAAATGACTGGTAATATACATATAACTCTGCGTTTACATGGTTCCTCTGAACAGTTACACCAGAAGGTAAAACAAAATGACTAGTAATATACATATAACCCTGCGTTTACATGGTTCCTCTGAACAGTTACACCAGAAGCTAAAACAAAATGACTAGTAATATACATATAACCCTACGTTTACATGGTTCCTCTGAACAGTTACACCAGAAGGTAAAACAAAATGACTAGTAATATACATATAACCCTGCGTTTACATGGTTCCTCTGAACAGTTACACCAGAAGCTAAAACAAAATGACTAGTAATATACATATAACCCTACGTTTACATGGTTCCTCTGAACAGTTACACCAGAAGGTAGAATTTCTACCGGAAGTTATTTTCCGCTACTTGACCAAAGGTCGTTGACCCCTCTGGCGCAACACACTAGCACCGCGTTGCGGGCACACAAACACACACACACACACACACATGCAGACAGAGATATATACCGCGTCGCAGTGCTCAGCAAGCGGCCAGACGCCCATTACAGTATATCACTGGCGGGCGGTAGCAGGGTGCTTCCAGCCGCTATCCCCACTCAGACATCCTTTCCAAGCTGCCGACCGCGGAATGCAGACTTGCCTTGAGATACGGTCCGCGCATATTTCTTGCACCAACTACTGGCAGGTATAATGCAGTTCGCGGCTTCATGGATGGTACGGTGAGGCTTCTCCACATAAAACAATGTCCGAAATTAGTGAAGAAAACAAAAGAAACGTATTTATCAATATCAGGGAGATAATTTTCTTTAACGTAGTGTTTTGAGCTTTTACCTGCCAGCAGTGGGCTAATTAGAGGCACAAATTAACTGTTATCTATGTTAAGGAACTCACTGGATTGTGAAATCTCAGCTAACATAAAGCAGAAACAATAGTAATAACACCAAGAATTGTAAGTCAAATCTGTTCAAATGAAGAATGCAGCACTCATTTTAATAGACCAACTATTTAAGCTGAATGAAAAATTGTCCTGTGCTAGAATTATCAAAGAAGGGAATCGATTACAGCAACATCTACAAAAAAAGTTACAACTACGTGCTGAAATATTTATACAATTTCACATTACATAAGGGTAGTTAACTCCCCCCTCCTCATTCCCAAAACGAAATTTAGGATAAATAATTGTGTATTTATTTTTAGATGGTACAACTGTATGTTTTGTTTATTATTATTATTATTACTCCGCGATGTTTGTTTGGGCCAAATAGGATTACGATGAACCTTCGTCTGGTTTCAATTAGCTCTGGAAGTGTATAAATACGTGTTACGACTAGGGTTGTTTGCCCTAGAAGGGAAACCGAATCTTGAAAGTGTTCTGGCGTACTTCGTATTAAACAGCAAGCTATGCGAGAGGTGATAGTCGGGTTCAGGAATTACGAAAATCGCCGCCGAGATAGGGATTCGAACCGGGGACCTTTCGGCCTCTAATCGGACGGCTTAACCGCTGATCCAGCAGATCACTATGTCACTATACAGTTCTAACGCGACACATAAAATTGTCCATATGACTTACCACGCCAGTCTAAACGTTTTCTCAGTTTTTCGAAGTAGTCTTGAAACTCTTGCAAAGTGATAAATTCCAATAGCTCTGTCTATTTTTCTTCGCCGCTTCCACGAGAGAAGATTTATGACCCGTGCCCATGGCTTAGGAGATATAGCACATAAATTGGTTGACTTTAATAACTTTTATAGTTTATTTTCAAACGAATATTATCATCGGTATCACATTTTAAGCAACGAAATCTAACAATGGAAAATTTAAATAAGTATAGATATCATCTCAGCTTGATAGACATTACAGTTAATATGACTTACACTCCGTATATTAAGAGTTATGGCCACATGTTAAACGACGAACTGTTTCAATAAATATGTAACAAAACCCTGTCTAGTCCCAGAAGTGACCGAGACGAACACGACTCCTTGGATTGCGAACCTTAGTATTAGGTCAGAGTGAGTTGTTACGAATATTTACAGAAGCTTCCATTAAACATGAATTTTTTTAAACTCAATCACCAACTTTAAATGATAGATAAGTTATTAAACTCATGTGCAACCTATTTCTCTTAGAAGTAGATGATTTTGTTCGCAAAAAAAAAAAAGCTCCAACCTGAAGATTATTTTACCTTTAGTTAAAACTCATGAGTTATTCGCTATCTTTAATAAAGCATTTGCAACTTTGAGATGAATAATTGAACAATGAATTAAATACGATTTACTGTAGAGACAATTCCATCATTCCATCATATTCAGTTTCTTATCAAACAAGTGTAATGAAAATTGGGGTATAGTTACGTGACAGATTTTTTGAAAAAGAAGTCTGTGTGAATTTACTCGTGGATGGTGCCTTATCATAGTGAATGAGATACTTATTAATATGTTTTTTTCTATTATACAAAAAATTGAGACAAATAAAACTAATTTTTATTAAATAATGGCAAGCTGTTGACAACTGATAAAACGTTAACATGTTGCTAATGGGAAAATTTTGAATGTGTATAACTTTTATAATTGATTATTTAGCGCATGTAAATCACCTGGAATTTCGGTCCAGGGAGTTAAAATACTTCAAACCGGACACGGAGACGCGTTGAGATCTGATAGTACTCATGCTTGACTACCTTACCACGGTTTATAAAGTCACATTATACTCATGTAATGTAGTATTGTCAAGCATAGGTTGACTGCACTAGCAGCGTTTTGCACACCCTATGCTATAGTTATATCAAATTAAATTTTTTTGCTTTATCATTTCTCATACAGATTAATATACAACCAACTAATTTCTTCTCTACGAATTTTCCCATCCAATGACCACGAAAAGTAATCGTCTGCGTTCATCTCGATGATTCTTTTCTTGACTTCCAACTGTTTTTCATCCTTTCACTTTGCTGTTTCATAATTTCTTGGGTCCAGATTTTATCACCTTTCCTCTTCTTCTTCTTCTGCTGGAAACCCTTGAAATCTTGTGTCAGTCTTCTGAAAGTACCTCTATCTTGTATTATATCTTCTGTTATTACAATATCTGCCATATGTTTCTTTAAACCGCCTCATTTATTTCATTGCTACGTTATTAACCTACTCAAAGTTTCTTTTAACTTTTATTATGAGGATTTTGGACGGTATGAAAATTTACAGGAACTCCATAACAGTAAACCCGCGGTAAAGATATTTGATGGCGTGAAAATCGATGAAAGGTATCTAGAATCAAACTTTTGAGGCGAACAGTAATAACCACATGCTTGAGAAGATTCACTAGTCGAAAATCGCGATAGCGGGGTGAATGAGAAACAAAACAACCAGATTTCTGGTTATATATATATATATATATATATATATATATATATAGAGGAGAATCGGGTAATATGGAATATTCTGGTAATATGGAATACCGAGGTTTCTCCTCTGACGAAAGCTACTGTATAGTGGAAGTACCATCAACTGCTGCTCAAAACTACTCTGATGCTTTGTTGTGAAGTTCGGTCATTTGGGAGCTGAACTGTGTTTGCTATCCAACAAAGTTTGTTTTTCCACTTTCGAGAATTTTTGCAGATTAGTTTTCTAAAATATATATAAAATATTATATATATTTTGTTGATCGCTAGTCTTAGTGTAATGTGTACTAAAAGAGTGATGGTTTGTTGTACAGGTCTGTTTTCTGGCTTCCATCTATTTTTTATAATATCATCAAGCCTATTTTGTCCAAGATAGCGATTCGGGTAATACGAGATACTCAGTATTCCATAAACTACACATAAAACTGTGGTATTTCATACAACCCGAAAAATAATTACTGAGTTGAAACACATTTTTAATCAAATATAATGTCAGTAATACGATTTTTGTTAATATTGATTGAAAATAATAAAATAACAATTGAGAAAGTAAATATTTCTTAATTAATTCATTAATTATGTTTTGTTTTAAGAACAGCCGAAAAAGAAAGAAGCGATAGCTATTGAATCCGGCAAAGATGATGATGATGTTGACTGAAAAGTGTCATTAAATCCGTTTATCTCAATTTCAGATAGTTTACGTTATTTGAAACTTTCTATTCCATATTACCCGCCTATTCCATATTACCCTCCAAATGACAAATTTTGTAAAACTAAATGTTACCATAAAAAAAAAAATCTGTTTTGACAGCTTTTTATTAGATATATTGTCGCATTTCTTCAGGGTCGCCATGTCGCATTTCTTATAAGCATTTCTTATAAGCATTTGCTTGATATTACTTATTAAGAAATACGCCCTGTTGTATTTAAGAATGTACTTCTATTTATATTATTTCGGAAGATATCTATTGTGCAGTTTAATCAAATAATTAATTTGTTAGTCCTTTTCTCCACAATATGAATCACAACTTTTATTTTAAATTAGATACATTCATTAAATACATTATCGATCTTTTCCTAACAAGCTCTCCTTAGCTGCTAATAAGTAATCTCTCCGTCTCTGTGTGTGTCTTCCGTTGCTATGGAAACCTCTTTTAGAGTACTCCCTGGCCCGTGGCAAGGAACGCCTACCTCAAGGATGTTATTACTATCGGTTATGCTACAATATGTTATCATAGAAGTTGAAGGTTGTATTGGTTTTAGTTTCAGGTGTTAAATTATTTTCAGTACTATTTTGTTCAACAAAACATAAATGGTATTCCATATTATCCGATTCTCCTCTATACATATAGCATAGATTTGCGCACTGGGCTGCTGGCTGAATACGTCATCTGCAGGAATCATTGAGAGATAGCCCCGTGAGAACTGACCAAGCTCGCTCAGTTTCGTCGACGATGAAACAACTTTCAGGGTATCTCGAGTGCAGGTGCAAATCACAGCCGTGCTTCGTGGCTTGAAGACCGACTTAAACTCCAAGTTTCTCATCTCGTCACCCTTTTTGCTCCTGGTGGCCACATATTTTTCTACGTCGCGTCTCGCTTCGGGAGAAAAACCCGAGACTTAGTTTTTTTTTCGCGCGACCCCTCCCGACTGCGGCTCCTTTTTAATTTTACCTCCCCCCTCCCCCTCCCACCCTCGTGGCAGATGCACCGTCACGCTCTTCCGGAGGAGAAAATTGCCTGCAGGATGTTTTCAGGTGGCACCCTCCCACCGAAGCTTCCTCCTTCGGAATCTCCCCTCTCCCCCAGTCCGACGGTCTCGCTCTACTTTTTTTCCCCCGACACCCCCGGTGCTGGCTTTCAGTTCGAGATATATTCAATCACGTCCTCTTCAGCAGGAAGCTGCTCTGTAGGCCTTGCGCCAGAGACTCCCGGGTCCATATATTACCTTGGACGTTTTCGCTCTGGGCGATAATACGATGCGTCGGTGTAGGAGCGAGAGCATCACTTACCCCCGGTGGATTGAGCGCCCAGATAAGAAGTGAGATTAAGAGGAAGGACTCGTCTCCACGTAGAGCACTAGCAGTGCTTGTGTATCTCTACAGCAAAAGGACTTTGCAATGATACTCACTCGACGTACTGATTGGAACCCACCAGAAGGGCTTGTGAAACAGGCTTGTGATCTGATTTTTCTTCCGCCAAAACTATCATTACGTACTAAAAAAAATCTTTCATATATAAAATAGTAAATTTATATCTAGGCAAACCTCACTTTAGTAAGGAGTTTTCGTTTTCTGTTGGATGGTTAATTCATCTAATAGCTTGTAAAACCCAATTTTTTAAGGTATATTACATTTCGTAAGCGTCGGTATACCATTAATTTTCTGTCTCCTACTAATTTATTTAACTATTTACAAATAAGAAATATTAAATTTATGGAGTAAAAGATGTTGCATCTCTCTTCCACAAAGTTGCTAATCTTTGGGGGACATATATCCAGCTGTCTAAATTGTTCAGGCACGATATGCTGGAACATTGTCAACACAACGAAAAATATGGGTATCACTTTCCAAGAAAATAAGTAAAGGAACGATGTAATAGCTTCAGTGGTAAGTAAAAAGAACAACAAGCTGCATCATAAAGTAAATACGACTGGAATCATCATTGTGTTTGTTACTAATCACATAAAACTTGTTATTATATTTTTTGTATGTTAATCTGATACTAGAAGTAGATTATCATTTTTCCTTGTTTATGTTTATGTTGTCCTTCTTTAAGGAAAATTCTACACCAGTAACGGGAAAAAAATGATTTTTCTGTGTTTTATTAGTTTCTTTAAGTGCATTAAACCTGGATTATATCTTTAACATACTGAAATACGAATTACCAGAGGGTAATTAAATAAAAAACTGTTACCTATATTTATACCACGCACAAATATCAAAATAATTTCATCTGCGGAAATTTGTTTCCACCCCTCTTTCATTACCTTGCTTGTGAATAACATATCACCATAGAGCATAAAAAATGGAATACCGAGAATATGTATGTCACACATTTAAGATTTTTCTAAATACATTTATTTCTTGCCACATTACGGTACAGTAATAGTTTCAATTCGGCGCTCATTCTACCTGTTTCATAGCTTAACTTACGGGAGAGTCCGAAGAGCTAAAGACGAAATATAAAGCAAGAACCGTTCTATCCAACTTCACAGAACAAAACTACACTTTGTCAGGTGTCAGAGAAACGTAGGGTAAAATTGTGATGTGAACCACGTACTTCTTAATATCTTGGCAGACTACTTCATTCATCCGGCCGTCAGACCAATCTCTTAGTTTGTGTGAAAAAAAGTGATAATTTTACATTCGTGGCCTTGAAGGGATTAAAGGGTTTACCCCTCTAGCAAATCACTAAAGGAAAAGCAGAGCGTGGTGGGTGAGTGGTACAGCTGTGGCCTCGTAATCGGGAGGATGCCGGTTCGAATCCCCGTCCGGGCATCCAAATTTGGGTTTTCCATGGTTTCCCCAAATCACTCCACGCGAATAATGTAGGGATTGTTCCTTCAAAAGGCCATGGCCGAATTCCTTCCCGTTCCTTGTCCCAGTCCCATCCCGCCCCTAATGGCCTTACATTCAACCTCTCTACTTCCAGACTGAGAATACGTGGGGTGCAGCCTGTGTTCTTTTTACTTACCACTGAAGCTATTATATGGTTCCTTTACTTATTTTCGTGGAAAGTGATGCCCATATTTTTCGCTGTGTTGACAATGTTCCAGCATATCGTGCCTGAACAATTTAGATAGTTGGCCGTCCAGCTCCTCGGCTGGTACTGAAGAATGCGACCGAGCCGGAGTAACCTGGCCGTGCCGCTGATTGAGCAATTACGAATTCTGGCCGCGAGCGCTTGGCCTGCTATCCACTCCGCTCCTCTCGCTATAATTGAGATAGCGTCGGGCGGTCCGTCAGAGCCACTCACCACACTACACTCAGCTCTCAGCGCTTTTTGCCGGCGGAGGTGTCAGAGAGCCGTGAGGACACGGTAGTCTACCCATCAGGCGCCCGCCGTTTACGATACCAGTTTAAAAGGATTCTCTTCGGAAAAGTGTTCACCTGTTTATCTAAAACGACTTTACGCTTTGCCACCACACTCTGCGTATCAAAGTGACTCCGAACATTAGTCAGCCGCCGCGATAGACTTTTGGGAGAGTGAACCGCTCTAGTTAAAATCCTACCACTTTTACATCGAGCATCCTGAGGATAGCTTTCAAGCGTCTGCTTCTAATCACTTGGGTGAGTTATTGGAATCTGTATGTTTAATACAGCAAGTATTTAGGTTTCACAAACAGGATAGTATAACTAAAGAACTTTAATGTAAAGGTGACAGATTTTAAACCTGTATCCGTATACCAAATATAAACGAAGAAATTTCTGGTTTCGTTGGAAAACATATGTAACAATTTGCTGACTAAATGTGATAGACTACTTCGATAATTGTCTACATGATTAATCCATAAATTTAACAGTTAGTCTGTAGCACAGTATTAATATTTACACTTTCACAACTGATATCTTAGTATTTATAAACAGTGGCAACTTGAAGTCCGCTTCCACTATTAAACATTGTCTGTTCTGAGCTATTTTAAATCATCTATGGTTCTCTTGATCCAGTTTGTACAAATGTGACAAACATCAACTCATCATACGTTATATTTAAATTTACAGTACATTCATCTCAAAGAACCTTTAAACAGTCAATATTTGAGAGCATCAAATGCTTGACACTAAAATGACAAGTTGATAATTATAAACCCTTTGTTCCATTCGGTAGATTTCGTGAACTGATGATCGAACGCACAGTAATTTATTACATGTTCAAAGTTCCTTCTGGTTTGCTACATTCGTGGGTCATTACTTTATTTTTAACTGATGTTAGAGTGTTAATCATTCTATTTCTAACTTATGCTGCAGAAAATGCGGAATTACTCAAAAGCATTTTAGGTTATATAGGAACTATAGTCAACTTAAATGTAGCCTGTGTAAAAATGTGTGTAAATAATCCTTGTAAAATGTAGGAAGAATTAGTTAAAAATGAACATTAAGATGTGACAAAAACGATGCAGCGTCGCTAAAAAATAGACACAATACCGATTTCGCATTTGCACTGTTGTATTAACTGACTGACGTATGAGTCACCAAATCAGATGCTGCATTGCTCTTGCGTTAATATATTAGCACTTAATAGAATTAATTTAGGGTTCATAAGGAGCCTCAATGTTTAAGGATCAAATTTCCACTGCTGATTCTCAAACAACAGTGACTCAGTGTACCAAAAACTGCTTTGCGTAATAATTTTGCCATAAATATAATTCACGTTCACATGAGTTTCACGCGAATATATACAAGTAAAGCTTATTTGGCGCTAAGTTAATAGCCTCGTGTCTGTTTTAGTCACGCTTTAAAAGGTTTCTACTTTCTGTCGTTTCTTGAAAGCTCTCGAATTTATTTTACGTGGCACAAATATTCGCAACTTTCCAGGAATGTCTGTTCAGGTGAGCAGACTCCTAATGGCGTAGCGTAGTCTGACTCCCGTAGCACAACGCTAAACGAGTCAGTTCCCTAAAAATAGCCTCCAGTCCATGTTCCATCCTGACCTACTGAATGCCCCTTTTATCTCCGTAGTAACATTATGGCAAAGTATCTGAATAGTTTGTGCGTAGTCCAGTGAATAAGTACGAAGTTCTGTTCTCATAATCTCTGTCGCCATTAATTCTTACAAATCTTCCTTTGCCTATTTATTAAACCGACAAAATCATGGAGTTTTTAGTTTTTGTACACATTTTCTTCCTACACCAGTAAGCCGGAACTCTGGGAACATCTTTTTTTAATTCATATATATTGGGTAATAATTCCAGGTAATGTATGTATCCGATTTTCTAAGATGAAATTAGCACATAGGATTTAAAAATTATCGAGCATATTACCATACCGATCATCACTTTGAAGACTACTGCTCAAAAGACGACAGTACCTTTATTGAAAACATTTTAAGACAACAGAAGTCAGGTTTTATATCAAGCACAATTTATAACTTTTTTTTTAAAAAAAATATTTACTTTTGTTTTGCTTTTGGCTTTACGCCTCGAAGACGTCAAGCTTATTAGAGGAGAGAAAAGATTTCAGACAAGGAACGGGAAGGAAATCGGCCAAGGCCTGTTTGGAGGAACCATCCCGGAATTCGCCTTGAATTATGTGGGAAAACTATGGAAAACCCAAATGTGGATTACCGGATGGATTCGAACCTACGTCCTGCTGAATGAGAAGCCAGAGCGTTACCGATCACCCACCATGTTCGGTGCAATTTCCGACCATGTTGTCTACTGCATTGCCTTCTCTTAAGAGTGGCATATATGAACGCTGAAACTTTCTCAGCGGATAATTCGAATTAAACATTCTTGGTTTACATACTGCTCGAAATACTTATTTCCTCATAATGTTTAAAGGTTAAACATCGTTTCTTCTTATGAAACAAAACACTGAATTAGCTTGATTTTTCCCTCTTGAGAGTATAGAAACATTTTTATTTGACCACTGCTCACATGTTACTTTTAATGAAATTAACCAATTATAAACAATAGATTGTGATGAACACTGAACAAGAAGGGTGTTTGATCCCAATTATAAAAATAATATAATGTTTTGGGAGCTTGATTTTTAATATCTCGTATTATTTTTCATTATTATACAAAACAACAATTGTACTAAACAACACTCATTCCAGTCTTTATACATATACAACGAAACTTAGAAACACTACGGAGGAATAGAACCAACCATCCACCCTATGTTCCCTTGGATACTATGCTTACAAACGAGGATTCAACTAAACTTCCGAATGCTGACCATGCTTAAGATTACATATTAATTGTAGACATCAATCGTAAAACTTTGGAAAAATATTAAATTGATGGATTTTTGTGGCATGCTGCACTGAAACAAAAATACCCTATACTACGCACTTAATTAAAGTAAGTTCATACATATATATGAAAACGGAATTGTTATAAATATAGCAGAAAACCTGCCAGCAGAAATATGTGTCACACTGAAAGTCAATCATGGATTCATCATTATTCAGTAACTGTATAGATAATCTAATAATGATGTTTGGGCTATAAAAACTGAATGGGATAGATATATGAGTAAATAATACGCGCAAATGATCAGATAATCATTTGAGATAGTGAGCATTACCTACAGACTAACACTACAACTACAACTTGAAAATGTAAAAACAGAAACAAGATTGTACTCTGTAAGGATTAGAAGTGCAATTGATACTGGAACATTGTTTCAAGTCCCATATTTACAGTCTCTAGGAGGTGAAAGAGATCACATAAATAATAAAATTAACATCTACCATACAAACGCAAGGACCTTCACATGGATCATTAAAAAAGAGACGCATATGAACAGGCAGTTCTCACATTAGTGTACGGATCTGAGTCCTGTTCTTCAATGGAACAAACCTTAAGGTTACTTACGAAATGAAGCACCTTTCATAAGTAAAAGACTGTAAGAGAGCAGACAGAATTAAGAAAGGGGATATCAAGACATACTAGGGGGACAGCCCGTAGCAGTTGTAACTGCTTAGAACAAAATATGGAAGAAATAACATCTTTTACGCACGCCAGCTAAAATAATTATAGAGAATACCTGTATTACAAACCATCGTTTAAAAGAATAGTGAAGATATCGAAGGATTAACTGGATGAATCAGGATAGGCTAATCAAACATATAACTGAAAAAGTTATACGAACCTATACATGTTACATTATAAACATTCACAGTGAAAGGCATACTCTTCACAATGTGATGTATGCATATGGAATTTTTGATATATGTATATTAACAGTTTACTTTTATTTTCCTTTAAAAAAAATAATAACCTGAAGTTTAACAATTTCTTTGTTCAAAATATCTGTGCTGTCAATGTTTGTTTATAGGTTCAAGGATTGGCAGACCTGGTATAGAAAGAAGGAAGCGTGTTGAAATCGGGATAACGCGAGTTCAAAACTCAGTCTGCTCATCTAGATTTCGGTTTACCATGGTTTCTCTAAATCACCCAAAGCGAATGCTAGGATGTTTCCTTTAAAGGGATGGCTGCATTCCTTGAGATCAATCT
The DNA here is from genome assembly GCA_031002005.1 of Vandiemenella viatica. Classification (NCBI taxonomy): domain Eukaryota; kingdom Metazoa; phylum Arthropoda; class Insecta; order Orthoptera; family Morabidae; genus Vandiemenella; species Vandiemenella viatica. The sequence goes on from JARYHS010011408.1 coordinate 150,186,936, forward strand.
TCTTCCGTCTCCTATGTGTTCGACATAGAGGAAGTTTTATATTTTTATTAGTAGATTGAATTCCTTTCTTATTGGGAATACCATTCATGATTAACTGCTAGCACCAGGGTTGGAGAGTTAAGAATGGCTGAGCTCCAGATTATTGGGTTTAAATTCTTCAGTACTAAAGCAAGAACCCTATAAACAACGTGAAAGGAGCTTGATTGCAAAAATTTCTTTCATTTTGAATATTGAATGACCTGGGGACAGGGTTGCTTATCGGCTCACAATCCGCTCCTGTCGTAGCCGCCTATACTAACCCAATAACCCGGCCAGCTGTAGGGAACCAACAGTTTAACATGAAAACCGAACCAATAAAGCGTTCTGTCGTACTTCGCATTACACACCTGTAGCAGAGGAGAAAGTTTGCTTAAATCGCCGAGACAGGGATTCGAAGTGAGGATCTTTCGATTTCCAGTCAGACAACTTAACCACTGAGCCACCCGGCCTCTACATCATGAGATAATACCGCATGATGGCAAGCGTTTCCTGTCGCTATGAATGAGCGTCGGTAGATATATTCAGTACTAACGTAAGTACCCTACAAACAACGTGAAAGCTTGATTTCAAAAATTTCTTTCCGTTTGAATATTTAATGACCTGGGGACAGGGTTGCTTATCGGCTCGCAATCCGCCACTGTCGTAGCCGCCTATACTAACCCAATAACGAGGCCGGCTGTAGGGAACCATCAGTTTAACATGAAAACCGAACCAAGAAAGCGTGCTGGCGAACTTCGCATTACACAGCAAGCTGTACCAGAGGAGAAGATAATCGCCGAGACAGGGATTCGAAGTGAGGATCTTTCTATCTCCAGTCAGACGCCTTAACCACTGAGCCACTGGGCCTCTACACAGTGAGACAATACCGTCTGAAGACAAGCGTTTTCTGTCACTATGAATGAGCGTCGGTAGATAAACGTACTTTTCCAAGAACTGGAGCATTTACTGACGTCTGAGCGGTGACAGTAGCTGCTGTCACTCGCCGCCACTCGTCCTGACAGACGCCCAGAGGCCGGCTGGCGACAGCAAGTGACAGGGGCAACGCGTTCATTAGGAGGACAGGGCGAGACACCGCGGCAATTAATACGGGCTGCCTCAGCTCGAGTCGGCACTTGATAAATTACCGCTCGCTGTGTCAAGTGGAGTAGCGGCCGCCAGCGCGAGAGAGCACAAGAAAAAAGGAAGAAAGAGCGCCCGCCGAGGACCCTGAAGGCTCCGGCAAACAGCCGGATGTTATTTTTTTAACTGGAAGCGTAAATAAATTAGAGGTCGTGTTGCAGCAATTTTGCCGCCGCAGATATGACTAGAGCGATGAAGTTTTTAAAACGCCGTTTTACCTCCCTCTCTCTGTCTCGTACCTTTCGCGTCTGTGGAACAGCCGTTGCAGTTTTTATCTCCGGGTGCAAACGGTCAACTAATTCTCTCTTTTTCTCTTTCCGAGACAGCTGGAATGGGTATTTTTTAACCTCAACAAGTTATTACGGCGAGCAAGTTGTCGTGCGCTGCTTTAGAAATTAAAACTCAGACTAATGAAACTCGGAGAATGTGATGGATGAATCAGTCACTGCACTATTTCATCACCTCAAATTCTAAATTACACTAGCTTACCTTCAGGCGATAAACTGTGCGAGGTAATTACCAGAGAACTCATAAAAATGAAAAAAATACGTGTTAATACACAAGATGTATTGCTTCAGGTTAAGAGTATTAATAATTAAGTTGGCTAGGAGGTAAGCTGAATTGGAATATGATGAATATCGTTGATCTTAGTAAAGAGTAATAATTATAACAAACCAGCAACAGTGAGTCATTTCGATAAGAAAAGGATGATTTTATTTACTGTGAAAAACAAAAATGATTTGTAAAATATTTTATGCAGTAATTAAAATAAATGTTAAATAGTGGAAAATTTGAAACCAGTAATTTAACGTGTATTAGATTGTATTCATAATGATAACTTATTTTAAGAAACAGAGATGGAAGCAAAACGAGCTCTAGTGTAAACATTTACATCATTTTGGTCTGCATCATTTAAGAATGAACTTAATAAAAGAAAGTACAGTTCCAACTGTCACTCGTCTTTCTTTGAAATTGAGAGTTTTGACATTGACTTGACGAGTTCTACATAATAATTACACTTTCTGACAAATATCTCATCCCACAGGAAAAATATTATTCAGTCAATAAAACGAATTTGAAATCGTTAACTTCAAAAATTTAATGTTAGCCTGGTAATCGAAAAGTTGTAACATCCAAACATGGCCTCAACAATCTATTATTGATCTATTATTCATAACAAAAAAAATTATCAGCTATTCATTTCAGATAATAGTAAAATTTGGATAGACTGATAACGGAAACATCTATAAAAATATAGGCTTGGGTCAATAGTATTATTGATATAAACCATTCTTAACTATTCCTTTTTTCTGGTTATATCCGTTTTGACTTAGCTCCATAAGCATCGCCAATGATTTACATCTCATAACTTATTTATGAGATTAGGTCACAAATTGTGACAAACATGTAAATCACCAACAGTTTCCGGAGAGAACTTGATCTGCTTTTTACGAAACCAATTGTGATTGAGGCAAATAAAAAATCATGGTTAATTAAAATTGGTTCCGAAATTAAAGGCACACGATTACTATATTTGATATATTTACATTATTTATTTTGTAACCTAGTAAACTGTTTAGAAGGAGACTTTCAGTCATTAAAAATAACTATTAATCTGGTGAGTTGCTTCCAGGACATCAGGCAGGGATCTGCGTAGACGGTTAGTTGTTTTCTACACTGTATACGTCTTTTTTGTACACTTTGATTAAATACAGTAAAAATTTTCAATACTTTAACGTTTATAAAATTCAAGAATCAATACATGATGCATATGTATATGGTCATTATATGATGTACAAAGCAGAATTAAGTTTTCTCTTGTATCGGTATTTAATAACGCCCATATTATATTTTTAAACAACATTTACTAATTTTTTTCAAACTCTGCTTGGTTTCTACTTCAATTTCTGATCCAAAACAATTTGTATCTACCTCTAGTAACAGACTTGCTCGGAAGTATTTTAGTGCATACTACCTTTTACATTAAGACACAAATTGTGAATGTCTGTGTGTTGCTTAAAAATTTAAATATTTCCTAAACTGCTTTTGAAATTAATGAATTAAAACTAATGTAAGTAATAAACTTGGGTACCAGTCCAGCAGGGTATAGCTTGCATCAGTTAGGCTGCATATACAGTATGAATTATAAATGAGTAATAACATTATGTCAACAAAATTCATTCGAGAATCAGAAAAAAAGAAGCCGTTTTAGCGGCAACGCTCGGGCCTGGGAGGATGCAGGTTAAAATCCGCATTCGTTTATTCAGATTTCGGTTTTTTACGATTTCTCGAAATCATTTTAGGAGAATACCGGATAGTTTCTTGGACCATTTCCTTTAAGATCACTGTCTCGAATCCATTTTCGTCTCTAATGATCTCAACGTCAACGAGGGGTAAAGACATTCAAAAAAAAAGCAAAAAAAGAAACTTGTGTCAAGAATTGAGGAAAGAAATGTGCCTTGAAAAATAATACAGAGGGAGACCAAGCTTTCACTTCACATTCTCTCGCAAGAACTGGCAGAAAAGATAAATATAGTAGTGTACAGCAGTAATCAGCCTCAATTTTCTATTGTTTTTTATGCTGATAATACCGTTAAATTCTAAATTCCTTATTATTTTCTGAAGTTGGTTATGTGAATATGTTCGATGAATCCAACATAAACAAAGAAAGAGGTTTTACTTTTTATAGCATCTTGATTGGGTGGAATCTCTCATATTAAAACACAACAATGTTAGTTTTATTTTGTCTAAAGATTTTCTCTAGCAGCCGAAAAGATTCACAAAAATATTTTTGTGGATCATAAGAATTTTGCAGCAAGTCTAGTTAGTGGCATGGCATTTTGGAAAACGGGGTTAGCTTCTTGATCCCGTAATATTTATTTCAGTTTTCTATAATTTTCTGAATTCCCCTCACGGGAATGCTGAGTAAGTTCTTTAAAAGGATGTGACCGAATTCCTTCCAGTTATTTGCTTCGACTCCTATCCCGATCGTAACCGCATCGACTTTTAAGAGCCCCAGAGCCACAAATTACTTTTAAGTAATCGAAATATTAAATTTTCTGAATTGATACTTACATAAATAATCATATATATTATTTCTGTAAGATGTATCTTGTCACGAGCCATTATCGTCCTTGATAAATAACCGAAATGTATGATTGTGGTATCATTTTAGAGCTTATGGTCTCCACTTTAATCACATCATATTTTAAGAAAGGCATTTTCGGAATTCAACCCTTAAAGGGCAAACATGTCAATATTTCTAAAATGCGGTTTTTTGCACCACGAACCATTTATCTCCCTGCATTCCTAAACGAAATTGATAAATAAAGTATCATTTTAAATATTAAGATTTCCGCTTTGGTGGCATCATATATTAAGAAAAGAATTTTTCGGTATTTGAGAGTAAAAGTATCAATATTTCTACAACGCGATTTTGTGTCACGGGCCATTTATCTCCCTTGATACCTAACCGATAGGGATAAATGAGGTATCATTTTAAAGATTAATATCTCCGTCGTGGTCAAATCATATTTTAAGAAAGAAATATTTCGGAATTTGACCCATAAGGGGCAAAAGTAATGACTGTGAAATTTGCGCAAGTGAGACAGTTCAGAGCCAAGATGTTAGATAGCAGTAGCACATATTGCAGAGATATTAACAATCTGCTTCGCTGTCTTTTACTTTTTTACATACCTATTACATGTGACATAAGTGTTCAGGGAGAAAAAATCAGTATGCTACGATTTAGCAATGACATTGTCTTGTTAGCAGAACGGGCTGGGGATATTGAAAAGTTACTGAGTATCGTGAACAAAATACTGAAGGAAGATTTTGGTCTGAATATAAATCAAAGCAAGACAAAAGTGTTGAAATGTAGCAGAAATGATATCAATCACAGTAGATTAAATATAAAAATAGGATCGGATTCAGTAGGAGAAGTAAGTGAATTCTGCTGCTTGGGAAGCAAAATTACAACCGATGGCCGAAGCAAGAATGTTGTTAAAAGCAGAATAGCACTAGCAAAAAGAACCTTCATGAAAAAGAGAAATCTTTTAGTTTCAACTATTGATCTAGGAATTAGGAAGAACCTTTTAAAACTCTACGTGTAGAGCACAGCACTTCATAGTAGCGAAACATGGACTTTGGGAATACCAGAAAGAAAGAAAATTGAAGCATTTGAAATGTGGTGCTACAGAAGAATGCTGAAAATTAAGTGGAAATACAAAGTAAGAAATGAACGAGTTTTTGAAATGATTGGTGAGGAAAGAAGTTTGTGGAAGAATGTTACAGAAAGAAGAGACAGGCTGGTAGGTCATATTTTGAGACATGTTGGATTGCTTAATTTGCTGGTGGAGGGAACAGTCGAAGGTAAGAACTGTATAGGAAGACAGAGATTAGAATACATGAAACAGATAATTGAGGACGTGGGTTGTAAGGGATATGTAGAGATGAAGAGGTTAGCACAAGATAGGAAGAGATGGAGGATTGCATCAATCCAGTCAAAAGACTGATAACAAAAAAAAAAAACAAAAATCACTAAACACATAAACAATTTAAACTAATGAGGCAGTTCTTCTTTCATTCTATTACAAACCCCCAACCTTACTAATAATTGTATTCGCGAAATTTTCGCATGTGTCAACTAGTTAGTACTTATTGATATTGTCAGATATTGTGGTGGTATACGCTGTTGGTTTGCTGCATGTTGATTGGGTTCATAGCCTCGCCGAGCCACCTTGCGTAGCAAGTGGTATCCGACACGTGACACGCCACCTGCTGAAGACTTGCAACCGCGGAGGTGTCAGAAAACCTGTAGCAGGTGGCAGGTGACTGACATCTGGAGATGTTTTATGTTACACCATGAACTCTACGACGCGTGGACGTACAGAATTGGACTCTTGACACTGATACAATCGTTTTACTTAGTTTAATCTTAAGAATGGTAATTGTCAGTCTGAGGTTTTGATTTTCAGATTTTTAATTAGCAACTCCATGCCGATAAGTGCGAACATAAATCTCCCAATTTTATCAGTGAATTCTGAGCAAGTACACTGTTAATAACACAGTGAGGAACTGTAGCGCTCACCACAAGCTATCAGTGAACGATATCTGCATGAAGCGATGGGATGAATCTGTTAGAGACTTTTAACTCAAAAAAGAAGATACCTTTGCTATTCTATTTTGCCCAGAAAAGGTATAAAAGTGACTGATTAAATGGTAGGGCGTGCAGATGTTCTTGATTTTCAGTGAACAACATCAGTGAAAGAAAAGCATTAAGTTTTTTGTGGTTTGTTAGGACTTGTCGGAAATTACGAGCAAGTAACAAATTTTTCGATCATATAGCCCATCTATTTCACCTCAGATACCAGAATGAAGTAGCTGTAGGGAGTCTTGAGAGTCATGGGAGATATAAAGAGAGCAATTGATTTGCGAGGTGAGACCTGGGGACTTATTGTCAGCGAATATATATATATATATATATATATGTGTGTGTGTGTGTGTGTGTGTGTGTTTGTGTGTGTGTGTGAAGCACTCAGAAATGAAACTTCACGTATTGAGAGGGTATGTGTGTGATGTTTTTTCAATGATTATAAACTCTAGACAAACTTATAAAGAAGTTGGTAGTATGAGCCCTTTTATCAATATGATGTTACAACTCCTGTAGCCTGGATGCCTGCACTGATTCAGTTGGGAAAGGTGTCATAAAGCCGATATACCCTCTCCGTAGGCAAGTGGGCCCACAACTGTAGAACTGTAGTAACTGGTCATTGATATCCTGAATGCTGGAACTGGGACATAGTTGAATATGCGAGCACATATTCAATCGGGACAGATCTGGGGATCTTGCTGGCCATGGGAATACCTCAACATCACGCAGACAGCGTATAGAGACGCGTACCGTGTTTAAATGAGCACTGTCCTGTTAAAATATAGCACTACGATACCGTCGAATGAGAAATAACTTACGAGGATGCAAAATGGCCGTGATGTGTCTTGGTGACGTCAGTTCCCTCAATAACTACCAGCCGTGACCTGAAATCTTACCCGATGACCCCCCGCACCATGACGCCAAGGGTAACACCGCTGTGGCTCTCCAAAACATTAGAAGAATAGGACCTCTTCCCAGGTCGTCGCTGTATTCGCCGACGATGGTCATCCAAGGTAGCGCAGAAACGCGATTCATCGCTGAACACAGTGCGATACCATTAATCTGCAGGAGTCTGTCCTTACCTGTAACGGCATCACTCCAAAAGCAGCGGTTGTGTTGCGAGGAAAATATGTTAGCTTTCGTGTCTCCAGTTCAATCACTTCACGTAACGTAGACTTAACTTCCTATATACACAATGATTATCATCTTTACCCGGAGAACACAGTTTGGTTATCGATTAATCATTTACTTTTGTCCACTTCTGTTTACATAATTTTTATACATATTCGTTGAGGCCAATTAGGATCACGTTCTTGCAACTGGGCACAAGTTTCATTTTCATTTGGGTTCAGAAGTCCTACATTCGTTTTGAGTGGACCTGTTTGCGTTCTTCTGTCCAAGGGTTTATAAAATGCATTATGTCCGTATACGTGCCAAGAATGTTTTTGACGACAATGAGCCTGGTGTAGTTTACTTAGTAACATTTTACATAACAATCTGAATCTGTATATGACGTGTCTGGAAAAAACTTGTATAAGTAATGTAATTGAGTGTAATACGTTTGGCCAAGTGTTTTTGTTGCTAGGTTAATTTTTTTATTTTTAACTTCTAATTTTGACACATGTTACATCAGATGGGATTAAAAAAAAGATTCAGATTAAATTCAAAATGAGTTTGAATATCATAACATGACCTTAATTGCCCATGATTGTTTCATTATGGATCATTAAGCCTCTATTTATTCCCAAAGTATCAATTTTTCATCCCGTTTTTAAATTTCCGTGTTTTGTTATTCTTGTTTGCTACAATTATGTGCATTATTTCCCAACTTCCCGAACACACGCTGTTCCTTCTGTTGCCTGCTCCCAACTTTTTAGGCGGCTAGCGTCCATCTTGAGCGAACTGGACGCCCTCGTGGGTGGTCCGGCGCTGCCAGCAGATGGCAGCTCGATCGAGGGCAATTAAGCCTGGTGACAGCTGACGGGCGAGCCAGGTCGCACGCGTCACTCCTATCCGGCCTGAGGAGCCCGACCCAGGACCAAGTCTCCCACGAACGAGCGAAAAATTCTCTTCACACAGCAGAATCAGCGGAGTGGCAAGACTGTGGCTTCAAACTAATGGAGCTCGAGTATATGTAGGCGTTTTCTATTACCTGTAAGATACTGTTTTTTTGTCCCCTTGTTCTTTCTTCCTACTTTGATTGGCACCTTTATTTTTTCGTCCCTTTGCCTGCCGTTTTCCAACTACCAGATTATTAAAAACTGGATTTTGCTGGAATGTTGCGTTATTTATTTGATAGTCGGCTATCATTTATACTATTTATGTCGACTAGCAACGAGAGCCAAGCATCGCAGAGTATTAGGCCACTGTCATCGTTGAAATTGTTTGTATTTTTTTTTATTTCCTCTTTCACTCTTCGATCCTCTCTCCGCAGCAGCCTCGTGTCTTCAAATTTTATTTCTTGTCCGGTGATGATGACATGGCGAACTACGGCGGATTTCTTACTGTTGTTTTGTTTATAGTGGCGGATATATTGTTTAAAACTGAACATTCATTTCCGATATTGTTAGTCCATTTCTTTCATGGCTTCTCCGTAATTCTCTTTCCCGGAGGTAATTTACATCGTATTACGTATTACTTCAACCACCCAGTCTCTGCCATTAGATTAATGTGCTGACGTAATTCTAGTTTTCTATATTATTTACAGTCGTTAGTGCTCTCTATACTCTCCTTATATATAACTCTTTATACTGTAATTGTTTGGAGTAATCTTTTCTCGTTTGCCTTCTGTATTTGACTTGTGTGTTTGTATTTCCGCATTACACGTCGACATGTATATAAAATTTTGGTTTCTAATTTATCTCTATTTATTTGATTTTTCTACATTATTTAGACATGTTTCTGATCTTTCTGCTTTCGCTATCTACTGATTTATTTTGTTAGAACATAGATGCATTTCCTTCCCAAGGTAATTAAGTTTCGTTGCTCGTTGTATTAACTTTGTGCTAACAATTAGTCCACATACCACACCCCTACTAAAGATTTAAAAATTCTTGATTTCATATTTATCTCTATTTATCTTTTTTTCCCCGCTGCATCATTCATACATGCTTCTGTTCCTTTTGATTTAGTTATCAATTAATTTGTTCTTTTTGAACATCCCCATTTTTTTTTGTCCAGGTATTTAAATTTCGCTGCTCGTCGTATTATTTTTGTGTTAATAAGTAGTCTACATCTCATGGACGTAGTAAATAAGGTCATAGATTTTGTTTTATGGGATAATACTGTCATGTTGAGTGTTTAATGTGGTCGTAAATACAGACAAAATAACACATGAAGATAATCGTTGTTTTATACAAATATCACAGCATCTTCAGCATAGCACATAACTAACTAATTACTGTAACATCTAGTACCACGTTCAGTTACTAAAGTTTACCATTCTCAGATATATCAACTGTTGGTTCAATGCTCGTAAGAATCTCCTACTGGCAGAATTAAATACAACAATAACTGAACATATGTCTTCAAACCTTCAGAAATATCGCCGCTCTGAGAAATGACATTCCAATTCCGAAAGCGAGATCCCAAGCTGTAAGATACGTGTCTACAAACAAATTTAGACATAAATAATCATAAGTAAAAACACCTGATGTACTTACGACAGATTTAGAACCAACGTAAAACATTTCATTAATTTAATTCTTTACGCTACAGTAAGAAGGGTATTACGAAAGAAGAGGCAGGAATTTCTGTTTAAAACGTATCCGGAATCGTTATTTTTTTCTTTTATAGATATTTTCATCATCGTCACAAAATCTGAATACCTAGGAATCGATGTGGGTTTTGAAATAACGTTAATACGTACTACCAATTGATCTCACAGATCTGTATGTTATAAGCATACCAGAAGTCACGAACTTGGCATAGATTCCCGTTAAATCTTTATTGTTTAGTAAGGAATACCACTGCAGACCTAATTTGAAAAAAGTGTTTTGGTCAAAAGAAATGATCTATTTAACCGAAAAAAAACCAATTCCTTGCTTTTATTTTTGAAAGTATTTCTTATGTATTTCACACATTAATAAAAAATTTATGTTTTAATAATATCATTGCAATGTTGCAAATGTCGTTTTAAAATACTGGTACATTCGACTGTGCATATTCCATAAGTGGTGTCTGGTTCATGTCCGATGCTGATTATCTTCATTGGCTTTAGGATACTATTGCTGTAATACCCTGATACATGATGTGGATGTATTCTTGAATTTTCTTTGTAATAACAAAAATCCAATGAAGTCTAAACTTCGACTACATCGTAATCGTCAGTATAATTTAGTTAATATGAATTTTCGTGAAAGTTCATAATGCACATGCATAAGTGTGAATGACATCTAGTAAAAGGTTTTCATTCAGTAATATAATTTCAACTCATTCTCCATAAAAATTCATACTTGTTAGTCGAATCTAAACTTATTTTATTAGTTAATATAGCATCATTTGTAATATAATAATTTGTCACTCATTCATACCGTACTGCATTTTTAGATATTCTGCGTTTCTAAAATATTTTTTTATTAATGTTTATTGTGGTTACATGTGTCAGGAAAGATTATAAGTGCATGCAAGAATTCAGTACGGTTTGAAGTCACGTTCTGCAATTAGATCCTCACATCCTCCGATTTTGGAGGGATTCAGAAAATTTCTTTATGGGTTCGAAACGTTCATTAACAATAGTTTACTCTGTAAACAACATTGTGAGGATGAATTGATTACTTATCACTGCAATTATTTTGGAGCACACAATCAGAATCAATTAGTAAAAATCGCTTTAAATGAGCTGAAGGGGTAAGATTCTGTTGTAAGATTTCAGCTTCGTTCAGTAGTACCACACAAAGAAAAATATCTTAGCTCAATGAATAAGTTAAGTGAATCTTGGCAAACCGCAATTCTGTTGAATTTTATGGACATGTCCATTCTTTTCCTACCCTTTAATTCCGAACCGGTGATCGGCAAAAAGAGCTTTATGTCCTTGCGCCAATCGTCAAGAAATTATGCAGATTCCCTGCGCAAGCGAGCCACAGAGAGTACTGATGCCTTATCTCGTTTTAGATGTTAACGTGTTTACAGACAGAAATTATTACCCCTAAAATCGTGGTGCGGTTGTAATCTCTAGAAGGATAGGGCAATGCAGGTTTTAACACGCTGACAAGAAGATTAGGTAGGCTGTGCGCTTTACGATGCGTGTGATTTAAGCTCAAATAAAGTATCGAGTCTAAACGGCAAACCACATGCTGTCTGCGGAGGCCTGGTTCGCGTGGGCGAATGCTTTGCTCTCTTCAAAGTAGCAGGACTACTTGAGACAAGTCTACTGAAAATAAAACGTATATAATGCAGTAAAAATGATATTTTATATAATATCAGACATCTCAAACGGATCGAGTATCTAATAATTTAAGGATCTTTTGATATTAATCCAAAGAAGGCAAAAGTAGTGAAGATTTGTCACCTGACATTAGAACCATCCTGTAATTAAACTATAATTCTGATTTCATGGTTGAGTAATTCCTTTTCTCTCACTTACGAGATCTGAATGCCATTCCAATGGGAGTCTGACAATATACACTGTCCTGTTTACTCAAACGTTGGAACGTACCTGACAATGCGAGTAAATGAATGCTAGTGAAATGCATAACAACGATTTAACGGTAGTATCAGGGAGCGTCCATGAATTACCTAGCTCAATTTTGGCTTCCTCTGACCCCCCTCTTCCTCCCCTCCACATAGTCTGGGGCGGATTTTGCCTCCAACTCCCCCCCTCCCCCTTTTATTCACTTGGCACGTAGCTTTTTCCATATTGATTCCAGAAGAAATTTTGTAGTGTTTCACTAGTAAGACTATCGTAAATTCCATGCGAAGACAATTAAATGACGTAAATATATATTCACATACTGTTGTGTGTTTTGTACCTTATTTTAACTGTGACAAATAATATGAATGAAAAGCTACGTGGTTTGGCCTGGACTCCCCTCTCCCCCACATAGTTCAGTGTAGCATTCTGAGCAACACCTCCTCCCCCTCCTCCCCCCGACCGAACACGTAATTTATGGAAGCTTCCTTAGAAGTAGCAGGAATAGTAGTGCTAGTACCCATTGTGTTAGTTATAGTAGAAATAGTGCCAGCAAAAATAATTGTGACATTGGCATTTATAAAACAATTCTTTGTAAACTTATGACGCTAAATACATAAAATTAATGGAAATATGGGCCTACATTAAATTATGGGCAATAAGCTATGTTGTAAGTAGGGAAATATATATTTTTTTAAAAAATAAAAATATGCCTTTTCTGCATAGACCTATAGATGAATCACATGGGGAAGGAAGCAAGCAGTAATTAATGCACTGATCATGAAGAGATAGTTAACTTTCGTAATACTCAGAAGACTCTGTCAGTGACCAGTATTTCATATTTGAGTGCCAGAAAAGCCCTCCAACGTAGGTATGTTTATGAGTTAGCTACTAAACCAGTTCAGAATTATTTTTTTTCCTGCTTAATGTTATAACAAGTTTTACGTGTAATTTCGAAGTAATGTGGCTGCATAAGATTTTTTTACGAATTTATAAATATGGAAATAATTTTCCTAAATACTTTCATTCTAGTTCCTTCAATCATTTTTGCTAGCTCTAGTGGAACAAACAGTTTTCAACGCTGATGTCACAGACTACGTGAAACTAACTGAAAATTGCCCTTGTTGATACAAAATCAATTTCAAGGTGTCACATTATTATTCGAGTACTCTTTATGAACCCACATATTCATAAAAAAATGAAACCATAAAAAACTATTGTCTAAGTTTTGAAAGAACTTGTGGATTTCTGAAAGCCATCCTACAGATTTATTCGAAAGAATGCCTTTATTTAATGTACTTTCTTTTAAAATTATGACAGTTCCCTACTCTGCTGCATTTACTAAACTGGTGAATGGTCTGCTATACCAATTTCTGTATATTTTTCAAGAATTTTTAAGGATTCAGTATCTCTGAAATTGCTCTTACTATAACTTAGTATTATTTTCATTAATTATGCAGCATACTATGTCCGAATTATTACTGTTTTTCTACTGAAAATAATTTTGTATTTAAAACCACTGAATACTCATGCTGCAGCTTTATACATTGAAGATCAACTGTTTTCTATGAACGCCTTACTCGGGTGCGTGTATGGGTGGTAATACCATGCGGGTGTTTATCCATCCATGAGAAGGTTTGGGAAGATGAACTGGGGTGGCTTCCCGGCGTTTTCATTGTGACGGTGTTGTATGACTGTGATAGTGTGCGTGTTTAGAGCAGAGTGTTGTTTCTGTTGTGAATAAGAGGTGATAAAAGGTATAGAATGAAACACGGTACCGGCACATTCAGGCCTACTCTTCCGAGGGACACCTACCTGGTATTGTTCGCTATGCTAAACGCCTTTTATCCACACTCGATACGCTTTGCTCAGAGGCATGGGATTTAACCCAGGACTTTGGTGTACAATCCGGTGATTAGGAATTGTGTGTCACCAACTCTCAGTTACAAATGATAAAAACTAATATCTCTTAAATACGTAATATGGACACCTAAATCTACATTTACTTACTGTGGCTTGCAAAGGGTAATTTGCATCAAATTCTTCCTGTTCTTTCTGCGTATCTATTCCTTACAGCAAGAGGGAAGAATTCATATAAGCATCAGTGAAACACATTATTCCTTTTATATATATCATCATTGCGACCAAAATACGTTTGTTGCTGAAGTATTCCAATGCAGTGGTAGATGTTAGCAATGAATTTTTCATAGGAGTTCAGCCGGATAGTGTTGAAAAACGACAACGTTTCGACAACCGAATCGGTTGTCTTCATCAGGTCTGCTACTTTAGATATTATTACTTGAAATCACAAACTAGATTGTGGTTTCAGGTAATAATATCTGAAGTAGCAGACCTGATGAAGACAACCGAGTCGGTTGTCGAAACGTTGTCGTTTTTCAACACTATCCTGCTGAACTCCTGTGAAAAAATCATTGCATCCATAAGCAGGGAAATTCTCCACTCACATATTAGATGTTAGCAGGTTAGTCAATGGATTCGGTACCAAAGTTTGTCACCTGTAAGTCAAACTACGGCACTCAAGCCTCTGATTCAATTCCATTATATATTAACAATTGCTGTAACAATCTCTCACAAATCACATGAATCTTTATTTTACACTTTTTAATGTTGTCAACATTTTTTTCCTCGATACGGATGCCATCTAGCAGTTTTTTTTTTTTTTTTTTTTTTTTTTTTTTTTTTTTTTTTTTGTAACTGCTTTACGTCTCTTTTTAACATCGAGGTCTTTAGAGACGGGAAAGGATGGGGGGCAAGGATGGGGGCAAGGAATGGGAAGGAATTCGGCCATGGCCTTTTGAAGGAAACATCCCGGCATTTGCCTGGAGTGATTTGGGGAAACCATGGAAAACCCAAATCTGGATGCCCGGACAGGGATTCGAACCACCGTCCTCCCGAATGCGAGGCGAGAACGCTAACCGTTACACCGCCCCGCTCGGTCCATCTAGCACTACTGTGTACTCGAGATGGCTGCATGCAATAGTTTTATGAGCTATTTCGTGTTTGTATCAGTTACAGTTCTTCCGATTGCGTCTAAAAATAGAAATTTGACCTTATGTACGACCAAATGTGGCGCCGCAAATGTTTCTTTGAACTCTTCCGCAAGGGAATTAGCGTTACCGAGGATTCAGACGTTTTCTTTTCTTTGCCGACGTCCTGTGATACAAATCCGACTGTCAGCATCATTACGCTGTCACCTCCGTGAGCAGCTCGTAATGTTTCTCTCTGCTTTGAGCGATGCCGTATATATGCGGGCAGCCTCCCGCTGTGAACCGGGAACAAGTTCCCAACACGGCCGCCCGCCGCCAGAGCCTCCTAATTGCCGCTGTATAATGAGCACACACCACACACAAACATCGTCAGCACGCGGGGGGTACACTAGTAGAACACTTCTTCATAACCGATCACCGTAAAATTGCCTCTGCCTCGGTGCGTCTGAACTACTGCGTCAACAACAAGAGAATAAATGAGAATGGCGACGGTATTATTGATTCAAGTACAATGCCGCACATTGACAATGTTAGAGCGACAAGTTGTTTCACCGTCTCTGAAAGCGTAGGTATCGCGGGTTCGAATCCTTTCATAGTGCGTGAGAGTTTTAATAAAGAGTTGTTATCTCTATTCTGTGTGCAACACACATAGATAAGTCCAATTTTTTTTATATTTTTTTTGTTTTTTGTTTTTGTTTTACTTATTGCTTTACACCTCGTCGACGTAGAGGTTATTAGAGGCGGGATGGGACTGTGTACAAGGAACGGGAAGGAATTCGGCCATGGCCATTTTAAATTAAGAATCCCGGCATTCGCCTGGAGTGATTTGGGGAAACCATGGAAAACCCAAATCTGGATGCCCGGACTGGGATTCAAAACGGCCTCCTCCAGAATGCGAGTCCAGAGCGTTAACCGCTCACCCACCACTCTCGGTTCCACAACAAGAAGAATAGTTGGATCATATTAAGCAATTGCATCAGAGGTAGGACGGCGAGTACCTTTGCTCTGGGACCTACACTTTAACGTGGAATCCGATCCATGGAATGTCCTGACTTATCTCATGAAGTGGTTACGTAAAACCATGGATAATCAAAATCTGGATGTTGTGACAGCATCACACTCAACCTATGACATTATTTCCTTCAATTAATTTAATATACTGTATTTACAAAGGAATGTGCTGATGTATGATTTTTATTTATTGTATAGTACTATTCCACAGTCAGTAGTGCGTCTAGTATTTGGGAACAGTATAAGTTTTTAGCTGTGACTAATATTAAGATTGTTTAGACCGAGTGTAAGAATCATCCAATGTATGGCGGAAAGTAAGCATATTCGAGGTACGAGGCCTTTGTATTACGGCGGTATCAGTAGTAGTATAATGTCTGAATATTACAAGTAATTTCGCTAAATAAAGTGAATGTTTATGTTAAAGTATTGTGAAGTATTAATGTTAATTATTGGTGTAGTTTTCACGGAAGAAGTTCCAAACAGTTCTTATAATTAACTTATAACTGTAGCTCCTTTCATTTGGGCTGAAACAGTGATTACCTACGTTTTATCTTCGAATTAAAATGAGTGGCAGCTAAAATGTGTTTGTGATGAATCAGGCCATTTATCCATAACACGCTGCTATGTCCTTCGGAGTAAGAAATATTGAAATATAATTTTAGCGGCGATTTTTCGTGGGCTGATATTGCTAATTAATTCAGTTAATTAGCCACTCTAAATAGGAAAACTCGTAATGTCGAGACGGGGATGCGAATCCATATCCTTCCGAATAGCAGACCCGAACATTTCCGCTCACCCATCATGCTGGATAGGATGAGTTGATTCGACAGGTGTAGCCAGTAATGTCAGCACCTAAAAAAACGTTGTCGAAATAAAAGCTTTACGAAGCACATACTCATATCAACATAAAAAGTTCAGTTAACATTGTTGCAAAATTTATGACCTAGGAACAACGATCACGTAAACAAGAAACTGAGTCTTGAAACACTTAAGTAACTAGTCAATTGATCTTACTGTTATGTCGTTGCATGTCGTGTGTTAACGCTTCGCTTATTTGCGTCTCTAGCGTCGCATGTCTTCTCACGTTACGCCGAGCTCTGCTTCAACGCCATTCGTGCGAGCCTGGTAAGTGTTGCCCTTTTTGTTTGTAGCAGACTGTATCAGCTCTCGCTCCAGTGGTCGCACACACCCTGTGATCACGCTACCTGCGTGCATATACCTGTCGGATCGCTCACGGCCGTCGCTAGATGAGATCACGCGCACCAGCGGTTGGTATTTTTGTCGGCGCAAGGTCGAATCCGCAGCTCTCGCGTCGCTGGCGAGAGGTATGGGGTCGATCCACAGCGACTCCTGCGGTGTCTCGACTGAGCGTCATTTGGTCGCATAGTACATCTCGTATTCAGTGTATTTGATGCACTATCGATACAATCTGTCACCACAGTGGCTCAGTGATTAAGGCACCTGACGAGGGATCGAAAGGTCCCCGAATCGAATCCAGATCTCAGTTGGGATTGCTAAAGACCCTTAACACACCCACCACCTCTAGCACATCTTCCTGTGTAAAGTGAAGAACGCTATAATGATTCCGTGTTTCGGATTCCACTTTAAACTCTAGGCCCCCTGTACCCGGCAGGATTACTGAGCTAGGTTAAAGCGGATTACGCACCCAACAAAAACCCTGTCGCCAGTACATTACGAGTACATGAGCTTTTAATTTCACCGGAGATATCCACTTTTCGTCAAATTGTTACAACTACAATTTTTTAAAAAAGGCAAGTTGTTCCAGGAATTTCATATACCAGTGCCAGAATATGGTTCTATACGGTGTGGCGCTGTGTGAAATATATATTTAGTCCGTTTTATTTCGCCTAGTTTGAAGAATTTTATATCCGAAGTTTTCACTCATCTGAAATCAATTAAAGCAGTAATAAACAAATATGGGTAGTACAATAGATTAGTGAAATTGTTAATGAACTAGTAATCTGGCACGGATTCGGTATTCTACAAGCCTACACGTAAAAAGTTCCATCCATCGACCTTTAATACTAGGCAGTTTAATAATTTTGCGAGTTCCTTGTTTTCTGATAGATATAAATTTATTAGTGGACATATGCCCGATGTGTGAGAGTGTCTTTTCTCTCTACTAATGTTACATTAAAAACCAAAAAGCTTTGAGAGAGAAAAATATTTGTTTTGTCTGTAATACTCCACCAAATCTTTTAAATTAGTGCCGATGTAGTAACAAATAGTCTGAGGATTTTGACAAACAACTTCGACAAATGATATGGTAAGTTCATGTGTCTCAGTACAGTCTAGATAGGGAATGAGGCCTACATTTATTCTCACATGAACTGTGCTTCAGGTACATAAAAAGAAATATTAAATACTAAAACATCAGCTGAAAGGAGGACAGTGATTATTCTTCAGTTCTGCACCAAATATTTACAAGACGTAATTGCTTCAAGCTATGACTGAAGCTGATTTTCTGAATATATGGGCTTTCAATTTATTTTCTTTTGTCGAGTCATTTATCCTTTTTGTGTTTGCACAAACCGATTTGCAACTTTAACACTTGAATACATCATGAGCAAAATAGTTGTTCTAGGAAAAGACGGCATAAGTGCATTAAGAGGTTTTTAAGATGAGTCCACAATGAGGTGAAATTGTTTACATTGAATCTGGAGACTAGAATACTTCATAATCTATTATAGTTATCACGGCTTAGTAATGTGACACTGCATACAAACATTGTTTATATAATGTTCCTCTCCGTTCACAATTTTCCATGTATTACAGAAAATGAAGCAACTTGAAGTTTCTGGGAAACAGAGGCGATAATGCCCTATTGCGTGGCTCCTGTGTTGGTTGGAATAGAGTCTATTCAAAACGTTAATTTGTTTGGTTATAATTTACCACCTACTTGTGTATTAGTATTAACACTTCTTACGTAAGTTAATACATTTATTAACCTTGCTAAATGATTTTTCATTAGTAAATTCCTTGTATTATTACAAATTTATTTTAAACTCTGCAGGGATGGACATACATAAGAGAAGTAAATAATAGTGGTAATATTCGTAATAGGCGGAAAATTGAGGTTATCGTTTGGTATCAGACTTCATGACTTTTTTTTTAATCTGATAATGTCAGAAAACTTTGATGTATCTTCATAAAATTTTGTGATTACCACATCGTCCTGAAATTTTCGATTGCAGAGATAACTAGTATAATTAATATCCCATCATCCAGATATTAGTTTTATAAAGTTACAGACAAATGTTTATATAACAGCTCATACGCCATTCCTATTTTCTCTTCGGGCTATAAATCGTGTAGTTGTTTGACAAGTCTGAGTTTGATCCTCTCTTGAAGTAAAATTTAATTTCAATTTTTTCATATTCCATCATCTGGGGAGTCATTACAGTTAACAGAGGATTGCGAAAAATAAGTATGAAGGATTTCAACCATAAGTATTTCCTGTAACAACTTACAAAATGAACCTGTTTTAGTTAAATTTATTTTAAAAATGAACTTTTATGTCAAGAATGCATCATACTCGTACGTGTTAAACACCTGCAGATTTAGCTTGTATTGCCCGAAGAGAAATAGGCCTGGTTGATGAGTTGTTAAGCTCGGGCTTGATTTTCTAATCCAGTCATAGATATTTTGGTTTTCCATGGTTTCCCTATATCAGCTCAGGAACGTTGGGACGATTCCTTCCAAAGATCATGGCCGAACTTCTTCCCGTTTCTAACCAACCAGATTGTACCGGCTATCACTACATCGAAAGACCCCAAAAAAAGTGATCAATTTTAATTATTAGTAGTTACGACTGGCATCATCCAAGATCAACAGTCAATTTGTACTGAATACCAAATTTTTCATAACAATAGGAGCTTTTAAATACTGTACCCACTTACATTTTTTTCCCCGAGGTATTTCAGACTCTCTTACGTAATTGTATTACAATCTTGTTCATATGGGTTGATAAACTAAGGTTGTTAGTATCAGAATAATGTGAGAATCCTACATTCAGTTCCATCGTCTTTACTTCCTTCAGGTTTTTAAATCATATGGTTAGAAAATTAAATGGAAGCGAACTTATTCTGAATCAAGCGTCAGCCCTATATGATGCTGGGTGTATCTCAGCTAATATGTGCAACATTTTGTGGTTTTCGCTACTTAAAAGAAACAAAAAACAATTTTGGAGAGCATGCACTATAAATGGCTACGATAAAATTTCACAAAATGTGCAGCTAAATACAGAAAATAAAAACCGATTGATTTTTCCCATACTTGATAGGACACAAGAAAAAGATTTTTTAATATTTGTGTGGAGGTACCCTAAAATGTTTTGAGTATCTGTTTCACTGTTGGTATAAAACACTTTTTCTAGAAAATTTCATCAGAAACGATGCAAAGGTAATGGAGCTGCAAGACTTTTAAATTTGGAAGGACGCAAATCGCAAAATTATGAGGTTTTAGTTTTTGCTACTTTGGCTATGTAATCCTTGAAAACAACGACATTCAGGGCCCGCTCTAGGGGGCGGGGCAAACCGGGCATTTGCCCGGGGCGCTAAAATTTAGGAGCGCCATTTCGGCTGTAAGTGTGAGAAAAATATTAATGATATTAATGTGTTAAATACTCAATTAATAAAAAATCCACCTACCGATTTTTTCGTTCGTTAAAAACTTACAGTTCTTAGCTATTTGGGTGCGCCCCTAGGGACTTCGAAGAGACGGGGCGCGGTCCACATAGGAGCGCCCCGTTGTCCTGCCGCTTCGGTGTGAATTGCGCCATAGAAGCAACTTCAAAATGCGCCATAGAAGCAACTTCAAAATGCGCCGCGTCCGCGACACGTCTCTTCTGTGTGAATTGGGCCTTAGCATGCGAGTAGAACGCTGTTTCGACTTTTGTTGTCTCAACTTGCTTATTATTGCTAATTATTAAAGTGGTTTCATTACACAACAGCATTAGTCTTACTATTACGTTATTAGTGATAAGTTCATAAAATTTACTTCAGGATTTTATAATTTCTAAAGGTAAGTACATCTATGATTAAACTGTTATTTAGTTGGATATACGACATAAGCGCACAACGACATAATTGCACAACGACATAATTGCACAACGACATAATTGCACAACGACATAATTGCACAACGACATAATTGCACAACGACATAATTGCACAACGACATAAGCGCACAACGACATAAGCGCACAACGACAAAAGGGCACAACAGATGCGCGGTAAGGGGGGTGGGGGCTGTAACACTTGACCTTTGCTACCTGCGCTGATTCCGACGTTATACTGCCCACAAGTTACTAGACACGGTGAAAAGGAGTGTTTTTAGCAATTGCAGTTAGGCTCTAAAATACGGAATCGATAGTGCTTGACGGGAGATGCTGAGTATTTATTTTATTGAATTGATGAACCAAATCAGTATGGATCTTAGTTATTTTTTTTTATTTTTTTTTGTAACTGCTTACGTCTCTTTTTAACATTGAGGTCTTTAGAGACGGGAAAGGATGGGGGGCAAGGAATGGGAAGAAATTCGGCCATGGCCTTTTGAAGGAAGCATCCCGGCATTTGTCTGGAGTGATTTTGGGAAACCATGGAAAACCCAAATCTGGATGCCCGGACGGGGATTCGAACCGCCGTCCTCCCGAATGCGAGGCGAGAACGCTA
Organism: Vandiemenella viatica; assembly: GCA_031002005.1. NCBI lineage: Eukaryota > Metazoa > Arthropoda > Insecta > Orthoptera > Morabidae > Vandiemenella > Vandiemenella viatica. The sequence goes on from JARYHS010011408.1 coordinate 150,208,587, forward strand.
ACCGTTACACCGCCCCGCTCGGTTTAGTTATTGGAAATCGAAGTGGAATATTTTGCATAATAATTTCTTCTCGTAATCCGAGCCTCACAGATTTGTTGTAAAAAATAGATATAGGCATTGAAAGTGTTATGGTTGGGTTAAATTACATACGCTATCTTTGATCGCTTGTGAAAATACTATGGTTTAGTGGGTGTGGGACAGTACTTATAATCATTAATAAATAAATAATATTAACAGCTACTGATTACCGATTAGTTACTTCACATACCATTAGTATATTCAATTTCGAATATTAACTGCTAATATATAATAACCCATGATGCTTATTATATATACGAATGCGGTTTCTAGATACTCTAATTGCTGCATTTGCCGTTTCAACAAAAAGAAATTCATTAACTATTTTAGTGAATGTGAATAACTTTGTCAGTTGGTTTAATAAGTGCATTGCGCGACAATCACTCCAAAACATCATTTAAAAATATATATATATTTTTTTGTGAACTTGGAACGTATCCCGTTTAAGCCTATAGAAATTGCCATTCTGTATGCACGGTTTCTGCATTTGCAGCAAATTTACGGATCGTATCCTCCGCGAATAAGTTAGTAACACTAGACTTTCTTTATGTTCACAGGGTATGGAAAATATTTTGTGTTATGCATAAATATTTTTTATATCGACTGAGAATATGGTTTTAGCTTATCTAGAACAAGGATAAATATTTACTTTTTATATTATTTTATAGTGTACATTGTTTGAGTTACGTGCGTGCTTCTTCCAAAATGTCTGATGGTCAAAGAAAACTATCTGGTTACCAGTCCAAAAAAAGAAGGTTGGGAAAGGAAGCGGAAAGGCAGAATCAATCCGGGGCGTTAAAAAATTTACTGTATTCAGGGTTAACCAAAACAAATCTTAGAATCCAATATCAGGTCGGGATACAAAAGACGTACAGAATCGTCAGAGAATAATAGCATACAAATGAACGAAGTTTCTAAACCAATTGGAACTGACACCAACGTGAGACTCACAGAAGGCGTTCTAAAACTTAGTGGCCAAGAATTTTACGAGACGCCGTAAGAAGCTTTTTAGTAAGGCAAGGTCCACCTAAACTATTACATAGTTACAAATTTCCTTCCAATGACACAGGTCGACATTTTAGCGCAAAATATTATGCACGAATTTTAAGCAACGGAGAGCAAATATTGCGAGATTAGCTACTATCTTTCACAAAACTGCGTTTACTGCTTCTGTTGCAAAATTTTCGGCTGTTTAGTTAGTTCTCTCTCAAAGGAGGGTTTTAAAAATTGGAAGCACCTCGGCGAAACTTTAAGAGAGCATGAAATTTCGAAAAATCATATTCAGGCACAAAAATCATGGCTATAAATGAACGAAAGATTAAATTGTTGAAAAACTGTAGATGCTGCCACTCAAAGAGTTATTACGTAATGCTGAAATAAATCATTGGAATGAGGTGCTTCTAAGAATCGTTGCAATTACCAAAATGCTTGGTAAAAGTTGTCTGGTTTTTCAAGGTACAAGTGACAAGTTGTTTGAGCATAATAACGGTAATTTCTTAAAAATAGTTGAGTTACTGTCTGAATACGATCCCATTATGGTAGAGCACGTGCTTGAGTGCTGTAAAAAGTAGAGACTAAAGCTCAATATCTTGGGAAAAATATACAAACCGGAATAGTAGATATGCTGCATCAAAATCTCATGTTATTAATGAAATAAAAAAAATATTCAAATATTTTTCATAATTTAAACTGTACTCCTGACTTTGGTAAGATACAGCAAATTACTCTTGTAATCAGATATGTTTCAATTAATAAATTTAATCCTGATGTTGAAATTAAAATTAATGAAAGCTTTTAAGGCTTCTTACCAGTCGAAAGATCCACAGGAAAACAAATGCCTGATACTATAGTTGGAGATCATAATGACTTGTGTTTAAATATGCAGGATATCAGAGGCCAGTGACTGTCAACGGGTATAATATGAGGCGCAATAAAGCAGGAGTGCAATTTAGAATTAAACAATATAATTCGCGAGCATTCAATGTTTCGTGTAGTAGCCATTCTCTCAATCTTGTTATTAATAGTAAAAGAATCCTTGGAAGCCGCTAATTTCTTCAATATGGTCCAAAAAATATATTTATTCATTTCGGCATCTACTTTTCGATGGGCAATACTTTTAAAGCATGTTCAGGGTTCGACTTTGAAAACATGGAGTGACACTAGTTGGGAGAGTAGGATAGAGGCATTAAACCCTTTAAAATTTCATTTGGGAGATGTATACGACGCCTTGCTAAGCATTTACGAAAACCAAGAAATTGATAATTTAATGATTTAGCCATTTTGGCAATTGAATATGAAATTGCTGATGAAGTAAATTTAAAGATGTAATAAAAAATTCGCAACCTGAAAGTAAGAAAAAAAGTTTTTTTGTGATTTTAGCGTATTTGATGTAATCTCGTTTTATTTTCAAAATAATGGCATTTAGATTGTGTGATAATATCCATCTGTAATAGCAATTAAAAATGTAAAAAAATATGGTTAATTTGTGGCTATGTACAGATATTTCATAATTAATTTATCTATTTTGAGCAGCTAGATCAAAATTCAATAACTTTATTTATGAATATACGATTTTATTAAAATTAAAATTAAATATTTTATTCGATTAAAAATTAATTATTTTTTAATAAAAGATATATAATTCTACATAATCTTAAGGGGCGGCAAATTGTCTATCTGTCCGGGGCGGCAAAACCGCTAGAGCGGGCCCTGCGACATTTCACACCTGAGAATAACTGTTCAGTTTTTTACATAGATCATTGTAACCAAACACATTCCATACATAAACCTAGTTGTGGCCTAGATCCATGATTTTTCTGCAAGAATCAGAAATTAAGATATAGTTTAAACTTTAACTTTCGTAGATCATGTTTTCCAACAGTGCACTAGACATCGGTTTTGGACGGCTGAGCACTGACTGGGAGCGGACTAGTCAGTTTTTGAGTTGTCCACTGAGAGCCGTTGACCTGGAAGGCTCATTTCGCTCGCTCCAAGCCAACCGGTTACCAGAGGACGGCCTGCCCAGTTGTGGCCTGGCTGGTGTTTACTTACACGCGCAGCTGACACTGTAACCCGACTCGACAGGCGACCTGCACGAATCCCCCTGTGTGGGCAAACAAGAAGGAAATTCTATCGGAGCACCGAGTTGGTGGTTGGGTAGTTACTGCTTTCAACGCCTACTTTGCGCCACGTGACCTCGCGAATTGCCTTTAATCATGTTTACTGATCTTGAATGCCATATAACATACGCACAAAGGCAATATTATTCACAGCTGCTAAGTATTCCGCCGTATTTTATTTGAGATTGGAGACCATCGTTAATCCAAAACTTACCGTAAACCATTATACCCAGATCTCCCCGTAATGGTTACTCGAAGTCATGTTCCCCTGGCGCCTATCTTCACTTCACCTTTCCTTGTCTTCCTACCTCTCTGAGTTGACGGCTGTGTCCATGTAAAGCCGCGTTTCGACGACGTCTTGTAACGAAGGCGGGAGGGGACCAGACGGGACGAATACTCAACAACACGCCATGGGAACAGGGCCGCCTCTGCTAGGGGATACGAGACTCAGCTACCCATTCTGTGTCGGTAAACAACACAGGCGTGCGTAGTGGAGCGCTGTTGCCATCACTTAGCAGCAGCGGTGCGCACCCCTTCTGTTGCTATAAAGTGCTCTGTGCCTGGGCAACGTGGTGGGGAAGTGGTGGCGAGGTAAGCGAGGGCTAACCTGCGGCGCGCGCTCGTTCCTACACTTAGGCTAATGAGGTCCTGTCCCGTCCCGCCTTCGTTACAAAACGTCGTGGGAATACGGCTTAAGGGAACCCTATGTTAGTTAGTCTTCGCGTTTAGGGTTAAGGGCTGTAGAGCAGGTTGGATATGAGCTACCTGTGTTAACTGTACGGGATATAGCTAACTTGTTCGTGCACCGTTACTTTTTTTCTTTCATTTTTGTTTCAACCATCTATGGACTACGATTACGCAATTTCATTTCCTCTTCTCAGTTTTCTTCCTCCGTCACCAATAGCCTTTCATTCTCTGGCTAACCATTGCTTTCTCTTCCTCTGAAAATAACCTTCTTTTCCTGATTGATTTTTCTTCTGTCAGATACTTTACTTCCACAATTTTTCCTCTGAATAATTACCTGTGTTCGAAGTCGTTCACTTTGATTCCCCATCTTTGCAGATCCTGATGGAGCTCCTTCATCCACGGAACTTGAAAGTATTTCTGATCTCTTGAAAGTTGACTGTTTCCTATTAATAATGACACTATTGTACCTCCGGCCCAAAGAGATATGCACTACCGAGAAAAACAAGATATATCAGGATCGGTTATTCATCCTGCTCTTTGCTTGTACGTAAGAATGCTCCACAGCCAAAAGTATGTCTTCATCTTCCCCCATAAGGCGTTTTGGCTCTGGATGCAGAGGTAGGACGGCAAGTCTATTTCCTAGGCGTATTTCCAAGAGTTATTTTATGTGTGATGAGTGTATCACTTTGTTTTCTGTTGTTTGCATAAAGAGGAAAGGAGAGAGAGAGAGAGTGAAACATAGTGCACAGTCATTCAGGTCTAGTCTTCTGAGAAATAGCTGTTACTCACCATGTTATACGTCCACTTACGACAGACGAATAAGCATCAACAGCGTGGAAAGCAATCATTTAGCGCTCTTTGTGTTTTAACAAACCCTTAAAGTACACAGTTCGTTTATGAGGAATTGTGCACGAACATCTCTCCTGAAATGACTGCCAAGTTCCATTTAGTGAAAATTCTTTCTACCAACAGGACTCGAATCAACTAAACACGTGTTGGCCCCAAACCACCATCATGGTATATCAACGACCTGGGCCGAAAACAGTGTGCTTTACTTATTAAGCGAAAATTTTGGTTTTATAGTTTTTCAGTTAAGTGTTAAGCATGACCTATCTACTTTAGCAATTGTATAAATTAAATGATAAAAATTATTCCAATGCAATGTTTTTATGTGATTTAATGCCGTACACGTTTCGCCTCCCGTCGACGCATCATCAGCAACGAATCTATGTTGAAATTTTATATTTTGTTTTCAAACTTATTATATAATGTTTAACATAATTCTAAATTGAAAATTTTTGTGTTTCTGTTTCAATTTAGAATTATGTTAAACATTACATATAACAAGTTTGAAAACTCAATGTAAAATTTCAACATAGATTCGTTGCTGACAATATCTTGATGGGAGGTGAAACGCGTACAGCATTAAAGCATAAGGAAACAATTGCACTGGCATTATTTTTATCATTTAATTTACTGAGAAAATGCGGAAAAATGTCCTACCGCATTGAATTATATAAGTTCTAAATATAATATTGTATGAATAAAACTCTCAAAATGAAGCTTTCTGAGTGGCATAGAACTGAAAATTCATTAAAATAATGTCAGTAAAATATTTCACTACTTGGAAACAGGTAGAGAACTGCTATATACTAAGAATTTTGTGATGTATTTCTTCAGTTGCTTCAGTGGAAGTGCAAGATTAATAATATTCTTCAGATTCGATACTATACCTGCTACCTTGAGTGTTGGCTCAAAGTTTTAACGTCTGGTCTCAATCGAGGATAAATGTCACTGGTTATAATCGTTCCAATACTGAGTTAATGAAGTAAATTTAAATTTAACTACGCAATCTACTGGCTTTCAAAATTAATCCGTGCACCCCGGATTAGAACATTTGTAATAGTAATGGCAGAAGCAATGGAAGTAACGTGACATTTGGAACCAGAAATTTGCCGTCATGGACGACGCGCGCCGGTCATAGTTGCAGCAGGCACGCAAATGTTTGTTTAATGAGTTGGCCGGTGATATATGAGGCTATAAATGAAGCCCGTAGGATTGGCAGTAATGTATGGGCTCGAATAAACAAATTAGCCGAACTCGGTGGAACGGAATGGAATTCGGGCCAGCGCAGCACGGCGAGGTACGGCGGGCCGTATCGGGCTGTCTCATCAGTGAGAGGCGAAAACGGAAATAGCGACTAAGTATTTTATGTGATTCGTCCGTTTGACATAACGACATTCCCCCCCCCCCCCCACCTCTTCTCCACCCACAAGTCGGAGAATTGCACTCTGCTATATTTAACATGTTTCTCGAGAGGAATCAGTCACCGAAAGCAATTTTGCCTTCCTCGTTTCGCTCGATTGGAACTACAAGAGAGACAGGCAGAATGTCCGCGAGGAGTCGAGTTAAGAGAGAAAGAGAGGGGGAGAGAGAGTCTTCTCCAATGTAAATCTTTCTCGTTCGCTGAAAGAAAATTCATCGGCCCCGAACGATTTTAATTGGAGTCGACGAAGCTCTTACTCGGCTCCTTTGTGATGAAAAAGGCAGCATTAACTCTCCCGTTACGATACGAGCAAAAATATATCTCCGTATGCTTGTATTATCAATGCGTTTAACGATGTATACGTTACAAAATGATGCTCTTCGAATCGGTTCCTGACTTTAATTGTTGCTATCAGAGCAACAATTAAAGACATCAAATTCGGTCCTGAATATTTATCGCCTTAAAATTTCATGTCTGATTTTAAAATCTGTATTTTCTGCGTTTAATGTAACTTATGATGTCAGGAGCAGAAGGCTACGTGCTTTTTGAATATCTGGAAAGTATCTGAATTTTTTTATGTTTTTAAGCATACTTCGGTGATGATTTTAAATTAAATCGTCAAGATGGTCTGTATTTATTTATTTTATCGTTTAACCCAATAAGATACGCGTTGAACTACTAATTTGCATTATTCCTTCTTCTTCTTGTTCTTCTTATCTTCCCAAAACCTCCTCATATTTTGCTCTGGGCTTGACGTCTCTCTGGGGTCCATGCATTTCTGAGTATCAGATTTTTTGCTGTTAAAATCTTAGGTGAAAATTTGTGTGAAGTGATTAATTGTCTAAATATGTTACGTTTAGATGCCAGGGGGAGTATGTTGACTTCTGCAACGTGCGTCTGTGTTTCTACGAGCCAGCGTTCTTCGGTTTGTCAGAATTCGCTGATGATATGGAAGATTTTCTTTGCCAGTCGCGAGTCATCCATTCATGCTATATATCCGTAGAATTTCATGCTTATTTTCTGTACGAGTGAGGTGAATTGTTCGGTCAGTGATTAAACAGGTCTGAGCTTTTGCGCATCCAGATGCTGTCTTGCATCTTGGAAACGAATATTTTTCTCAGTATCTGTCTTTCTATTTTTTCGATTCCTTTCCGTTATAATAATGAAATCATACTTTTCTTTTTTATTGTTCTCATAAGCTGCAATAAATATACATTTAAGCTGACATATTTTCCGTGGTGTGTAAGGTTTTGGGAGAAACCATACATATTGGCTGTTCCCAACCAAATGCCAGTCACTCGTTCACGCGTTACGCCTTGTTTACACAGACGAAGCTCAGGCGACTGAAAGGTTCCCGGTATAAAGAGGGCGAGGAAGCGGGATGTGATCCGGGACATCCTGTTGCCTTTGCGTTTTTAAACGGCCGCGGCCCCTAAAGGTTGACGCATCAGAAATGATCAACGGCATGGGGGTGCAGAAGGCAACGGGAAGCAACTGCATTAAAGACCCAAATATTATCCGAAGGTCATGTAATCGTCTCAAATTACAAATAAAATGGTGGCATCTTGCTGGGTAAAATATTACGGAGGTAAAATAGTTCCCCATGCGGTTCTCTTTTTGAGAACTGATCAGCAAGGAGACTACGTAATTGTTAGAAATATGCTACAAGTCGAAGCGCGGAATGTTATAAATCTGAATATGGTAAATATATTAGAGAAGATATGACATTAAACGTGGTAAGTTAGATTAGTGAAATTAAGTGAAAGAACATATAATATTTGGACTGGGAAATACAGAATAACTAGCACAAAATCTTTCAACAGATTTACTGGTGTAAGACTTGTAATGAATAAGAGAGTACGGGAACGGATGAGTTATTATGCACACTTAGGTGACAGGATTATTCTAATTTTATATATTCAACCGGAGCATACTTGGTGTAAGGGAAAGATGGCAGAATAAAGAAAATATTTGATTAGGTTGAAAAATTAATTCATTATGAAAATGGTGAGTAAAATCTAATAGTCAAGGGTGACTGTAACACAGTAGTGGCAAAATAAAAATACTGTACGAAGTTTTGATAAAGTAGAAAGAATAGTGAGGAGAGTAGGTTATTAGATTTTTGAGAAAAAATATAAATTAACCACAGGAAACACACTGTTTAAGAATCTTTCAGGAAGCATATGCACCTTTAAATTTATAGGGTATGCAAATAGATACCAATTAGACTTCAGAAACCACGTTCTAGTCCATAAAGCATACCGGAGATATAGACTCCACTCACAATCACACAGTTATGAAGTGCATTTTATTAATGAGGTTGAAGAAGTTACCCCGGTAAAACAGACTTGAAGTGAAGGAATCGATAAAATTACACATGAGAAATTGTGGGTACGGGTCTAAGAAATAAGTCTGGAAGGAATTCAACAGAAGAAGGATGGAAATGGAATGCACTGGATATTGAGATCATCAAAGGTGGCAACGAATCATTAGGATTTATAGAGCGTTCATTTAGGAGACAATGCTCAATATCTCTTTGTTCTATCCCCACTACACTTCTCGTCCCCTACGTGCAAGGGGAAAAAGTGTCAACCAACAAATTTTCCACTTGCAAACTTAGATGCAACGGTATGCTCAAGGGAATAGGCAACTGGGTGGAATGGTGAGGTGAGGAGTGGGTCCTGGGAATATTACCTTGAGCCGTCAGTTGTAGGTGAACTGAGCATATTGGAAAGAAGCAGGCCAAAAAACTTGGATTACAGAAGAAATTTTGGAGTTCATGGATCAGATACAAAAGATGAAACAGGTAGGCAGCAGAACATATATTTTACAGTTCAAATAAACAGGAAACATAAGAAAGCAAAAAAAAAAAAAAAAAGTGGTTTATTTCATCTGGGAGAAATACTCCAGAAAAGCATTGAAAGATATATGCAATTACTATATTGTACATTTTGATTAAAGGATTACTTGTCATATCTGTACTCTGATTACGTCAAAAAATTATTAGCTAGTCTGTTAATTTGTTTGTTATTACTAATTGCGATAAAGTTTGTGTCCACATGCCACTGGCCCAGAAATTCCAGGAACAGAATTAAAACCATTTAGAAGTTAGTCTGAAAGACTTTAATAGTTGTTTAAACTTCAAAACAAGAGTGTCAAGAGCAGAAAGCCACAACTCAAGCGACATCGGGTAGCGGAATACAAATGGTATTCTCTGGTAACTCTTCGTATCATGTTGCCCGAATAGTCAGACTACATGGGCTACCACACTGGCTTAACGTTATCAAAGCTATTCGTTTCCAGGAATTCGCTACGCATCCCGAATTCAGTTTTAAATGGTGCCTGTCAATTTATCACCGACACCGTCCAATAAAAGCATAATTTGAATGCAGAGCCCATCGAAAAGCTTCGTAATGGAGGATTGGCAATCAGCTTCACCAACTGCGGTACTCGGCAATGTCTATTTGATCAGCCAACCACTGAAACACGCAGACATTATCCAATAACCGGTTAAAATGGAATAAAATGAGTACCATCCACCACTCGAATCCGACAAAGCCGGACACAGTACACGAATGAAGAGCGCCACTTCTGACGGACGATCTGTGTGCATGACCACAGCCGTTTGATTGGTGCGTCCTGTTGGGCTCTTGTCACCGGAGATGAGTGTTCAGCGTGACAAGTGCTCACTCGAACTCGATCCGAGTTCATGTCGGTCACAGCAGTTGTCCAGCTTCACATGACAGCCACAAAACAGTGCTGCACTGTGCTAACGAAGTCATGTTCACTAAACTGTAAGATCACTGAAATTGAACCTAATGTGTCAGTGGTGTTAACGTCTTTTCTGACAACTGAACCACAAATGGCATATATTATTAGGGTCTACTGCACCTTCTTGAATCAATTACTGACCTAGGGCTGAAGAAATTGTTTGTTAACACTGTGTATATGAGGCACATGAAACAACGAATACTGAATCATTAAAAGATTGGTGAAACAAAATAATGTTGATGGGCGTTTTCCCGTTATGTCAACGGGATGTAGTCTTCACGAGTTTGAAACATATCTGTGGTCCTTTCGTAAAGCATACACGCGTAATGAAGATGACGGAGAATAATTAATTGAAACGTTGTGTTTTTATAAGTCTGTACGACTGCAATAATGTTAGAAGGAATTATTTTCAGTAAAAATCTAAATAAGATACAAGAAATTTCTACGTGGCTTTATGAAATCTTTTCCCAAGCTGAGAGATAGCTACAACCTAAATAATATTTTTTTAAGTAAATCAGACTGAAAGTGGAAAATTTATAAAACCACTAACAATCTTCTATATGTTTTATACAACTGTATAAAATCATTTACGTGACTTAAATCTTTTTCAACTTTTGACCTTCTCATCTAAACCTCCAGAATGAAATATATTTAAAAAATTCAGATGCTGCACTGCAAATGTTTTGTACGCACCCTGTTTTTTGTGGTGTTGATTCACTCTAAATCTGCCACCAAAAATATTGTTACAGAGTGATTCAAACAACGCTAACAACGCTTAAGTTTTCCATACGGGATGGAAAACTGAGCGCGTTTAAATAGCAGATCCATTTCCAGAAGAGCAAGTTTTGGGTTTTGTAGGATGTCATCGTTAGAGAACGGTTCGGATATGTTGGTAGATATGCCCTCCACATTTCGTCAACAAACCCAACAAGAGCATCAAATCTTGCAGAAAATTACAATACGGGACTGAAAATTTTACCTCCTAGTTCAATACAACGCCTAAGCAGGCAGTTCAAATCCGTGCTGTTGAATGTTCGGCATTTCTGCCGCTCAGTACTTTCAGCTATAAGATCCTCTGTTGAAGTTATGAAAATAGAATAGGCTATATCCCTTAAACTACCCCCCAGATAAAGTGGGTAGGAGTAATATCTGGTCATTGTGTTGACCGTGGAAATGGTCTCGCTCAGCCAATCCAATTAAGGTGCAAACTATGGACTATGGAATGAGGTAGGGTTTGCAGAGGGATGTTATTAGGCGCACCTAACACTGGTGACTATTTGTTGCATAACTATTAGGGCATAAAAACAATCAAAACAAATCTTGACCCACTACACCGAAGAATCCATGTTTTTCCCGACATATGTTCCCTCATAAAAACTGAGTGTTTGCTTTCCCGCATAATATACGAACGATAGTCGATGTTGTTTTGACTCATTCTGTACTTATATGGAATTGTTTTATGATCGTAAGACAAAGTACATTGAACTATTCTTGCCTGTCAATTCTTTATTCAACCACTTTAGTGTGATTATTTAATGTTAGTAAATAGTAATATGATTGCATATTTACTACTATCTCCGGGCCACAATAACTAATTAATTTTTATTAGTTAACTGACATAACAGATTTCAAAATACTGAGAGTGCTAAATCAAAATCGTTAAACAATCTATATTTCAATCAAAGATTTTTGGTTATTAGTGCAAAGGAACAGCAGACGCTCGTTAATTGTTTCATGATTTCTAGTTTTTATTCACAGTTGAAATTAATATCCCAAAAAATTCTGCACGACAGTTATGCTTCCAGATCTGCTTCATGACGGAATGCTTCGGATTCCATTCTGCGTGCATTTATGTCATTACTAAATTCCTTCACTCAAACCAGTAATGTTTCTGCTTTTACAGCCAGGATTAAATTCATAGTTTATTTTCTTACTAGCTGCAGTATCAGATATTATGAAGTTACAGACGCTGCCGGTTTGAAATAAGACGACGAAAACAGCAACGGGAAATTCTTAAGTAAGTCCCGGATCTTTTATGGCGGAATGGCAGAATTTGTTCAGAGACAGCATGCGTCGTGTTCGCGTGGCTCGCGGCCTTCTTGCGGGACGAGTTAATTTGCCGCTTCATATGCGTCTCGCCTGGCGAGGCTTTCTACGCGGCAGTTCACGCAAATTAACTTTGGTGTAACGCTCGTCTAGATAAGCTCGCGTTCAGACCCGGTCCGTGGTGTGTAAGTTAAGACGCAACCTACTGCATCGACACACTCTGGCGCTCTAGTCGAGTGGGAGGAGCGTGCCGCCCGCGGGGTCCAAGGTCGCCGGGTCAGGCGAAGCTGGTTCACGTGTTTCCTAGCAGAAACAGTGGATCCGCTGTACAGCGTAGTAACATTGGCACTACATGCAAGCTGATACAGGAGTTACATTAATTTCATGCAGGGAAGGGAAGTGTTGAAGAAATAAAACAGTAGAATCAATATAAATGCAAAAATAATCAACTGTAACAGGTACGCAGGTGACACTGTTGTGATAGCAGGTGATCTACCTGCACTCCAACGCATGACAGACAATTTAGTTCAGCACAGTGAAGAGTTTGGCCTGGTTGTCAACCCTTCCAAGGTCAAAATTGTGGTCTTTTCTAGGAGAAAAATCCAGGTAACTCTATCAGTGAAAGGCATTAATTCCAAGCAAGTATCCTCCTTGAAATACATAGGCACTGTGATGGATGAGCAGTCTGATTACAATGAAGAAATCAAATCTACAATACAGGGTGATTAAAAAAAACGTGGACAAAATGGCATGGTAGATCTGTCATACAATAAGGATCAAAAATCGCATAGGAACAGATGGTCGCAAACGCCTGTATACTGGACCAATTGAATGGCCACCACGATCACCAGACCTGTCTACTTGGATTTTTTCTAGTGAGGATTTTTAAAAGGAATTGTGTATGAAACACCTGTTGAAACGCCAGAAGACTTGGTAGGAAGAATCGTTGCGGCAGCCGGATGTGTTCGAGATACACTTGGTATCTTTGAGAAGGTGCGCCGTTCCATGCAACGGAGATGCCGGGCTTGTCTCGATGCATCTGGCAAAAACTTTAAGCATCTGCTGTAGGCTCAACATTTGGCTTGCATTAGTCGCATGTGACAGATTAATTATCGATAAAATCATCTGTAATGATTTTGTTTCTTCTCTTTGCGTCAGTATTATTTTAGACACCCTGTAGTGGCTCCGGATCGCAGTTGCGACTCTCTGTTCCTATGCGATTTTTGATTCTTATTGTATGACTGATCTACCATGTCATTTTGTCCACGTTATTTTGAATCACCCTGTAGAACAGAACAGGAGACAATTAATTATCGTGAAATATTTGTTTCGTATGATCAGATCTTAGTTCTCAATTGAGAAAACAAATAATTCGCTGTTACGTCTTCTCCATTTTTCTCTGTGGGCATGAAAGCTGGATCTAGACCAAAATCTAAAGAAAAGAATTGATGCTTTTGAGATGTATTTGAATCTTTGTCTCTTACGCATACCTTGGGTGCTGAAAATCTCAAACGAAGAAGTACCTCATAGGTTGGACAAACAAAAAGAACTGCTGCTCACTACAAAGCAAATGAAACTCAATATCTAGGATACATTATGAGAGGTGAGAGGTACCAGCTATTGCAACTCATCTTTGAAGGAAATATACAGGGGAAAAGATCTGTTGGAAGTAGAAGGAATTCGTGGCTGAAGGATATTCGGAGATGGTGCAACTGCACGTCAGAAGAGGCTTTCCATGCTGCAATGTAACGTTCAGCTATGTGGAGCGTCAACATCCAATAGGAGAAGGCGCCTTAAAAAGAACTGCATGTAGTGTCACACCCCGTGTGTTACGAATTAATGATCAATAAAATTATTTATTGTGATATTAATAAGCATGACTCATCTAAATAATGGGATATTAATATCGATATTTGGAACTGTATGAATCCAAAATACAAGTAATCACAGCATAGCTGACAATCAGTGACTATATTAATAATTCTAAGAGAGAATTAATAACTGAACTCATATATTGTTTAATACTTGGTTATTTTTAAATAGGGCCCTTTGGGAATAAGGGTAAGAGCAACGCGAGATCGCCGTAGGATGCACGTGCGTCTGCTCCCAGCGTGCATTGCGCGGGTTTAGACGCCATCTGCCGCCGTATCGTCTATCTGAGTGCTGGGCTGCAGCAGTTTATAATGTTTAAGTAAATTGATTCATCGCCGACTGTGAAACACGATATGTATATCAATTCTTTAGTGGAAGAAATTTTGGAGAAATGGAAATTCACTGTCAGATATTTGTAAAGTGTGCGATAATAATGCTATGAGTGACAGCAGAATTCAAAATTGGGTGAGAATATTCAGGCCGACGACCTCCGATTTCTGAAGACGTTTTTTGCGACGTGGAAAACAAAATTTGAGAGGACCGATGATTCATGATTTCACAGTTATCAACTGATTTTCCACAGATTTTAAGGTCAGTTATGTACGCCATTATTTTGCAGAAACTGAATTATGACAACTGCAGCCAAGGATTGGGCTTCTTCACAGGCGACAGAATTAATTGAAGTCGCCATTAAGAAGCCTGCTGAACTGCTTAACAAAGGATGGAAATTATGTAGAAAATTAGATGAAAGTATGTAGAATATTTGATATTTTTTAATCATATTTACAGTATTTTTCATCTTGTTAAAAAGAACTTTACTTAAAAAGTGGCACTCATATAAACATTAGTGTTATTGCAGCACAAGCCAGCAATTACTGTGTGTCTGCAGCTTTGACACTGGCCAAATACTCGGAAGCCCATTCTCACTGTTACGGTAAACTCACACGGTTTAAGCCACAGCATTCCTGACACCGCAGGACGCGAAAACTCCCTTAGTGACGTAAATACGGAGCCAGAGAACATTACATACTAAAATCACAGAACTCAATAATAGGATCTCGAAGGTCAAACAACATTAACTGCCTGATTGACTTTTAATTTAGCACGGTAAATAAGAATACCATCTATAAATCAAGATGTGTAGGGGACAGATATTTTTTTTTTACTTATGACTTTACGCCTCGTCGACGTAGAGGTCATTACAGGTGGGATGGGATTGGGACAAGGAACGGGAAGGAATTCGACCATGGCCTTTCGAAGGAAGCATCCCGGCATTCGCCTGAAGTGATTTTGGGAAACCATTGAAAACCCAAATCTGGATAACCGGACGGGGATTCGAACTGGCGTCCTCCCGAATGCGAGGCCAGAAAGTTAACCGTTCACCCACCACGCTCGGTAGGGGAAAAAATGACAGAGATAATTTACATACAAGAGCTGACAGTTTGAAATCTTGTAATCCACAACGACATGCATATGACGCTGTCGTGCAACCATCTCATCTGAGGGAAACAACAACGGTAATGACACAAGATAAAAATATGTGGAAGAATATTAATTAATTGGAGGTAGATGTAGGTGCGAATGTAGTTATCAATGTTTCTGGTGTTAACTATCTAAATCAGTAATTCCCAACGGTGGCAGAACCACCCGCAGGGAAATGTTGAAGAGATCACAGGGGTCGTTTTTAGTTCAAGGTGAAAGGGGCGTTAGGGACCTACCGGTACCTCCCGCTTTCCACTATTACATCCGGCTTTAAAGGCTGCATCAAAGAAGTTTTTAATTGTATTCCCATGATCAAAAGAGGATTTAGCGTAATCATCAGTTTATTAGTTAAAAAGCAAAACAGATTATCTATAGTGGAATAGGGCGGTTTAAGTTTGCTGATGGCAAATAAGGCACCAAATACCGAAAAGTTGGTGCCATTACTCCGAGGTCAGTGCCCCAATTAATACTTTTTTCCATAGTATCTATTTTTAGTAAAACTTTGAAATTTTCCCTTGTTTTTCTATATATGCTGTTGTACACTTCAACCAAGAGGGGCAACATTGAATCACTGTTTCAGAAAATCAGTTAAAGTCTAAAAAGTTGGAGGACTATGGCTTACATTACAAGAAGAGGAATCGGTGTGTGCATTTTTTCCTGGAAGGTGGTGAGTATTTTTTTTTTTTTTCGAAAAGGGAGTAATGTTTTTCCTTAAAGGGGGTGGCTCCTCGAAAAAGGTTGGAAACCTAAGCTTTAAATACTAGTCATTCAACAAAAACTGTGCAGATCCATTTGTTACTTTGCCAGCAATATACATTTCATTATTGTTTCATTGACTCTGAATTTTTATTATTTATTGGCCCTTTGTTACAAGACCATACAGCAGTGTTTTCCCAACCTTTTTTGGGTCATGTCCCACTTTTAACATTTTTTTGCCCCCTCCCCATACACAATTTTAAATAAAAAATTATTTGTTATTAACGAAACTCATATACGATGATTTTTGAAAGAAAAAACTTTAATATTGTCATAAAACACAGTAAGTAAAATTAAAAAACATATAATGAAATACTAAAATTCAAATTCAAAAGATTTTTAATAAAGATTTATTATGGCAATTTAGTGTGATCCTTGCGCTCGATGCTTCCTACATAGAGATTTTATATTAGGCTCCAATTTAGTAAGCTTTAATCTCAAGTCTCCACGTTGTGATATATCCAGTCGATTTCTTTTTTTATCAGTAAATCATTTAGTGATAACAGGCCGAGACAGGCGGCACATTACGCGGTGAATCCCAAATCATCCAGATGATATATTTTGCTAACATCAAACGAAACTATACCTAATAATTATTTACAGCACTGTTTTAAGAATTTGCTTTTTTGCTATATTTTGTACCTATATCTAGCATTGCATTTAAATAACCCGAAGAGAAAGTGGTAAAGTCGTATCAAGTCAATTTCTAAATTGCCCCCCTAAAAAAACCAAATTGCCCCCCTGTGGGGCGTGGGCCCCACGTTGGGAAACACTGCCATACAGCCAACACACAGTTGTTAAATAATTATTACATTAACCTATTAAAGCTGAAGAATTTCATATAATTCCATCTTTCAAACCAGTTTATAACTATCACATTTAAAATACAAATTTGGAGTTATTATAAAATAGTATACTATAGACAATAGACCTTATTTCAAAACTGTGGAACTATTTTACTATTTGGATAAGCAGTACATTGTTTTTCACACTTATAAACTACTAGAGCTGATGAAATTAAAAACCAATTTCAAAACAATTTATAGCTATACATCAAGAAATCACATTTAAAATACACATATGATATTGTTATAAAATAGTATATTATAAACAGTAAAACTTACAACATTGCTAACGTTTCAAAATACCAATTGTATTTTGCTATTTGGATAAGTGGTACACTGAATTTTTTATCGCACACCTTGAATTTTGTAAAGGTAATAATGGTCTGCATTATAAATATACGTAATATTTAGTGACGTTTCTAGAATGAAAAGCTTATTATTGTTGACTAGTGTAAGCCAATGAGAGTTTTTCAGGTTTGGTAACTGGTCAAGTACAGTTCCAAGTTTTAGGGTCAAAGGTTAAGGCAGATTGAACTGATCTGTCCAAATTCGAACCTGTGTTTCACCCTCAGGGTTCACTTTGAAAAATTTGAATAAAATCTCTTGAGCTTAATAGACATACTAAAAACGATCGCGCTATCGTTTAATTGTTTCAGAGGCCGTGGTTGCTAGAATCGAAGTGGCTGAAAACAAACTTGACTTGTATTTGACCCTAAAGGTTCACTCTGCAACATTTGTAGTATTTTCATGTAGTTGAAAGGGAGTGCGATCATCCATCGCAGCAACAATTGCTTCGGAAGCATTCATAGTAAAATCTTTTGTCATCGTGTCCGTAGAGGCCAGAGGACATACTACGGATTCCAGTTCATTAAATACGTTTGCTACTCCGAAGAAATGAATTGCCAGAATTCTCGTTTAGCTAATAAAACTGAAGTCTGGTGTCCACTTTAAATAACCTAATAACTCACGTACAATGAACACGAACAAAGTCCCATTAATGAAAGTGGTCAGGAAATACATTAAAAGCAAGTAAATACTAACTTATGATCTTTGGTTAAGCAGCAAAATTAGCGGAAGTTTTAATTAAATTGATATTTAGCTTAGGCTGAGATGACAATTGACGCTCACTGTTACAGAAGAAATCATCACTAATTTAAAGTTATATTATGTTGCTTTTGTTAGCGATATGTTACTGAAAATTAGTTTCATTTTTCTTCAGTAGTACATTTTTTCCTATTTTTGTAGATAGGATAGCTACGAAAAGCAAACTTAATGAAGGTATTCTGTAATTAATTTCATAGCAGTTGTTTAGCTATTAAACTGTGCACATAACCTTTAATTTCTATTAATATCCCTGGTCGCTGTTAATTTGCAAGTGAAGGCCAGAACGTGACGTCACTGTTCTCCAGCCAATGGCTATCGAGTTGAGTGGGTGAGAGAGTGAGCTTACGATATTATTAATATAGATTTCCTACCTATTCTTAGTACTGGTGTTTCACTAACGAATCACCGCACCGGCGAGATATCATGACAGAATAAAACGCTGCTGAGATATTCGCTGAGAGAAGTCACGATCTTGGCTGGTATTCGTGGCAAGCTCCTCCTATCCGGCCTGTAATATCTCCTAAATATCCCATAACGCGGGCGCCCGCCCAGTGGCTCCCTTGTTACCGATATGGCCTGGAAGGCTCGTTACCTCGGCAACGAGGGCTCAGGGGGACGACTCGACTTGCCTCGTCAGCTTTATGTGCGCATTCGTGGACAAACGGCGGACTAACTTACGGGGGAAGTGGTGCGCGGATCATAGCTCTGAGGGAACAGAGTTCCACACTCAAGTGAAACAGGATGCCTAAGAAAGGCTTTGCAGGCTCAACATCTCCGAAAAAACTCTTCAAAATTAATAACTCGATTATGCTTCCATCAAAATCTCGTCAGCTCTGTTATAACCATGGAGCCGCAAATTAACAATGGCTTCTCATGTAACTCGATCAGACATATCGAAAGTGATGATTTCTTTTGTATCGACAGTCAAAAATTAGGAGTAGTTATAGTTCCTTCTGCCTTTTGATCCAGGCCTTATTTCAACCTAACCACCTCACTTTTTATGTAGTACATCACGAGAACTAAGCGAGATATCAAATAATTTTATTCCTCACTTTTCATTTGACTCGTCGATTTACATTAAGTATCGATGATCAATAGATTATCATTGACTACAGTAGAAATTTTGCTTTGTTTCTTTATCTAAAACCACAAAGCTAATAGCTTAGACTCTTAGAGCTGTGATTTGTTATAATCGTCTGAAGTTTCATCTCGTAAACTAAGATTCACCTCGTAGATCGGAAAACTCCATTCATATCCACCGAGCGAGGTGGGTGAGTGGTTAACACTCTGGCCTTGCAATCGGGAGGACGCCGTTTCGAATCTCCGTCCTATCATCCAGATTTGGATTTTCCGTGGTTTCACCAAATCACTCCAGATGAATGCTGGGGATGCTTCCTTGAAAGGGCCGTGGCCGAATACCTTCCCGTTCCTTGTTCCCAGCCCCCTCCTACTTCTAATGACCTCGACGTCGACGAAGCTTAAAGCCATAAGTATATATATATATATATATATATATATATATATATATTCATTTCTGTCAAGAATCCGAGAGAAGTTCCCAAACATTAAGTGCAAATATACTAACTAGCTGGTACCAAAATTGATAGTGGAAGCATTTCAAGTCGTATTAAAATGATAATAAGGTAAAATCGGTATCTAATTTAAAGAGTGTACAAAACAACCATAAATTTAGTGTTTACCTACTTCCTTAGCCTACCACAGTTTCGTTTATCTAATTCTCTTTCCCAATATTCTCAGCCTTTCCAAAGATGTTCTTCCAACTCTCTGTGTCTTGCTTCTCTTCTCGATAAACAATATCGAGCAACTATTCTGTTCTACCGCTGCGACATGCTTTCATGGTATTAAATTACTTGAAGTCTTTTTAAGGCATGAACCAATTTTGCATCAATACAATATTTTTTTAAAAAACTAGTAAGTCCACTGCTCTTCATTGCCAAAGCTTAATTCACAATAATACCTAGTACTGATCATTTTTTTTTTCCCCCCAGTTACTTTCATAATTCGATAGATTCGTGAAAACATAACAGCTGTTTCCATGATTTGTTGGTGTTAGTTAGTGACAAATAATAACAACTGCTTGGTTTATTTAACCAACCTCATCATTTCAACATACTACATCCTCAATCACCCGCTTCATATATTCTAATCTTAGAGTTCTCTTAGAGTTTATTCCTGCGTCTGTTCCCTGCACTAACAAATTAATCAATAGCAGATTTCTTAAAATGTGACCCACCACCCTGATTCCTCTTCATGTGAAGTTGCGTGACAGTTGATGTTTTATGGAATGCTGTTTGAAAAAGGTACAGAAAACCTTGTAATGCGATGTAACTTCGTATTATCTGTCGCAGACAGAGGTAAGTCTCTTCTTGTGGAGACTCTTTATTAGAAATGAAAAATAAATAAGAATTTCTGTAGATTAACAGTTGCTTTTACCTAGGAACATGCTATTTGCAGTTCTGTAAAGCGATAATCGTTTAATTGTTCCCCTATTTTTTTTATTAGTATTCCAAGGAAACCATTTGTTTGGAAACATTATGTAACGATAAAATATCTCACTATTTTGGTGATTGGATCATTATGCCTGTAGATGTTCATTTACATCCGAGAATCACAAAATACGATTTTCTGATACTGACATCCTTATTTTGACTTTTGGTATCTTGGGTTCGTAAATTTCATTCCTACGAATTTATCCAATATTTTATGCGAATCTTTATAACTTTGTACGATTTTTTTAAATTTCTTATATTCTCTCTGATTTTTTTTTTTTTTTTGAAATCATATTTTGTTTCATGTTCTCCTGATGTTTAAAACCTCACTGATATCAAATTGCAACAAGTGAAAGGTAATTCCCGTAATTGATAAGAAGACCTTGCCAATCGGTACAAAGTAAGCCATTAAAATCGTGGGAATATTGGATGCACTGAAAGCGGTCAGCTCATGTAATCGGTAGTTTAAAAAGCTAATTCTAAAATGCAATTCACTGACTGAACTTTCAACAGTCGAAACGTATCTGGGAAGAAAGTAGCTTGTAAAACTCTTTGTGTGTCCTCATTAGATGTATTGCTGTGTGGGATCTCTATCTCAATAGATTGATTAATGATACCGAGAATGCGCAGAAAAGAGTTGGACCATTTGTAACCACTTGCCACAGGACTTTCAAAAGACTCGCAGAATTTAATACGGAAATTGGCCTGGATAGATGGGGTAGCTTCCCTATAAATTTACTAAACAACATTGGAATAACTACTGTTATTAATAATAGCTTAATTTTTCGTGAATGGTGCGCTATTTATTTCTATTTCTAAGCTGAAATGCTGCAGTCTTCGTCAGAGGCACTATATTTGTTTACATAGCTTTGCACTCGTTGTTAAATAAACAAATGTAGTATCACTGACATAGGCTGCAGCAAGTCAACAGGAAGCTAAGAAATTTTAATAAATAACTTGGTATTCTCGGCATATCGTGTTATTATTAGCAAAGATGGTCGCGGAAATCTAAGAAATCAACATCTGTTACTGTTATTTACAACTACTCATAACAACGTATTTGGGTCGTAACACGGAATAGATAAAATCAGGAAATAAGGTGTCGTGACGATGCCCAAATAAATTGTTTCTTTCCTCGTGCCATTAGGGTTTTAAAGCACAGAATGGAGATTAGTTCTGGTGCGAAGCACCTTTGCTACCTGCGTTTTTTTTATTTTTTTTTTATTTTTTTTTAATTTCAGAGTATAGCTGTAGATGTAGACATATTTACAGAAATACCACGATTATACAATTTAAATGGAAATTATGTTTAGAAGTATCAATACATTTATTTATATTCGTTCGATGTAGATATTTTTGTCAAATTTTTTGCCAATAGATGTGTAAGATAAAAGCTTTGATTTTCCAGCGGCAATGTTAGCGGGAGTTTTGATTAAATTGAAATTTAGCCTGGGTTATAGTAACAATTGGAATTTGAAATTACAGCAGAGGGAATTAGTAATTTAAGTTTTTTTAAAAATATTATGTTACTAAAAATATTACTTCATGCGTATGAAAATAGTTCCACGTTTATTGCGACCTACGCGGCCTGGACCAAGATTAAAACTAATATTGGACGACGTAACGAAAATTGTTAAGATTTATTTTGTTCTTTATCACTAACGCAATATTACTGACGTTATTACTTCAAAGTTTCAGACGCATGTTCTAACTGTATCGCGATATAAACTACAATCGAAATATGTACAACATTACACACTCAGGGTTACGAGTATTATACAATATCACAAGGGAGGTGCATCTGTATGTTTTTATACATTATACTAGTGGAGTTCCCGGCGTTGCCCGGTATAGTTGGCGTAGATTTAACCGTTACCCTATTTTTATTCCCGCAAAACATTTGTACAAAGTTTCATAAAATACGCGCCAAATTTTTCGGAATCAAAAGCAAACTTACATTCACCCGCCCCCTACCAAGAAACTGGTGGGCTGACGTTTATTTGCACGTATACTATTTTCATTCGTCCAAAAAGATTCATGTATATCAAACATCGATAATTTGGTTAAGAACTTTCGTTACTACATTACTGAACAACCCTAGATTATGTTAAAAACTCACATTTGATTCAATTGCGAAGTGAATGGATATACTTCTGGCTCGAAACGCCAGGTCCTTTAACTCTGCAGATAAAATATTAAAAGTGAATCAGGAATAATATTATCGTAAACAGAAGACTAATGCTGAAGTCCAGAGATCGTGCTTAAAGAAAATCTCTGTTGTTTTTACGGCTATCTATGTCGTTTATAAATTGATATCCCGAATTAAAGGAAAGAATACTTCAAGCTATGGCTTTTAAAAATTTAATATATCGAATTAAAAGAAAGAATACTTAAAGTTTTGTTTAGTGTGCAAAATAGTTATTACTATAAGTTATCTTATTGCTTTAATTAAAGGCTATGGTTCCAGAGACATTGTGTTGTGTGTTTAGTGCGGGTATGCGGCATCTAGTGATTCCTCCTGTGGAATTTCTCACCATACGTTCAGAAATTCATTTAATGCTCCTACATTATTTAACGTTGAAACATGCCAGACAAGTGAATTAAGATTCTAAGCTTTAAAACGGTGAAAACTCCATCGAAATCTGCCCCGTAGTTTCCGAGTTTTTATACGACCAATATGTCCGGTTTTAGTTTTACAGATATAGATAGATATAGCACTTATTAACTAAGGATACTGAATTTATTGACAAGGTGTTGAACAAATTTGGACAACAACCTAGGCACGTGGAGCGGAGGTGGCGCCAAGGTAAGCTAGGACTAACCTGCGGTCCACGGTCATCCCTACACTTCGGCTAATGAGGTCCCGTCCCGTCTCACCTTCGTTACAAGGGATCGTGGGAACGCGCCTTAAGAGTAGTGTTAGCGTGAGTCTATTTAATTGTAAAATTTTTGTTTCTTAATAATTTATGTGCATTTTCTTAATAGCACGGGGATGCACCCTTTCGCACCCATTCCCAGCACCCATGTAATAGAAGTTGTATTTAGTTAAGCCAAAGGGAAGAAATTATTGTCAGAACAGTGACTTCAGTACTCTATTTTTGACGGACTTAGAAGTTAGTACAAAGGCAAGATGTTCAAAAGGATGAGTTTGTCGCCGAGCAGTGGGCACCTAAGTCGTACAATCTCAGAGTTGCAGTATGGAAAGTGAGTTTATCTCACTCGTAAGTGCGGGAGGCGGGGAGCGGAAATTTGTGCGGGTGTCTTGAATCTTTGATTTATGGCATTAAAGACTACGTAAACGTGGCACGTGACAGGACTGGCTACAGCTGGGCACGTGAGCCGACTGCTAACGGCCGCAGCGAGGCAGTCGGCCGCCACTTGCTCTGAACGACCGCTAAGACCTGCTGGTCTTTGCAAGTCACCACTGCGCAGGCGGGCTATAATAACGACTGAAAACTTCCCTCCACATTGTCCACCTTGCGGAAATCCTGACTTTTTATTTCAAATCAAATTTGTTTCAGTTAAAAATTGATTCTTAGGAGCTTAAAAGACAATACTAATACAAAATTGTAAAATTTAGATTTTTCTAGGAAAACAAAATTGTATATACAATTTCTGGTATTCGACAAAGTTAACTAAGTTTTTTCCAATCACTAAAATATTATATATGACTTTTCTTTTGTTGAAACTGTGAAGAGATGAAGCAGTTAATAATAATCCAAGGCAGTTGCATTCATATATAGGAAATAACATAGGCAGTTATGCATTTTAAATAAAACTGGAAACTGAATGCACTAATGGGATGTTAAATAACTAATAGATAATCAAATAGTTGGTAATATTTCCGTCTTTTTTAGAAATTAAATGTATTGCTCCGCATCCCCGAGACTTTTTTCACTTGGCATTTACAATCTAATTTAACAAAACACTAAATTTGTATTTGAATGACTGTTAATAAAGCTAGGACTCATCAGTACGAAATTCGTTTTTGTTATTGTCAAGTAGATTTATGATAAAAATTAATAAATTTTTCGATGGCAATCCTGTACTTCAATTTGTTCACATATATTAAAAAATCTAACTATGCATCTAACCTAACAAAACACTTAATTTGTATTTGCATGAGTATTAATACTAAGACTAATCAGCACGTATTTGTTATTGTCAAGTAGATTTACTAGAAAAGTTATTAAATTTTTCGATAGCAATCGATTACTTTAATGTGTTCATATACATTAGAGAATCTAACTACGTTAAATTATTGGGGAGAATTTAAACAAAAATTAGTAAAATATTCTAGGTGTCTCTAACTATGGACGTTTCACTGAGTCCGAGTGTGACTTTCCGCTAACAAGCCACAGAATATTTATGCATGTTTTCTTCGTTCTCCGGGAAGATCCGCGCAGATTTTTTTGAAACCTGATGTTTCAGCCATCTCCCAGTGGTTTCAGTCAAAGGACTATTTTCACATGAGAGCAACTGCCAGATGGCTGAAGCATCACAATCAATATTTATAGTTTATACAACACGAAAGTCGCCGTTCTGCAATGTAATCAGATTTGGATATAATTCGTTTGGTGAAAACTATTTTTTTTATTATTATTATTAATTTTTTTTTTTTTTTTTTTTTTTTTTTTTTTTTTTTTTTTTTTTAAATCTGATTACTGTAACAGAACTAACAAAAACACATAAACTATCCGCAAAATAGTTAACACTGCATAAAATCTAAAAGAAATAGCGAGCTATAAAATCTCCATCACATTATTTAATAATGAGAAATTTTTTTAAAAAAATAATGTTTTAGCAACTCTGCTGATATGAATAGGAACAGGAAGGAGAAGAATAAAAAATATCTAATCCAACTCACTCTGACAGTCGGAATGTAGTAAGAGCTATGAGTGCATGCTTTCCTGTTGCCATAGAACGTTATAACGTTTACCAGGCGGATTTGGCAATTCCTCAGTGAAAATGTCTGAGAAAACAGGTATCGATGTGAGACAACAAGGGAAGTCAGGTAAATGGATCGTTGAAATATGACTACTGACCTTTTTTAATTTGTTTAGTATTTTCCTTGATTTATCTTCAACCAGGTGATAGGAACAAGGAGATGAATGAAGTATCTATTGCAATACAGTTTGTGTAGCTGATAGTGATTGTGTGTCGAGTATGTCGTATCTAACACCAACAAAGATGGTTAAGGTGATGGTGATACGAATAAATGATTGAATTCTCTGGCTTAGTTTCAAGGTTAAATCACCATTTAAAAGTGTAAGAGCTAGAGATTAAAACTAGATTGGCGTCTTTGTTATGTGAGGTTGCGGTAAAATGTTGTATCTATCTAGGACTGAAAGGAGAATTAATAAATCCATTACACAGGAACTTATCATCTCCAGGAGTCTTTATTCCTACGCTAGTCAGAAACTTGTTAAGGTTTTTGATTATGAGATGCTGAATATTTAAAGTGACCATTCAAAGGAATGTTGGGGGAAACTGACCACGAGGAAGAAAAGAAGTAGCTGACTGGATCCGGTCAAGAAGACAAACGGATTGCGTCTTCAGATGGCCATCAGAAAAGCAGAAAATCTTCTTAAGTAGTAACATATACTCAGGAACGTCACAAGTTCACGGAGATATCAAATTGGATCATGACCGATTAGTAATAAAAACCACTGTATCAGGCGATGAAAATGATTCGTGACCACGGATTTGAAATTAGGTAACAAGCAGAGGAGTCTCAAAGTCGATAGTGAGCCTACCTTTATAGACTCAAAGTGAATATCTATCAACCTTGTTTTGTTGAGAGCTTATCAGCGTGTCAATATTTAATTTTAATTTAATTGTAATGGAGCGCACGCTCCGGTGGCAATTTCCCTACACATCCATTTAGCCCCTTTCCTGCACCCACCTGCATTTGCCCTCTACAAATTTCTGATTTAAATTCTTTCAATATTTTTGATACATTATTCATCATTTCTCTGGGTAACTTATTCCAGTCCCTGACTCCCTTACCTAAAAAAGAGAATCTTCCTACACCCTTGTGCCTGAAATCGAGTGCCAGCTTGTGGTCATGGTCATCTTTTTCCATGCATTACTTTTAATTCTTACACCAATATCTTTCCATGCGTCGTCAGCAATATACGCCTTGTACACTTCCATGACACTCTTAACCCTCCTCCTGTCTTCGAATTAATCCAGTTCCAGCTCTTTCATCATATCCGTTACTGATTGCGTAATTTACAGACATGAATCTATCGGCCCTTCTTTGCACCCTATCCATCTCCTGTATTTGATACTCAAAATGTGATCCCCTTTCTACACTACCATATTCAAGCATTGGTCTGACCCCCTGACTGAATCAGCATGGTTTTGCTTAAGGAAACTTCTGCTCCTTGGCGGCACTAAATGAGCAGCATAGATGCAGGAACCCACTTTGTATCTAGGATTTCGTGACTAACGTATCAAACACGTTATGAAAAAGTCCTTTCAAGAAATTCCTAACCATCAATATCGGACCAGGCACCAACCCCAAATTAATTTCGAAAGTGCGTTTTGAGAAACAAAGAAACTATGCACAAAATTCAACTGAACAAGTAGTTTGCTTTGACTGTATTTTTTTATTTTTTTTTATTTTTAGATGAAGCTTTTGCATCAGGGCTAGATGTTTCCCCATCTATCAGCAGATTGAAACTGGCAACCTTTTTGTTTGCTCAATAAATGTCACTCTGCAGAAAAAAAGTACATAATGTCTTATACTATGAGAATAGAGGCTTTCCTAACGTATCACTGCACATTAGCCTACAATAATTTTCAGTCAGCTATTGCAGTCAAAATAAGTTTTGGTATCAAGCTTTGTTGTCTTGATGATGTACAAAAGTAGCCCCGAAGTAAACCCAGCTATGGGTAACGTAGTCTTAACAGCCGAAGAGTGTTACCGAAACATAGCGTTCTAATGACTATGTCTACTGTCTTCACTTGAAGATGTCCTGGGAGATAGCTGTCGAAACGATGTGTTTTGAAGACAATTACCTGATAAACAACCTTTAAGATTGCGTCGCAAACGTAACAAGCTTCAAAAACAGAACTGAATGATGCAGAAATGATTGCTCTCTCAGCCTTTTATGTAACTATTAAGTAAAAAGGTGATGAATTATATGATCATCTGGTGTGGCTCAGGATCGATTTTTCATACCACCAATCGCGATTACTTTTTTACCTACAGATGAGCGAATACCTTGGTATGATCATCATCATTGTCACCAGTGTTCTTCAGGATTGTATTTTCGTATACCTGACCGCCAGTATTTTTTTTATATTAACAGGTGAACGAATTCCTTGTTAGGGTCATCATCATCACCATCACCATCAGTGTTCTTGATGATCGTATTTTCGATCGTATCATTACATGACGTGAATCATCGTATCACTACCATCGGTATTCTGCCGTATGGCAGGTTTTCACTTGGTAGCATTCCATTTTCTCCTGTTTCCTGCCCTCCTCTTGAATGTAATTCCCGTATTCCTTGATGTCATCTATGATCTTGTACCTCCTTCTTGTTCTCACTCTCCTCCCATAATGTATCCCTTCCAAGGCGTCAGTTAGCAAGTATAAGCTTCTACCAGGAGAGACATACCATGCGCTACGTGGTCGTATGCCGTTCCTCTCAACTTGGCGACCAGCTGCACCCACTCCGGTCGTGACAAGTGGCCGCGGGGTCGCGGGGCGTCGGACGTCCTGCGTCTTAGCGGCTAATGGCCATCAATAATTACCGGCTCCGTAATGAAGACCCTAGCAGCGAGGCATCCCGTCCTACCGAAATAATTTACTGCTAATAGCTGACTCACGGCCAAAGTGGGCCCATCACATCAGCCGGACGACACAGCGGACGAAAAAATAATCGAATCATATTATGACGCTCGGGGAATCCCCCGCCGTCGCCTAAATGGAATTTTGATTAGGCCGCCGCCTTATTGATGCAAACGGGTCGCCCTGACATGAATCTAATTTAAATTAGTAATTTGGTCAGCGGGGCTGTGCACCTAGCAGGTAGTGTCTTGCGGGAAACAAGGGGCTGTTACGCTGTATACTAGGAAGGAGATTAGCTCGAACATTTTATCGTTATTAATTTTTAAGCCTCCTCCGATTAAAGCATTTACGGCGCACTGCTAGGTTCTGAGTGTTAACACAACGGAAAGTTGGTTCTCTGAAAGTTTACAGCAGGTAAGCAGAGTGTCTGCTTTCACACAAGTTGTAAACTCTCTTCCTTGTGTGAGCTAAGAGGAGTTGTGAATGTGCGAGGAAGAGACGATTCGTCGAGTCACAATGTTTCTGGGCCCTACGGTAATACGATAGAAGCTGATTAATTAATGTTTTCTTAAAGACAGTAATATGAATGCCTGAGTTAAAATGGAAAGAAAAAAATTGTTGTTTAGTGTCAACAAAAGCTAAATTAATAGAAAAAGTAACATCAACATTATTTTATCAGAAAACTAATATTACCCGAATTAAGGTAATATTATCCGAATTAAGGAAGGAAATTTGCCCGTTTGAAATGTAACATTGTACTGAAGAAAATTATGATGAAAATTTTGACATTCGTATATCACTTGTTGAAGAGAGGAGATGAATAATTTTCTATACACAAGAGTTCAGAGATAGAGTGAGTCATGAAACTGTGGCACTGCAGCGGCTCTGTAAGCGGTAAGGAAGTAAGCAGAAGTCCAATAATATATGGAGTGATACACATGGTATTTGTAAGAGCTGAAAGCATACGGGTAGGTCAAATAACGGGATAGTGGTTGAAATCGGAAGAACGGATCACTCAACTTAAAATTAGTGTTGGTGCTAATATTTTCACAAGCGATTGTGTCAAGGGTGTACAATGAGTACGTCGATACCGATGAACTATACCTTCCAGATCGTACTAAAGCGAACAACAGCTAGATGAACGAGATCGTGGCAGGCTACCTCTCACTTCAACAGCGAATACACGACCCACAGAGTAACAGACCACTGGGAAGTTTAACAAGGGTGCACACAACGTGTAAGCATCTGCATTATCCAGAACCCACTCCTCACTAATGAGTACAGAAGCAATCGCCCACTTGGATACCTCTTCTGACCGCACTTCACAGGGCATAAATATTGGCATAGACGATGGAATATCCCCACTGGACCCTATAAATGTGGAAAAATGTTGACTGGCCTGATGAGTTGAGAATATCGTAGGTGTTTGGTAACTTACCAGGACGCCCAAACACTATGAACCAACTGATTATTTTTGCTAGCATCGGTACTCTTTAGTTTGGTGGAGCTGGAATTTTTTTAATGAGACATGGAACCCCTGGTTAATGTGAGATCTTACACCACGGGTCAAAGCTACTGGAATATCCTTGATATGTTCCCGTTTGTCCTTTTGAAACATCAAGGCCATGCACCAGACCAATGTTCCCAAATTAGATGAACACTCCACAGACGTTCACTTGCTAATTTGGCCAGCAAGTTCACCTGACTTCAATCCTAATGAACACATCTGAGATAGCATACAAGGATATGTTAAAACCTCTGACGGCTCTGTATCAAATGTTAGGGGACTGCGGGAAACTGTTCAATGACTTCTCAACGCTTCAAAGGTCTAGTGTATGCTGAGACCAACCATCTTGGTTATCAGTGCCAAATTTCATGCTAACAATATTATACGGCTGTTTTTAATTCGACTATTCTTCAGTATAAGAATATTCTTGTTTAACTGACCTTTAAAAATAGCTACGTTATTTATTTCGTTTTACAAGCCTTATCATAAAAAAAATACAGGATGATTTCTCTCATTCATCTAAGGCTACTAGAAAAGTATAATTTTACTCGTACCATCTAGTTATCCTATTTCGCCAAAAACAGAGACATATCCAACTTATGGTGCGGTAATCTGTTAGATTAAAAAAAAAAAAAGATTCGGTACCTGCTAGAATATATAGTTCTTTCCACTGTGTATATTGCATGTCATTATCATAATCCATTGTCTATTCGTCTTTATTGTAGTTGGCGAAGAATATATAATTCCCGTACAACCCTAACACGATCCTTTGTGTTATGTTGTCTATTATATGTATATAACATTACGAAAAGATGTGTTACATGAATCAAATTACATTGAAATCGAACTTAATGAAACTATACGTCAGTAGATAAAATCGGTAAGGTAATTTCGTGCTGGGCTCTTTAGCAGTCTATTGGCTTACTAGCATCCGTTAATTCAGTGCAGAGTAACACAACACTGCTCGTTTCTTACAGAGAGTTCAAAATGCAGGAGAAATTTTTTTTAAAAAATTGAGCAGTTTTATTATTCATGGAGTGTTTTTATCACCTCTACCAGTATTATAAAGAAAGCATAAATGTTTTAGTCGGAGATGTCTTTGGCAATGGATTCCCTGCAAACGATAAATTTAATCCATTAATATTCGCTTCAAAAATGACATACATGGACATTCAGTAACAACTCATGCATGCAATATAACTTTAGCGGAGTACGATGGATTAATTTGCACGTCTTTTGGATTGCCTAATTTTGTAAACCCGAAGTTGAGGAAAAAATGTGTCTACAATGGTATATATAATTAATCTGATAAACACGTAGTACTTTTTTCCGTAAATTTAAGTAATTAAACTAATTGTAAATGAGGGAAAACTCCATCATTTTAACAATCCCCTTCATTCTTTCTGCCGTGTGATATTCGCAATGTAGTACACGGTATGTGTTAGACCTGAATATTCCTTTTCTGCCCATAGGTTATCATTATTATTAATGTAAAGGAGTTCAAAAGCATATAAATACTTCTGAATATAATTAAATCGTTAGGAGAACATTATGGTTAACCGCCATCTTATTAGCAGTTGGCGTTGTCAAAGAAGCTTGTCCGAAAGACAAGTTCGTGCAGGTGCAAATTTTTTGTGTCGAAGAGCTATATTCGGGAGAAGGCCCTTATATGTCTAAACGTGCGGAAGAAGCCACCAAACGTTGTATCAAAGTGGTAGGCAGTCAGCGAACAAGGATTCTCTTTAATCACTACTTCAGCTTTCAGGTCGTGTGTTTTACTGAAATGGACCAGGGTAGCGAGAGTGCGAGCGACACTAATGACGTGGACGTCGACCGCCGGCCAGGTGTTGCTTCCCGCGGTCGTTACGACCCTCGTAATGAGCGCCCTGCTCTGGCCTGCTCTTCTGCCGGACGGACGTTCACAGATGAGCGAGCGTTCACTTCCCAGCTCTGCTCCGGACCATTACTCTTCCCGACCAATTGTTGCCAGCTGCCATTTTTCAATTGCCGCCTCGACTCGACTCAGCCTCCTCTCTGCGCTCTTCTTTTTGTGCTGTGCGCCGGTGTTTTGTAGAGCGAGTGAAGCACCTTACCGACCGGACGCCCCAAACTCTCACTGGGGCCCCACATTCGAATGTGCTCTAACGAGTGGTATGCTGTAATAGTCGATCAGGCAGCCGTAAACATGCAACACTCAAGGTGTGAAGAACAGAACTGTAGTAACTTCGTTAGTTCCGTGCATTCCTCTTACGTGGATGGTCCCATATCTGACCAGCAGAATGATGTATTGAGCAGGTGATGCAGTGATTACAGGGGAAATCTGTAAACAGATTTAAATGGATCTAAATTATTTGTGAACGTAGTGTGATTACTAACAATTAGGAATCATCAGTGACAAGTTAAGTGTAAATAAAAAAAGAAAGCAGTGGTATTAATCCTGACTTGATGTATACAAGATGTTAGATCTTGGAGCGATGGGGTTAGCATATTGGCCCGAACTGCAGGGTCGTTGATTCGATACCAGTCTCCATCAGGACGTTTTCGTCTTGAATTGTCATTACAGTATTAATATGCGCGCTTAGAAAATTAATATACGCACTTTGATAATTAATTTTAACTGGTGAGGTACATATACCGTATGAAACTTTTTATCTTTTTTTTTTGCTTTCCAGCTAATCGACTTTTGAAATAAAAGAAATCCATAGAAGATTGCAAGTTCAGAATACCGTATTCCGGTTATACGCTATAAGAAATGAAGTACAATGTTGGTAACTTCAATGGTACTAGAATTTAGGAGCTACGTAATATTCTATGACGCATTGTAAATTATCAACGGACAGATTTCACAGTTGTATGGTTATCATTCTTTTTGAATTAGGTGTGTCACTCAAAAAAGGTGAAATTTTGGTAACAGAAGCATGTAAACGGTAACTAAAGGTTTGTAAGAAGATTGTACTGCCCACGATCGAGTAAGGTAGTATAAAGAGAAAGTTGTTGGACATTCTGTGAAGACCGCTTCGCATATGACTGCCATCCTCTTCGTGGCTATTCAAAACTTTTCTGGAGAGTGTCAATATGACGAATTTTTATCACGGGTTTGATGCCGCATGCTATTATTCCAGTACTTAACTACCTTCACTGATAGTGCCATAACGCCACCGCTGTCGCCCGAAGTAAAATACTGTACAAATACCCTAGAATTACGTGATTAGAAAATTTTGTTCTCAGTAAATTTAATGAAAACACTTACTAAGTATACTATATTCCTCCACTTTTGTGTTTGAAACGGCTTTGGCTCATCTTGAATCAGGTCATCATAGCTGGGAAAAGACAGAGGGAACGAAATGAATCAACGATATTCCACCTCAAGAGATTTCTGGAAATCATAAAAAAAAAAAAAATGGATTCCTAGACTGGAGATGTCCGCTCTAATTCCAGCCTGAATACTCGTGTTATTTGGTGTGGCCTGTCGTTCACACTAAAGCAGTTAGTAATGTGGAAGAAAGGTACAATTTTATAATTTTTAAATATTGATACTCTCATTATTATTATTATTATCATTATAATTATTATTATTATTTTTTTGTAACTGCTTAACGTCTCTTAACGACGTGGTATTTAGGGACGGGATAGGATGAGGGGGCAAGGAACGGGAAGGAGTTCGGCCATGGCCTTCTGAAGAAAGCATCCCGACATTTGCCTGGAATGATTTGGGAAACCATGGAAAACCCAAATCTGGATGCCCGGACGGGGATTCGAACCACCGTCCTCCCGAATGCGAGGCCAGAACGCTAACCGTTACACCACCACACTCGGTCTCTCATTATTATTTCATAAACAAAATATCTGAAATATTTGAGGTGTAAGCATAGATCCTAGAATCTGTGGCCTCACGCTTTTCTGCCTGACCACAAAGTAAGACGGTGAAATTGAAATGATACGTAAAAAACAATCATTCCTGCATTGACAGTGAACTTATATGAAACGTTAGCCTCTTGCACAACAATGAAATGTGTGCTCCTTTAATTTGATCTCACACTTCAAGGAGCAGCTTGGTGTAAGAATTCTTCTCAAGAACATCTGCTCTAAGTACACAACCCTCCCTGAAGCACTCTTCTAAATTTGTGGTCGGCACTCCCTCTGCTCGCTGGAACACCAACGATAACTCGCGTTCGGCAGGCCGCTAAAACCTACGGGCATTAGCTACGGGGGTCGATACTGCTTGGTCGATATCCGCAGTCGGAGGAACTTGGCAGACTAATAGGTCCGGGAACTCCTTCGGAAGTGGCTCAAACCGAGCTCCATCGACCCTCACCCGCGGCGACGTTTGAGTGCTGAGACGAAATACGTTCACTGCAATGAATGAAAGCGCCGGAATAACACCATAACAAATTGTTTTTGACAATATACTTTTTTCTAGCATACTCAAGCATTTTATTTTTTTAAAAAAAAAACCTCTGAACTACGATGCCACTATTTACCAGAGCTGGGTCTAGGAGGGAGGGGACAAACCGGGGTGCTTTCTCCGGGCGGCAACTTTAGGAGGGCGGAAAAATCGTATTTGAAGAGCAGCAAATATATATTAGCTAAACTACTGCCCCGGGCGGTGACACTCGGGGTGGACAGTGGGGTGGTGGGGGAAACAATGGGGCGGCGAAATATGTTCGAAGGGGTGGCATTGGTACAGTTTTTTCCCCGGCTCGGAAAATTCCTAGATCTACCATTGCTATGTACATCTTTTTTGGTGCGTCGCATACTTGTTAAATTTAGTGTCTGTACAATAAAATCAGCATTTTTTAAAATAAAAAATGTTGTTTGACAATGTTTGTTTTGGGTTGCCTTTAATTTTTTAAAGGTAATCAACAGTTTTTATATATAATGTAGTGATCCCTTAACATTTATCTTGTTAGAATCTTCATGGCGTTTATACACTGAACTCTGCATTTTATAGTAATTGCAGCCAATACTTTGAAACATCCTCACAAGTTGTACTAAATTCTTGACATTCTAGTACAGAATATCCACTTTTTCTCTATGCTAGTTATCTTAAGCAGAAAGGGAACAAGAAAATTAAACAAAAACAATTGTAATGACCGTGTGTGAATTCAACTGCAAATAATTCATCGTATGCTTCATAATAATTATTAATAATAGAGCGTGTTGAAAACGGATACGTGATACATAAAATGTGGTTGGTTATTGATTAAAACCTTGACGGAGCTTTAGATTCAAAATGTTGTTTATTTCTTATTTTTTAAAAAATTGTTTGTAATCATATCAACCATACAGATAGCTACAGTTGTGTTTCATGGAATGTTTACATACCGTGCCATCATAATACTCTCTACACTACGGTAAATACAGGACGAAAACAAACAACTAAAACTTTCCATGCCCTAGGCAGGGCTCTAACTGGTAACCCTTGCAAGGTGAGGTCAGATTTCTAGCTCCTATGTTACTATGGTCGGCACAAAATATTTTAACTGCAGAAGACGTTGTATTCAGCAATTTGTTACGAATCATTCTAGCTTTGATGTGAACTGTCCACCTAGAAAGTAAGGTTGATTTGTACGCATTAGCGATAAACAAATTTATAGAATAAACAATTGTAAATGAAAACACCTTCTATTAGCAACTGGTTTTATTCATATATACTCAGACGCGTTTCGGTCCTTGTGGAATGGGGCATCGTCAGTGAGAATTATGGTTGAGACAGTTACACATGGTGGTCGGGAGCAGCTCTATCTGCACGTTTTTGCTATCAAAACTGTTGTTGTGGTTCCACATAACTATATGAACAAATATGGTTACCTTTCTTTTTGAGGTGACTGTATCACTGTGTCAAATTCAATTGAAATTTACACTTTGTTTATAGTGTAGATTTAAACACAGCGATGTAGTTTCCTCTAGAAAAAAAGGGTAACAATAGTTATTCTTGTTGTTATATGGAACCACAACAACAGTTCTGGTAGCATAAAAGTGCAGATAGAACTCTTCCCGGCCATCATGTAACTGTATCAACCATAATTCTCACTGACGATGCCCCATTCAACAAGGGCGAAACGCGTCTGAATAAAACCAGTTGCTAATAGACGGTGTTTTCATTTACAATTGTTTAGCAAACAACTGCGGAAGGATGACCAATTTATCATATATTATAGAATACAGTATTAAATTTATGTTTGTTTGTAAATAGAAATGGTTGCCAAGCTTTGATTCCAGTTCATATTCATTGTTTGTTTATAACACAGCCGTCGGTATTCGAGGCCGAATACTTTTCAGAGTCCCATACATAAAGACAGCCAGGTATCTGCATTCACTTTGTAAGGTCTGGCGTTTGACTGGATTAATTCCTAATTGTCTTTTTAAGTATATTGCTACACATCATTTAGTTAGTAATCAACTGGCTGTAGAAGTTGGCAGGATTCACCAAAACATGCGGTTAGATTTACGAACGTACCACTACGCAAATATTAAATTATGAGATATTTGGATTAATAAGTCGAAACGATTATTCTTGATATCGAACATCTTAACATTCAATAACACTACTTATTTTCGTAACTTGATACTCAATATATTTATCGGTCTCACAATAATGACATAGAGTTTCTTTTTTCCTTTATCAAGCCATAGATCATATTTTACAGAGAACTAAGAGAAACAACACAGATAATACTCACTACATTAGCAGTTCGATAATCATTATTACAACATCTGTACGTGGGGTGCAATGGGAGGGTCAATAAACTACGTGGCTCGGTCAGAGGGAGGGAGGGGTCGACTGGATAGCTACGCTGGGCTACATGGGAGGGAGAAGAGGGGGGGAGGGGGAGTCCGAGCCACGCCACGTAGCTTTTCATTCATATTATTTGTCACAGATAGAGTAAGGTACATAACACACAACAGCATGTGAATATTTATTTCCGTCATTTAACTATCTCCGTATGTAATATACGATAGTCTGACAAGAGAAAACAGTACAAAATGTCTTTTGGAATAAATACGGAATAAAGCTACACGCCAAGCGAGTGGGGAGGGGGGGATGGATAGAGGCCTACGTGGAGGGAGGCGGAGTTCACAGGAGGCCAAAATGGAGTTGCGTAGCTTATGGACGCTCCCAATACTGTAACATTACAACTTGTACTTTCTTTTAGACTATGGATTTTATGCAGACGAAACCGTACGAAACTATTAGCTTTTTGTATGTTCTGTTTTTAGAAATGTCATGACAAAATCATGCTCAGCATTAGGGTAGATTTCAGATGACAGTATAGTATTGTTCCATGTTCGTGGGTTTCCCCAGCCAAGACGATAGTATCGGCATCTCTCCCCACGTGGGCGTGACGCCGGCAATAATTATCGCCACCGACGGAGCCTCACGCACTGCCTGCAGCTAGCAGCGTCGTCCCACGCTGTCCGGAGTCAGCAGGTGCGCGTACAGTGGTAAT
Organism: Vandiemenella viatica; assembly: GCA_031002005.1. Taxonomy (NCBI): domain Eukaryota; kingdom Metazoa; phylum Arthropoda; class Insecta; order Orthoptera; family Morabidae; genus Vandiemenella; species Vandiemenella viatica. Next base: position 150,245,885 of record JARYHS010011408.1, read on the forward strand.
TGTCGCTGTCGGGCCCGGACCTACTTGTTTATTGCCGTGATGCAACAGTCCCAGCGACACGGAGCGCCGGCGGAACAATTTCACGCTGTAGTTTATAGCGGTATAGTAGTTCAAGGGCTAATGTGCATGATTATGGAGCAGTAGATCCGCAGTCCGAATCCGGGTCAGATTATTTTTTATTTTTTATTTTTTTTTTTGTGGGGGGGGGGGGGGGGGCTCTTAAACAAACCTACATTTCCAGTACAGCATTCTATTGTTTATATGAGGAACGTAAAGTCAGTCTCTAGTTCGGACTCAACGTAGAATTGTTGGCCCGTTTAGCCGCTAAAACCACAGCGCTACGTAAAATGATACAAGTTGAGCAATTCTTTGTTAATATCCGACAGCGGTTTTAATTTTACTTCCCTTGTTAAATACCTTTCATTTTTGCCTGATTAAAAACACTTATTTCAACTTTTTTTTTACTTTTTTAGAAATGGTTCAATATTGTCAGTAGACTTTTTTTAAAAAAAAAAATACTGCAATTTTAAATATTCAAGCGCAACATTTATCTGATTTCAGTTATAACGTGATGCACTCGAATCTGTTACTAGAATTCCATAGTACAGAAAGGGTAAGCAATTATCGTAGGTAATTATTCTGCAGTTGCTTGATGAAATAATAAATTATTATTTAATAAATATACTATCGCAGCTTTGGTTGAATTTCATTTACTCTCGGAACCTTTTCGCCTCTCTTCAGAGTTAATTGTAATTGTTTTGGTTTTTAAAACCTGGTACAGAAAAGATTTTGTTTAAATATACTGTAATTATTCTTATATTTAGGTGTTGTAAAGTAACTTACATCTGTATTTCCGTCATAAGGTGTGGTGGTTTGTTAACTGTGTCCACAACCAGAACGCATCTTGCAATATTGTATATAATTATTCTAACTGTCAGCAGCTGAATGAAACCTTATAACCTCTCCGATTACATATGATATTGCAAGGACCACGCTGTTTGAGGAATCGACCAACTATCACTACTCACGACGGAAAAGTAAATGTAAATTAGCAGTAAATGTAGTATACATAAACAAAACCTTCCTGAACGAAAATTTAAAAATCTAAAACGTACATGTATTACAGAAAAACAGTGAACGCTGAAGATACAACGACGAGAAGGAAAACGCATCCGAAAATAAATAAGATCCGACAACAGCTGCAGTGGCATATTTATTAAATAATAATTAATTATATTTTGATAGTATTTTTTCTATTGCGGTTCGAGAGTTAGTGGTTCAGAGCATAAAAATATAAAATTCGTTGTGCACTATGAACTAAATAAAGTTTTTGAACGTTGGACTCGTCTTTAAAACTGGAAACTCATTTTTTACAGCATGCTACTTTTTCTTTATCCTTGTTTGATATCACATTCTTATTAAGAATATCTAGAATTACCGTCCCTTATTAAAAGAGTTTAATACTTTAAATAGTGAAATACATCTATGTTGTAGGGAGGAAGCTAAATGTGACCAACCATCGCGAGCCATGTAAGATTTATTTGAAGTTTGGAATTTTTGATGAAGAAGTTTAACTAACAGTTTCTCTGCTATCCATTAATCTAGGCACACGCAATTCTTTGTTCGAATCCCCGTCCGGGCATCCAGATTTGGGTTTTCCATGGTTTCCCCAAATCACTCCAGGCGAATGCCGGGATGCTTCCTTCAAAAAGGCCATGGCCGAATTCCTTCCCATTCCTTGCCCCCATCCTTTCCCGTCTCTAAAGACCACGTTGTTAAAAAGGGACGTTAAACTGTTACAAAAAAAAAAAAAAAAAAAAAAAAAAAAAAAAACGCAATTCTTTATGGTAATTATAATGTAAGTGTAGCGTTTATTGCATGGTTGACTATCAAATTTCATTTGATAAATCAATTAATGGAGGAGAGAAAGGAAAATTAATTTTTTTAACCTACTTTGTTCCACCAAGAAATTAAAATAAGTGAAAGCATCGAAAGGAATACACTCTAATACACATTTCGTCGAAGTAAGCCAAGATACATTTTCATAAACAAAATGATGTTTAAAAAAAATGTGTAAGAGAATTTTCGTCTACCGATTTAATATGTCAGTTAAGTGGAGCCATTCATTCATCAAGCCGTAATAAAAGATCAAAGGAAATAGCCTATTTATTTCTGTACACACCACAGAGTTTAATTTATTTAAGGGATTGTTAAGACTTTATTATCTTAGCGTAAATAACATTTGAAAAGTTGTATTCTTCTCGAGGTATTTTACGAGTATTAATTACATTAGTAAGTCAGTGAGTTTATCAAAAAGATAAAATATTTTCATTTTTTTGTTGGAGCGTTCGTTGTTAATCAATCAGCAGAAAATTCGACCTGACTCTCACCCTCTGAATGGTCAGGAACCATACTTCTAAGTAACATTTGCACGAAATAAGTTGATTGAATTATCAAAGGTAGATACGATAAGTATCTCGAAATAAATAATTACACCATGCCTTGTCAGTAACGAGGATGTTGAAATGAAGCTCTTGTAATGCAGTGCAGTGCTGTAGCGTTTTGACATGGTTCAGATGAAAGAGGTCGGCCGAAAAGACTGCACAGCAGACAGACCAGACAATCAGTCAGTGTCTGGGAAGGGCGCCCCTCCCACCGGATAATGGATTCCGTCCTACAAATTCACTCCGCCGCTAACAGACAGTGCTGTTTAGCACTTGTGATGCCGGATCCAGGCTGTGCTTTAAGTTTCTTCATTCCTAATCAGTGCTGAAGTTAAGAGAAACCTGTATCTCAATTACGAAAAGATGATACATTTTTACGTCAAATTAAAGAATGTGTGGTATTTCACGACCTATTAAACAGCCTGTAAAAATCATAGACGCAGATGGCTTCAGCTCAGAAAGTTGGCATCCAGTACAATTATCTGTAACGTATGATTATTTTCAACAGTTTGCTGTACGGGATTTCACGTAATTAATCGCACCTATGTCAGCTTTCCGAGTGTCAACAAGTTTCAAAGCACAGAATCACTAATACATAGGCATAAATGTTATCAAATAGATTTCTGAGGTGTTTATTAAAATGATCCAAAAAGTACCTTAATTTGCGAAGAAATCGGGCAGTTACAGATACATTCCTGTTGTTTGTCGAAGAAAATGTACTTCATCTTTCAGAATGAGGAGTGAACAGGAATAGTATAAGAATACAAAACATTGTATTCTAGTCAGACTATGATAGTGACTGGAAATGATGATGATGACTGATCGGTTATCTTAAATTTACTGTTTGAGTCAACATATCGACTTAGTAGCAAATTATCACAGTATTACGTTATCAGTTGAAACGGAATCTACTTTTTCATTTGGCTGTCGGTTCAAATGATTGGTGAAACCAGCGCACGCACGTCCTGAACTCCTGACTTCTGGCAAATGAAGCCCACGGCCATCACCAGATTTCGCTACTTCATTCATGCTGGTAAATAATTTCCTCAAAAACAAATTTAGCTTTTCTTTTCATATACTATCGTACAGTAAAATTGTATGTTATGTTATGTAGGTACATAAATTGTTCTCGGTTACTAAAAGTGACCATTTACTATAATAAAGGATAATTATATCGTTGGAACGAACAGCACGTATTTTTACATTTAAACTGTCGATCATTAAAACTACATATGCAATGTTGTTGAAGGCCATTTTTCCGCAGTTGCTCAGTAAATTAATTCATAAAATAACGCCAATGCAACTGTATTATGTAGGTTTATTGCCGTACGCGTTTCGCCTCTCCTCGATGCATCATCAGCGACGAATCTAAAGTTTACATTTGATTTACAAACTTATTTGACATAACGCTAAATTTATACATTTTCTTATTATTTACACTTACTATTTACATTAGTGGATTTCAGGATAGTAACCACACATCTTTGCTTTCTCTCCAAAGCATGTTTCAATTACAGCCATTTGTCTTTGCTGTTGTGTACACGATATAAACATTGCGTCTTCTACAATTCGCTTGTTTTCGGTGGCCATCTTATTTTCTTACTGTCAAAGGTGGTGATGCGCTGACGGCGCCGGATTTGAATTTGCGTGGGAGATTTTATATCTAATTATAACCCTACAATATAGAAATAAACCTAACAAATACATACACCCACACACTTACATATAATTAGATATAAAATCTCCCACGCAAATTCAAATCCGGCGCCGTCAGTGCATCACCACCTTTGACAGTAAGAAAATAAGATGGCCACCGAAAACAAGCGAATTGTAGAAGACGCAATGTTTATATCGTGTACACAACAGCAAAGACAAATGGCTGTAATTGAAACATGCTTTGGAGAGAAAGCAAAGATGTGTGGTTACTATCCTGAAATCCACTAATGTAAATAGTAAGTGTAAATAATAAGAAAATGTATAAATTTAGCGTTATGTCAAATAAGTTTGTAAATCAAATGTAAACTTTAAAATAGATTCGTCGCTGATGATGCATCGAGGAGAGGCGAAACGCGTACGGCAATAAACCTACATAATACAGTTGCATTGGCGTTATTTTATGAATTAAAACTACATATATTAAGAAAAAATTATTTAGATTCGAACCTGAGCCTAAAATAATAAAATATGCCATTGTTTAATACTGAGTGTCTAATTGGTGAACACATTTACTCTCAGGGAGTTAATACGCTTATATTTGCCCAGTATAACATCCAAACCACGCAAGATAATCTTAGAATCATACATAGGTAATTTTATTGAGTGATATATAGTAGTTCCTAGCCGAAACTCTCTAAGAATAGTGTAATATTCACAGGTGTAATATCATGATGCATGTGTTGCTAGAGAAGAGTTCCGTACATTTTGACCCATATTTTTTTACACTAAGCCGCAGCACTTCGAAACAGAATGCCTGGTTAATTGTTTGACTTATTTAGGTTATTTTTCCGTGTTCGACTAGTTATTGGCCTCCCTAATATCTCATTATCAGTCATTTATTTTCTCCTTTCAGCATGTCATTTAATCCATTTTTGCATCTCTGTCTTCATGGTATTCTCCCTGTACATTTCACTAAAATTTCCTGTATTTCACTTACACACTTATGCAGTTTCAGTGTTCATATTTAATGGGTCTTTTTCTTCTCTTTCTCTAATTCCAGTATGCCTACCAGCATCTATCCATTACGTGTCAGTTCAAACACTGGCTTTGACAATATTATGAAATCTTTCAAAGCAGCTTACTTACTCCCCAGCGAACTTAAATTCCCGGTCCATGTGTGCGTGCAATATTTTTCAGCATGGTACAAACATTGGTTGTATCTTTACAAGGAAGTAAAACTATGCCAATTTGTTAAAGCTACGACATATAATACCTTACCGCTAGAACCTGATGTTTAAAATGGAATTTCAGCCACGCAACGATCACAGGAGCCTGAGAAATGAGTTACTGAACTGTCATAAATTTGCATAAGAAATCATAAAAAATGCTTTTCTTGGCTACCCATATTTATATTGAACATCTAAACCTTGATGGAGCTTATGTTGTAGTCAGTAATCAACGTGGCGCCATCTCTGGTAAAGGGCAGGTGGAATTCAGGTCACAGCGAGAGCCACCTGAAGCACGCGGGTGGTGGTGTCTATATGAACGCCACAGCGTGTGGTGTATTTCGTTGCCGCTACAAGTTTTAGCACTAATGCCGAGCGCACAAGACAGGCAGTAAAACAAGCAGAGATACGGCGACCCAGACTCATCTGGCGAGCACTATATAAGGAGCAGGCTGGGCGCATCTCCGCTTGCCTCGTAATTCAGTTGTTTCATTTTGGCAGCGAGTTGATAATCAACGCCTACCTGCAACGTTACTACTCAGGAAATCTCAGCAACAAGACGTGTCTGGTTTATTTCCGTTAGTAAATAAAATATTAGTTATCGTTTTTTTTACTCGTCACAGCCTGATTAAATAGTGACAGAACTGTATGTTAGATTCTTACGCATTTCTTTTATTCTCTACCGGAGTATGTAGGCCGTACGGGAGTGTGAATATAACGTTTTAGATTAGTTGCCAGAAAAAATACTGAAGTATCCATGATCATGATCAAGATTATAGAAATTATTTTGGGGTTTGCGGATTTCAGAAAATGCTTGGGGAACACATGAAGACTTTTTTTTTACCTATAACCTTATACCTCGTTGACTTCGAACACATCAGAGGCGGTATGGGACTGGGAACAAGAAACGGGAAGGAATTCGGCCATGGCCTTTTTGAAGGAAGCATCACGGCATTCGAATGGAGTGATTTTTTTAAACCATGGAAAACCAAAATCTGGATGCCCAAACGGGGATTCAAACCTGCATCCTCCCAAATACGAGGGATTACCCACCACTCTCGGTATGAAGACTATGCATGAAGTGGACACGGAGGACACAAAAATGAGATATCTGTATCTAGGTCGTTTCTTTAATTGAATCCTGATTAATTAATTTAGTTTTAGAAAATAAATGAGCAAGACTTTTCAAGGGCCAATTTAAATTGGAGACATTCGATATGGTAAAATCATCACATCAGAACAAAAAAATAAAAAAATGTGCTTCTGATCCACCTGCAGTAGTTCGTTCACACCTGACCGGCAAGGTGGTAACAGAACACCTGTAACGGACAGGAAGGAGAAGACTCCCTCGGTCACAGGTCGACTTATGCGACTTCCAAAACTGCATTAACCTGTTCTTCACATGAAATGAACTTCTCAGGTTCCCGAAGGTAATAAAATAGTGCCCGTCTGTACGGTGTCCGTGTACTGTACCTTAGGTCAAAGTGAGTACTCTGATTCATGATTTAACTATAGTAACAATCATTTCTAAAGTATTTCAGCATAAAAAATTTAAACAATTGCCTCCTACCATGAAAAGGTGCAAGCTCTGTCCAAAATTCTGTGGTCTTGAGGGTTCATCTTTAAGTTTGTTGTATTTCGGTGAAGACATTTTACTATTTTCATTGGTTAATGCACAAGTGTCATGTACCCGTTTCACAAGTTATTAAAGTGACGTTCCATCCAGTCACATAAACAGCTTTACTAATTAATGTAACGTTCTCGTGTGACTAGCTGATTGAGCAAGGTGTTTACACACGATATTTTGGCGTTCTGAATCTCTGTTGCCATCTTCTGCTTGTAGCGTATCGCCAGGGGGGGGGGGGGGAGAGAATTATTAATTAATTCTTAATATCTTTTACGCTATACAGGGTACTATAATTAAATGTAAATTATTCAATGAGAATTGGATGATTCTGGGATTTGAAAACTGTCACAAAAAGACATTTTAATAAAGATTTTCACAATGGCATCTACAAATCTGAGCGTATTTACCATTACGTTAATAAACAAGAGGTTTTGCAACTTTCTAAGCAACGCTCAGACGTACAATGAGCCCTTTAAATGCAAGCAAACAAGTATAGTTGTACTTTAAAAATCTCACAATTATTCTAATACAAAGTATGTTACCAGTTATGATGATGGCAAACAATAATGAATTTTAATAGGTTGGGACGCCACGAATGATTAACCTGCATTCGACAGTTACACAGTCTAGCTCAGTGGTTTATCAGATCAGAGCAAGGATCTTTATCTCAGATGCGCTTACGGGTACAGTTTCACGGAAGTTGCAGGCTGAATGGCTTCGAAGAAACACATTACCGTTCCACGGCAGGTAGCGCTGAGCGTCGTAACTGGCCACGCCAGCAATATGCGGCAAGTCGCAAGTCAGAAGTGCGCCTCAGATGGTCTCCAGGACACAAGTCCGCCCAGCACACATGGACCGCAAGTCACCAGTGACTTGTCTGGGCTCCCAACTGGAGGGAAGTCAGGCAGGAAGTGTCTCGTCTTTTTCTGCCACCACGGAGGTAAACTCTGACTCCGCCTCTTGTGGCTCGAAGACGACATAGAACATAAAATTCCCCGAATCTTAGTACTATGTTCACTGTGATTGGCTGACCATCTGACGTCATGTGAATCTGTGCTTCTCTTCGCCGCGTTAAGTCTCGGCAATCTTCGAGAGCCGATGCCTCCTTCGGGAGGAAGGAATTCTGTTTACCGCCGGCCCGAGAGAAACCCCTAATCCTCTTACCACTCTGTCAAAAAGGCGCCAGCCCGTCTGCCCTTCACTGAAGCGTAAAATCCTTGCCTCTTATCCTTTCAAACGCATCTTTCGAACATGCAGTGGACATCCCAAGAAATGGAAAAATATTCTATTCCTTTACTTTATATACAATAAAAAGTTATATGTAACAGGGAGCTTAGCGAATCGTTACATGCTCAAATATATAATTTTTCCTTAGCAGCTTAGCTTCTTGGAGGGAATAGAAGGGTGCGATTAATAATTCTTACAACACATTTCTCTTTTCGAAAAATATTAAATTGTTGGTTTTTTGAACAATGTATACATAATGTTAGACGCTGATGTGTTTAGATAGTTCTGGATATATTAACTGTCTTTCTAATAAATACTTAAGGCTACAACGATTAAGACAGAAGTTCTTCAAACAAACACTGTGACAACGTTTAAAATGGCAAATGTTGCAGATTTCAGATCGAATTAATGCTGATTATATGCATATTTCAGCAGTAATGGTTTTGTATATCTGCTAATACGCTAAAGGATATGATGGAGTGTAATGTCATTTATCTTGTTATCTGCAAAAGTAGTACATAATTGAGCTAATGTAAAAGATTTTTTAGCGAAATATATTATCATGCAGATTACAAGTAACAATATTTTCAAAATTCTAGGAGTCAATAATGTATTACTTTAAGAAAACGGAATGTATTTAACTATTCGAAAAGTTCTCGACCCCAACCATAGCCTTTGCTGTCTATGCTAATGACATACAGTGAAACGTGGAATTTCACAATAATACGACGACCATCACTAGGGAGACAAATAGACGTTTTCTGAGACTTTGAATAATTTGTTTATCATTAATTCATAGAACTGGCATCCCTATCTCCGGAAGGGGTTGAGATTTTTTTTTAACAGGATAATAAGTAAAGAGTATTTTTCCCGTCTGTCGCAACAGTTCTGAATATTTTCCCAGTGAAAGTAAAAGCTAAAAACAAATACATAAACCGATAAATAGTGAATTGTATCATGAATGTGTACTTTTTAAATTCTAAATGGGAATAACAAGCGACATGATAATGATGCATGAATTCAGGATTTTTGCAATTAATTCTCTTTGACGTTATTTACTAAACGAAATTTTCCAGTTGTCCAGTTTCATGAAAGTTTATCAGCCTAATGAATTCCATTTGGTGTGAATAGCTGATTTAACAGAAGAGATATCAGATGAAACATTAAATTTAATACAGCAATTTTGAGGTCTTCAGTCCTACGGGGTAACTTTGTTAAAAACCAGCAAAGAATTTAAACTCTGACCGTTCTTCGGTAATCTGGTTACTATGTCATATTTGATGCGTTAGTAGGCTGCAAGTTTTCCTAACTAAATTTAATCTCCTGCTTCTCCCGTTACATAATTTCTCATTTTAAAATTTTTTGAGTCCTAGGGTTTTCATTTTTGAAGCGACATATGCCATTTGTTTATGTTTCTTTTAAATTCCTTTTCAGTTGTTTGACTCACGATTTATCCTTTATATCTCTACACCTACTTGCTTTATGAACTAGGAGCACAATATGATCAGCAAAGAGTAGCGTACAGATTCATTATCTCTAAGCTTTCGTTCCACAATCAAATTTTCATTTCAATTGGTTGAACGTTTCATTTAATTTAAAGCTGAATACCAGCTGAGATAAAATACGTCACAGCGACAGCTTCCGTTCAACTGACAGTTGTCACTCATTGTTTCGAGCTTTACTCAAGTGATTTTCTAACGAATTTTAAATAATTAGAGATAAATAATTGTCCATACTCTATCTGAAGCATTACTTTACAGGCTTAATATTCCCGTCATTTCCTATAAGCGTATTTTTAAACAGTATTTTACGATCTCAAATATTTAATTTATACAGTTTACACTAAGTACATTGGACTGCACATATAAACAATATACAATTATTTAATTTGTTCCTTATCGGAATTTAAATTGACAAATTAATTTACAGGAAAATGTCGTGGTTAAATTTCCCGTTCATGTGAAACAACGACGACTGTAATTATGAATGATAATCACCCTCATGAACCCTTGGCTCACGCTGTTACTGTTTCCAACAAACAGAAAGAAAAACCAACATAACTTTGCAAAATGTTGGAGTGGCTTTGAATATCTTAAACGTGTTTTTCGGAGTATTACGGATGATTTCAGCAATATGTTATTTTTTATTTATAAAGCTACCCAGCACCAAAGCCGGTCAGTATCCCAGGATTACGTAGTGCGTGAGCGATAATACCGACTCCCATTACAGTATTAATTTGCCAGTAACGCTAGGAAATAGCAGATTACGTAACTGGTTCGCCGTTGAAGCCTCACATTCGCAAGCCGTATAACTATCCGATTATTCTATTTAATTTCAGCGTTTCATCAACTTGCAAAATACTTGCAAATCAGTCCACGAAATCAATAAACATCGCGAGCAGTAATCTAATGGCCCAGAATGTTCACATTTAAGCGTATTGGCAACATGGCAAACCCGCAACCGAGCCGATATAGGAGGCGCAAAATAATACCGGATCAATTAACAATATTATTCAACAATTCTAATGGGTGGCTAACCAGGGAATTTACCATTTATAATTAGGCTTAACGTAACACTTCCATATCGTACTGCTAACTCTCTTATAGTAAACTGCTTTATTGATTTCTTTATTGCTATATCGGCTAAAATATATTTGACACCTCATTTCCGAAAAGTTTTATTAATGGTGACCCATGTTTTAGGTATTTATCACGTGTTTTCTGTATTTAAATAACCAAACACTTTACAAAATATGTTTTTAAGCAAACTACAACTGCTATTCGCCACTTTATTGCATAACAGACAGGGAAAATGTTTACGTTGATTACTTCTTTATTTTTTTTATATATTGTTAAAGGTTCACTGAAATAGGGATTAGATAAATGGCATTGAAATACGATGAGAAAGCCGATAATATCCTGTAGAAAGACAAGTAATTCAAACTAATCGAGTCAACGTATTAATAGTACAACAGCAGACAGATGCACTGACAGAATTCAAGTCATAAATAGTCAACAACATTCTATGAAATAACAGCACGTAACAAACTGTTAAATCGCGAAATCAATATTTTTGAACATTCCTAGGATGGAACCTGCCAAATGCTCTTCACCACTGAGATCGAAGTGGCGTATTTTGGTCTATGTTGACCTAAACCAACACCCATTAAACAGTAGGTTGACCTATCCAAGGATGATCGAATCACAAAGTTTAGTTTCGAGAAAAAAATTCTTCACTCTACTGATTTCGGAACGTCTTGGTTCAGTACATAATGTTTTATGGAGTGGAGCTATGGACCGCACTTTGTTTATTAGGTCTCCCTGTAATAGAGATTTGTGTTCCATAATGATATGAGTTAGGAAGCACAAATTTTACCCAGAAATAACATGGTGTGGGCTAATTCTCTCGGACTTTGACGGGAATTAAACCTTTTCTTTTTACGATAAAATGTATTCACTTATTACTACAGTGCAAAGGAGTCGTGCGAACAAATCTCGTGGTTCTTGCGAAATCCATTCAATAATTTTAAACTTAGTTCAGACTAAGCACAAATTTAAGACTGGAAACATTTCCCAACTTCGTTTGCAATGCTATAAGAAGTTAAGCTTCCTGTAGTGTATTTTGCGACTTATATTTGTACTAGGATCACCAAGCACAATATATTTGGCCAGCTGTGTGGTTTCTTAAACATAACATTACTAACTTCTGAGCCCGTCAAAAATAAAGGGTTGAACTCAGTGATATGGAATTTCATTTCCACGCTGTTGCTTAGCTAAATACGATTATTAAATAAAGCTAAAACCTTGAAAAATGATGTAATATGGTTACTTATTTCTTAGTTTACGGTAACAGCGTTCTTTCTGGACAGATAATAGGCCTAAAAGAAAACATCTATAGCGACTGAATATATACAAACAAAAAGCAACTAATAATTGATAGGTTAAACGCAATACCTACTTTTCTTTCAGTGTTCTGGTGATTTATTATTTCGTGGTTGCTTAGCTAAATAAAATTCTTTTCAAACAATGACCCTAACCTCAATTTTGCAGCAACATCTCTGGCCGCGATTAGTCTGGTAACAAGGCCGACCGTGTTACGTCAGCGTTGCAGACACGCAGTGACCAATCTAGCCTTTTATATAGATAGATGGATGGTTTAAATGTCAAGTGAATTTAGTTACTATAATCCTTTTCAGTTAACCCCTTTATGACATATCTAATTTCTGACATTATTTCGTCGTTTTATAGTCATGCAACACCGAAGAAAATTAACAACAGCTACAATTATGGATGTTAACAGTTTACTCCTGTTTCTTGTTATCCGCTGACAGAAGTAAATTTCGCATTGTGATGTTACTTGGCGGTGGCAAATTAATCTTAATGACTTATTCTGCGGAATATAAAACATCCTTATCGGTAGGTCGTATACTCACATTCATCATCTGAAAAGCCTTTGCAACATGCTTTTCATAGTGTTAAAAAAAAAAAAAAAAAAAAAAAAAAAAAAAAAAAAAAAAAAAAAAAAAAAAAAAAAAACGGAATTTTATACCAAAAGAAAGATTTTATCATCACACTTTAACGTCACGGTATCTTGTTTAAAGAGATACGAAAAGACTCAAAACTATTGTAATATTATGGAAGATAAGAAAGAAGTGTGTATTCAGCTGACAGAATAAGTTTTCTACTTCACACATTCTTATAGTAACCTTCTTAAGGATCTTACAGGTATGACGAAGTTTCAAAGATTTGTATGTCACCCCAAAATACAAGAACAGTGAGATTTTTATTCATTCTTGGGACAGTGGTGTACAAATAGTAATCGCAGAAAACTGTACCAGGAAACTGAGGTGAAGGCCGGGTTAATGGTCTGTGAAAAAAGATTCGAACCGGTACCTTTGGGTCTTCCGTTGGACGTTTTAAACCACTGTGCAACCAGGCCGCTGTCTTTATTTACCAAAACTGAAAGTGGAATTGTATAAACTACAAAACATGAAATCAATGCAGATGTCTTTTACTCATCGTAAAAATGTGTAAGAAGTAAATCATTAATATAGCAATGCGTATATTATTACTATTATTATTAGATAAATATGTAAGTTTTCGCGGTGGAAGTACAGTATAAAATCTTCTCGGGTTTCAAGCCGCGTCAAAACTGAATTGTCTGGCGACGTTTCGGAAGCCACTGTGTTAAGTAAGGGGACGTCTATAAATTACGTGAGGGAAATAGGGGGATCTCACCAAGGGGGGGGGGGGGGGTATTTGAACGGAAATCTCACGTGAGATTTTTAATTTCGTAGGACTGTAGAGCTAAAAAAAAAAAAAGGTCTACAATTGACGCCAAAGTCGATTTTAGGTTTTTTTTCTAGGGGGGGTTTCACGGACCAGATCTCACCACAGGGGGGGGGGGGGGGGGAAGGGTCCGGAAATCCGGAAAATCACCTCACGTAATTTATGGATGCCCACTTACTTAACACAGTGGCTTCCGAAACGTCGCCAAACAATTCAATTTTGAAGTGGCTTGAAACTCGAGAAGTTTTTGTACAGTATTTCCGCCGCGAAAACGTACATATTTATCTAATAATAATAATATACGAATTGCTATATTATTGCTTTACTTTCTACACCTTTTTACGATGGCTAAAAGGCATCTGCATTGACAATGCAATCGAAGCAAGCTTCTGAAACGTCACCAGGCGATTCAATTTTGACGCATCTTGAAACCCGAGAAGTTTTTGTACATTATTATTGTTATTATTATTTGCGAATGGATGCCATTGGATCAAAGATAGCCTCTATATTCATCATGGCTTGTAATTGTCCAGTATTTGCACTGCTTTAGTTAAAACTAGGCATTATGAGTTAAGCGTTGCCAACTGTCTGCGAATCTTGTAACTTATTATGTTCGCTATGATACGTGTATTATTGTTTGCGAAGTACGTAATTTATGAGGCTGAGATTGGAGATCGTCCCAGCAATCGCCTAAGTAGTTTCGGAAAACTTGGTCCATCAGACTGGCGGGTAATTAAGTGTTTGTGTTTTATGTCTTTGTGGGAGTTATTTTAACGTACTTTCGGATAATTTTTTTTAAGAAATAAGTTATTAAAATTAAACGGATCAGTATGATAAAATATATAAAGATGAAATGTTTTGAAGGTTTTCTGGTTGGTTGTAAGCCTTAGAACTCATCAATTTTGACTTCACTGTATCCAGTAAATAATTGCTCAAGATCTCTGTCCAGAATGAAAGCGTTGAACCCTAACGCAAGGTGCTCCAAATGAAGACGTTCCGTCCCGAGGCTCTAAATGTGGAGCTGAGGCAATAGCAGTACTGCCTATCGTATAACCCGTAGCAACATTCCCCTCCGGGGTCAGTCGGTAGTTTCAGCTTCGCCCCAGCGAATTCGCGATGCCCAGTAATGGCGTCAGATTACCGTCATAAACGGCGGACACCTCTGCCTACACCTGCGCAGCCAGGGTTCACGGTCGGTAATGCCCTGCTCGCCAACAACATGTTTCACCGGCTCGTTATGTTCCTTCGCTTCCTATTAGTGCCGTTGTTTACTATCATTTTTGGCTGTAAATCACTTTTTGTTACAGTTACAGTCTGGCACTGTTCGCAGTGTGTGTAATATCGCGTTTACACAAGTGTAATACTTCAAGAGTTCTCTCTTGTTTCTTCGAAATAAGGCTAAATTATGCTACACTATGAGGGACTAACAAGTGATGTGTAAGGTATAAGCATGTAGACGTGTGTGTATAGTTACATATGAAGATACAGGTAGTGCAAGTGAAAGAGCATGGTGGGTAAGTGGTAACGCTCTGGCCTCACATTCGGGAGGACGCGGGCAATAATTGCCGTCCTGGCATCCAGATTTGGGTTTTCCATGGTTTCCCCAAATCACTCCAGGCGAATGCCGGGATGCCTCATTCAAAAGCCCGTGGCGGAATTCCTTCATGCCATTCTTCCCCGCCTCTAAGATCTCGAAGTCGACGACGCGAAAAACCATACCCAGAAAAATAGTATTAAGAGATATAGTGAAAAAAAAAACAAAAAAAAACGAAGCTCATAGAGTTCATTTTCACATAAACCATTACATAAAGACGAAGTAAAGTAACTATAATTCGCTAGTAGTAAGCTGTAATAGCTGATATAACGCGTCGCACCAAATATTTCTCACTATTCTAAATCAACAGTGTTAAAAACAGAATGGTCTGGTTTTACGCCTCACCGACGTCAAGGTAATTAGATTCCGAAAAGGAATGGGGACAAGGAATAGGAAGGAGTTTACCATGGTCTTTGGAAGGAACCATTCCGGTAATCGTCTGAAATGATTTTGAGAAACTATGGGAAATCTAAATCTGGCTGCCCGGACGGGGATTCGAACCCGCAACTTCCCGAATGCCAGGCCAGTGCTTTATCACTCAGCCACAACGATTAGAAAAACAAAATAGTGAAGTTCTTTCTATCCGGTCTTGGGAAATTAAAATGTATCGAAATCTAATTGGGAATGTATATTCTAGGAATTCCAGTAAATAAAAAATATGGATTGACTGCGTGAAAATCATAATGTGCTAGTAATATCTTCAAAAATTTACAAAATTTATTAAATATTACAAAAAATTGAAAGTATGTGAAAAACTGACAAACTGAATTGAATCGTATAATGTTACTAGAAAACCGTCACCTACTGCTTTATTTCTCATATAATGTTAAGTAATACCTAAGTTGTCGTGTTTTCACTTTTCCAACCTGCAATAGGTTAACAAATCCATACAGCAAATGTTGACATTTGTAGGAACTAGTATAATCACTTGCGTCGTAAATTAAGTGTTACGTGAAATCCCTTAATGGAAACGGCATGAACTATTAACACTATTAAATATTGAATTTCTTGTAATGTAATAAAGATGTTTGTTTAACACATGGAGCTTCAAATTGAAAATTTATTATTTAAAAGCATGTAAGCCGATTTTACGTTTGGACTTTTTCTCCCTAGATTTAAACAACTGCAGATTAATTAGTTTTCATTAAATGACTGTCCATCTTATATTCTCTTTATTATCCCTTCGATCTTGTCTCATATTCAGTTCATCACTCAGAACATATAACGAATAATTCTCATCGAAATGTATCTTCTTTTTATTTTGCCGGATGCTTTTTGTCTTCTTTTTCTGAAGTTTTATGTTTTCGTATTGACAGTACATTTCCAATATATTGTCAGATTGAGGATAAAATTTTAAAGAGTAATATCACAAATTTAAATTAATATCTAAATTTTAATAACTATTTAAATAACAAAAATTGAATTGCAGTATAGGCGTCTTTTTTTAATCCTTGTTTAACATTGATATCAAAAACAATCTCCTGGGTTACAGTTCTGTAGTGGACACTATACTGTGCTGAGCACTACACTGTTTTTTTTTTTTCAAGTTTTATGTTATTTCTGTTTCTCATCACAGTAGGCCTATACAAATTGTTTAATTTATCGGACCACTTGTGCTGTGGCACTTTCGAAAATTTTTAAAGCATTTTATTTTGATGTACCTTTTCTGTTTTGTTGTTACTAGAGATTCATGTAGGATGGGAAGTGTATTCTTTGTTTCGTCTTCCGTTGTGTGTAATGTCTGATTAGTTTTGTTTATCCATTCGTTTAGTAAATATTTTATACTGTAGTGATGTCAAAGGCGGAAAGCATTAGTTAAATAAAAAACACATAATAAACGAAGACACAAAGCTAACTAACTGAACACTGCTCAAACTCCAAGCAAAGTGAAAGAACGTATACTGTGGCTTTACCAGCAAGTATGCACATAAGCACAGCAGAATAACATAAACTGAAGCACGTAGACAAGTTTTGCAAAAGCGAAACTTCCAGTCAGTTGAGTACAGTACCTACGTTGTTCGATGAGATTGTTTACTGTACCGGAATATCATTTACATCATCAAACGAATCTGATGCCGAGATTGGAGCTTATGAATTAGACATTATTAAGAAAAATAAATAAATATGAAATTTTACCGTTACAGTAGCACTGCAGATATGGTTTCTGGGAGGTCTTGTAAGTTTAGAAAATTTTCGCTAGTTTCAGTAACGATACTTTTTCTTCCAATTTCAGTTAAGTGTAAGTAGAATTTGAGTGCATAAATGCAATATCGCAGTCGTGCCTTAGCTTCCTTGTTGTAAGAAAGATATTGGATGATAGGACCTTAGATAAAGACTTGGATCGGAATTTTGGTACAGGCGATATTTGATGATTTTTATGGCACTGATGATACTATTTTTAAATCACCATTACTGGGTTTAAAACACTTCCGTTGTTCACCCTCAATAAATTCATAAGCTGCTTTCACAATACAACATTCTTGTATCGTTGTTGTTCATGCTGTTAAAGACATCATTAAAACTACAACTGAAGCAGATATTAGGTCCATACAATCGCAGTCAACAGCAGCCTTCACCCATTTCTCCATTCTATTGTGCCCAACAGTAAGCTTACAGTGTTACTAACTCCACAAACGCATGAAAAATGACAGACATGAAATAAAACAAAGATTCCATTCATATAGTTTATTTTTTAAAAAACAAGGTAACCTTATTACGTTAAAAGATCCATAATTTCTTAGTGTATAGCAAACACTCAAAACTTAGTAGGTTAGTCTTCCAAGGTGCACGTCTCTTTGTCTATAGGCCTGAAGGTGACTTTGGAATCCAATGCGAGAAACACACAATTTACCGCAACGATGACAGGCATTCCCTGGAGGGACAGTCGAGATGCCGCCATTTTCCTCAACTGTTCATTTTCTTTCCTTCCAACTCTGCCTCTTCTCATTCACTTAACCTCAGCTATTTTCTTCAAATAACGGGGTTCCATGATGGGCTAATGTCCTCCGGGATGAGCGTTCAAGGCAGAGGTTTCACAATTGTTATGGTTAATGTGGCACATTTCCATGCTAGCCTGGCCTGTCCAACACTGACACCTGTCCTAGCTTTGATGATGACACATTAGGAATATCACTTTTGCGGGCATTGACATAGTAAATGAAATGCCGGTGTTTTGATATAGGATGCTGCCACATTTTCTTGAAGCGTTACTTTCTACCGATTGTAGGATCATGTTCAGCATATTTAGAGAAGAGTTTGATTCCATTAGATTTTATATTTCAGACACCCTCGTTTCCAAATATACCATTCTAAACTTTGTCGTCCTTACATACTGTACCGTTAAAATCACTAGTACTAGTAGTAGTAACATGGTGTTAGATAGTACGCCATCCAAATATGAATAGAATTTTTCTTTGCTGTTATCATCAGCATCAAATGTGGGGCGTATGCAATGATCACTGTGACGTAGTATATACGTATTAGTCAACCAAAATCTTAACGTCATGAGGGATTCATAATATCCAGTCAGTTGAAGAAACTATTCTGTGATCTCTTAGAGCTTCAGATTTTCATTGTAAACCTCACGGCACTGATGAGGAGATTATGACGTCGACCCCAGGTTCCGCCAGTTGATTCTATTCCCGATAATTCACCCCCTCGATGCTCTGAGCTTACAAGAGTAAGCTGATTTTACCGTTCATAAAAATACATCAGCACTATCAGCAACAATGCGGGGCTAGATAAGGAGGACTAAACTTGCTCAGGCTGAAATCTAGGGCACAGCGTACCGGCGGTCCACAATAGAGATTTAGATGGCTTTCCGGAACCAAATATCTGAATCATGGATCAATTTCCAAATTTCTCATGAAAAATCAGACATTCCACAAACAAATTAACACTTAGTTGTTTAGCCTAAGATCCGGTTGCATGATTCCTACGCCCCTCTGTTATTTGACTGGAATGCAATATTTACGTATCATTATTACTAGCAGAATACGAATCTACCGGATTGTCTATCAAAATATTGCCGAGATTACTTGTTCACTTGTTTTTTTTTTAAATTAATTATAACTCATTTCAAAGAGAGAAATGTAAAGAACAGAAAATTCTTAGGGTGATGCCAGCTGTTAAACTTAGCTCACCACATCATCTGACAGACGGCGTAGTGCGCTAACTCTTACTCGCCCTAACATATCCTCAACAGCTCGCAATCCATACTTGCTGCCAGTTTTACATAGGCAACCCATACTTTTTATGTTCTTTACATGTTTCTCTTTGAAATCAATTATAATTTATTTAGAAAACAAGTGAACAATTGTTTTTGATTTTTTAAATAAATTTAATTAAAAATATTTGCGGACATATTTTCCTAACCATCCTGGCGGAATATTATTCTGTTACTAATAATGATACATAATAATTGCAATTCAATCAAAAAGCATATGGATGTAGAAATCATTCAGCCGGATCTTGGACCATATGAACATAGTATTATCCAGAGAGATGACGAAATTTGAGTTCCCTTGTTAAATGCGGAAGCCAAGTGTAAAATGTCGGTAAGGAACGGATTATGCCGGACTTCCCATGAATGGAAGATAAACGTAGCTTGAACCAAGTTCATTTAGGGTTCCAAACTCTAATGACAGCCACAAATACGGTTTAAATCAGGTGGTAGTAAATAATAATACATTTTAGGTTCGATAACGTATTCAGCTCTACGGCCACCGAAGCAACATCATTCACTCGAGACGCAAGTGCAACCGTCCTTCATGTGTCACACACATGAAGATACTATATACTGCGAACTAACAGCCATTCTATCAAAGCAACCTCCAAATAATTTCTGCCTGTTTCGCTCGTAACTTACACAGTGTATCAAATGTAAGGACTTTGTGATATGGTTGATAATAGAGATGAAATTCAAGTTCTTAGTAGACAGACTTGTAAACAAATAGTATAAATCTGAAAATTTTAACGGCTGCTCATTTTACAATGGAAAAAATATTTTAATACTCTTTTTTAACGAAAATCTACTCCTGTTACCCTTTTTTTTTACTGGACTTCCCCAGATTTTAATTTCATTTTTTTTAATATTATATTTCGTTTGGGTTTACGAAATACATAAAAATAGCAAATTTACAGATTTATTTTTATTGCCTTTACCAGCTATAGGTCTGTGGCAATTGGCTGTCATTGGAGTGATACAACAGATCTCCGTGTCCTCGTGCACAGAACCCACAGGAAAAATAAACTACCAACGATTTATCAGAGAGGAGTTACAAATGAAACACGTTCTTTAAAACAAAAGGAGATACTGAATCTGCCTTATGAGAAGGATTGCTGCAATACTTGATCTTCTGAGTCCTACATAGTGCACAATCTAAACCATTATTCAATAAATCGAATTCTGTAACTCGAGTGCTCATCAAGAAATTTATAAAGGAAAATTCCTGTGTATAGTTCTTATTTATATAGACTTGTATTGTAAATAATATATATTTTCTCCAAGTCTAAGATGTTGATTTCCCAGTTCAAAAAAGCGTAAGAGGATTTATTATTATTATTTGGCGACCACAGATTTGTTCAAAATTCTTGTGTTAGATCCGCCACATAGGAACCGGGCGTTTGCTAAAACGGGATTAGTTGGTTCGATTCCAAATGATGGCAGAAATGTTCATCATCATGTCTTGACCAGCAGGGTAGGGGAGAGGGTGGTGCACAGGATTCGTAATCACCACATCATATACCAAAGTCCTAGGTTAAGTGATAAAACTCTCTGCAGTGCGCGAATTGTGAAGTCGTGCGGCACCGTTGATGGCGATTCGTCCGTGTGGCGATAGCCCACATCAATAAATCATTCCATCATATCAGGTTTTATTTCCTTGAATGCAGTTACATCATAGCAGCACGAAAGGAAAACTTCCCCAAGAATTCCAAAGATATACACAATCTTGATGGCGCATAAACTTGGCAACAAAATAGAAAATAAATACCAGGATATTAACTGGAAAAACGTGTGGAGAAACATTTTCAATAGTACAATTCCATCTGATAACCAAACCCTGTGGTACAAAGTAGTCAGCGAGACCCTGGCTACCAACGAGAAGCTACACCGCATACATCTTAAGGCAATCGATAGATGTGACACTTGTGGGAACACAGATACCCTTATACACCGTTTTTCTTGTGGAAAAGCGGAATCAATTTGGATGTGGACAAAACATGTGGCAGCGTATATTTTACAAGAACCGCCCGGGGAAGTACTAGCTACAATTCTAGCAAAGCCGGATATAAAGATTACCCCTCCAGAAAAACACAATTGTTTAGTATGGATCCTAAGTCAGTCAATGCAGGATATATTGCAGAAGACTTCCCAGAATTTGGAAGAATACCTGACTACGCTCAAAATAAAAGTATGAAGCCTAAAGAAAACGGCGAAATATAAAATTAAGTTCGGGGGCTATCTGGATGAGATACTCAAAGACAAAAAGAACACCAGCAAAGTTTCTCGACCAATGAATGACAAGGAAAGGGCTGCAGTTTGTTGATTCGCCATGACTTCGGAAGAGGGAGAGAAACAAGAGATGACCAGCGGATGAAGGTTCTGGTTTCGAGACGCCTGTTCGGGCTTGGTGGACATTGGTTAAGAATAATGGTGGTGTGTGTTAATAACGAAAAGGGGAATGAACTGTTGTTGTTAATTTCTCGATTGAGTGTTTATGCTGGTTTTCATGTGTATGTTTTAATAAAGTTTAGTTTGAAAAAAAAATGGGGACATAGGCCCCCCCCCCCCCCCCCCCCCCCGGTGTGTTTCTGAATGTTAGGCCTAAATAGAAAGTACGCGGTTTCTCCATCTCCTTTCTTTAATCGTCTTAATTACAACACAAACAAAGCTCTACACTGAACACACACAATCATACACACAATAATACTTTCACCTTGGCGAAGGCAATGAGAAAGAA
Source organism: Vandiemenella viatica (assembly GCA_031002005.1). Taxonomy (NCBI): domain Eukaryota; kingdom Metazoa; phylum Arthropoda; class Insecta; order Orthoptera; family Morabidae; genus Vandiemenella; species Vandiemenella viatica. The sequence continues at coordinate 150,267,909 of JARYHS010011408.1, forward strand.
ACACACTTCACCTATTACTATACAAAGGTAATAGCCTCCACAGTAAAAGCCTACGCTCCTTGACTTCACTGATACGAAGGTAGCCGTACATACGGAAGTTTCGGATCAGAATACGTACGCACTGCTCGTTACGTGTTACCCTGTTGGCCTATCGTTAACAATCGTAGCATAAACAGTGAGCAACCAGGGAGCAGACAGTCAACAAACATATCCACTAAGGGCAATATTCATTTCATAACGTAAGCTTCTGTCGGTCTGATCTCTCTGAAAAACAAGTTGGAAGAGTTGCAGTGTTTCTACCGGCCACTGAAAACACCAATCGGCAGCAGCAGCTGACATAGGGTAACCTGCTCACATAACATGAACAAAATCTTAACAATGTTGCTGCTACCCATGGCCACAACTCATAAAGAAACATGAAATTATTTCTGAATGTTTAAATACACGTTTTCCTGTATATAACATTATCACAATCTCCAATTATTATGGTTATTATTATTATTATTATTGGCGAATTCTCCCAATAAATGGAATATGTTAAGCAAATGACCAAACAAGTTTTTTTTAGTTCTTCTTGTTGTTCCAGTAGGCTTTAATTCTTTTCGAGAAAGCTTGTTTGCGTTCTTCCGACCACTTTGTTCCGTATTGTTTTTGTTTTGGTTGCTCAGTTATAACTTCCCATTTATCTATTTTGCGTCTGAAGGTGTCTCTTTCTAAGATGTCTGTTGCTCCTACGTTTGCACTTTTAAGATCCTTCCGAATTCCATTCAGCCCAGGTGTTGGATTTTTAAGTGAAGTTACATAATCTATTATCTTTTTTGTCAATCGATTTTCTGGTAGCCCCTTAAGGTGACTAAAGACGTTCATTCGCCTTTTATTGATGTCAATTTCGATGTTTGAAAACTTTTCTGTTGTTTTGATTGATTGTAGTCTGTAGGTATCTTTAGTGAGTCTTGCTCCTAGAATTTTTCTCTCTACTTTTTTTTTATTTCTTCAAGGTCATGTTTTCTGTTAAGTATCAACGTTTCACTTGCATAGAGGACTATTCGCTTTATGACTGTGTTGTACTGCCGAATTTTGATCTGTCTTGACAGATTTTTTGTTGTAGAGATATTGCACTAATCATAACGCTTTTTTTACTTTTTGGACGCAATTTTGCTGCAAGATTTTCTCAAGGTCTGTCAGTTCGATGAATTCTCTGAGGTATTTAAAGTATGAGACCTTGTTGATTTTACCGTATCTTGTTCTCAAACTTGCTATTTCTGTCTTTAAACATATGAATTCAGTTTTCTGGAATGAGATTTGTAACCCTACTTTTTCAGCACATTCTTTGAGTGTCTCAAGCTGTTTGATGGCAGTTACTGTTTGTTTTATGAGTTCTAGTGTTTTTGCATTATTATTATTATTGATTTTTTGATTAATTTAAGTTACCTAAATAATTGCATAGCCCTAAATGTCTGTCACCTGTCGTATTATTTCCCGGTTTACACAGACAGTAATTTGTGTTATAGTCGGGGTAGCATAGTTAGCTTATTGTCTTTAAGAATTGGATTGTAGCATCTTTGGCAGACAACAGCTGGGTGGATTTTTACCGGTGTTCGCTGGCCGAGCGAGTGAGGGGGTTATGTTGCACCGCGTAGATAATGTCCATGATGCGAGTTAGTTCTTCACTGTAAATAAGCTACGATTTGTCAAGTCAATCGGTAATTGTGTGGATGTAATATAAGTGTGTAAAAACGTGATTCATGGAGATTAGTTCATTAAGTTAAATGGTATTTGATTAGAACAGTGCACTTTCATTTCGACTACGTAACAATACCTTCCGTATGTAGGTGGTTACATATAATTAACTGAATTATCAAAGCTGACGGCTAGCATGTGTTGATTGATGGTAAATTAGGCCATAACCATCCAAACACTCGTCGTCATCACCGGTCAGTGTTTCAGTATTAATAAGCGACATGGTTCTTCGAGGGTTGTCTTGGTAAATTACGGCAGTGGATTAACCATACTAATTAGATGGAAAGCTTAAACGATTGCTTACAATTGTTTCTTATGTACTGTAATAATAATACAGATCAGAAAATCATTATTCAGGTACAGAAAAATTAAGAAAAGAAGAAGAAATATGCAATTTAATACACACAAAACTTGTTTAAATGATTTTTCTGTTTATCAGTTTTAATTTTACTGCTTTTAACTTTACTTCAGACTTATTTTGAAAGGAACTCTATTTCACAGCGAACGTTTTAGTGGACCTACAATTGGTTTCTACAGAAAATTTGCACTGTGTTGGTTTAAATCCTACTGAAGCAGGCACATAGCAAATATTGCAATTTTAATTGCGCTTACAACTGCCATTGATAATGGTGTAATAATTCGTAATATTTGAAAGTTTAACTACTACTATTAATATTACTCCGCGATTCACTAAAAGTGTTTGGCGGAGGGTGCATTGCACCTATCAGGAAAGGTAATGGTTTGGAAGGGATATACGGGATATGGCAGCTGGCGCCCATGGGCTATTGTGAGGAACCATCCCAGCATTCGCCTGGAGCGATCTAGGGAAACCATGGAAAACCCAGATCAGGATGGCCCGAGTGCTTTATCAAAAGCTACTCCTGTCCGATTTTGTGTTTACTCGCGCGGTAATCCTTTGTATTCCACTCCCTAATCGCTCGTGGACAAAATGAATAGAGAAATGTATCGGTTCTGGCCCTGATTTCTCTTATCTTATTTTCGCGGTCATTCCGAGATATGAATGTTGCTGTTAGAAATATTTGATTGCTGTCATTCCGAAATACGTCAGTCGAGAATTTTTCAATTAGCTTCCGTCGAGAGCAACGCCTTCGGTGCTCCAGGTCTTCCCAACCTAACTCCTTCAACTGTAGGAGATTGTAACATAAGAGACGTAGACGAAGAAGGTATAAAATGGGATGAAAACTGCAGGATGAAAATCTAAGGAAATAATTGGCGGAGTAAATAGTGACAGGTTAAGTAAAATGGATATAAGTGAAGAATGGGAATGGACAGATTTAAACAGGAAATCTGACGAGTATGATACGTTAAATCAATTAGTCAAGATTATAACAAGAAACAGACTCCAAAACAGAGTGAAGAGTTACAAAGTTTAGGAAAACGAACTAGAGGAAGACTACATGGAAGCGGGAGATATGAAGATATCAGAGAGATTGGAAACAGAAAAGTGGCAAGTAGCTGGAGATAGTGAAATTGGAGGTTTGGATAGATGGAAAGAAGGAGAAATCTTGTCTACAGGATTACGGAGATGAAGGTTTCAATGTTTCAACGGTTACTTCTTTGTATCAAGGAAATTTTGGAAAAAGATTTAAGGAATCAAAACCTGGCACTCAACTTTTAACCGAAGGTCAAAATTTTCCATTATAAGATGACGTAAGATGGTTGGGTCACACAACTGTCTTCAGCTATTTGCCTGGTTGTTGTTTGCCCCATCTTCTCCCGCCTTAACGCCAGATTCGGTTACTTTAAGTACTACCCGAACAGGCATAATTGCCGGTGTTATTCCGAGGGCCGTTTTGGAAACTTAAAAAAACCAAAGGAGGGTGGCCGGTAGTAATTGTTGGCTTTGTCGGCGAGGTTCCCTGGACAGAACATTTACATGTTTATTGATACAAACAAACTACGTGCTCGGCGCTGTAGCTCACTTTAATGCGACGTAGTGAATCTGTATTTAAAAGTGTGTACCTCGTCATTAATTAGGCCACAGGCGGTATCAGAATTTAGTCGCCACCGTAAATCGTTGAGCCCGGCGTCTTGGGACTGTCCGTCCATTAATTCATGTAATCTGCTCCGAGCTGGTATACTGGCACCGTCCATCAGAAGGATATCTTTGTTCTTGTTGCTGGGACCTGGCGGTTACCCTGCGGTTAGCCAACTTCCCACACTGTTGCAGGATGTGGTTTCTATTGTGCAGCTTGCTGATTTGTTAGAATTAACGAGGAAAAATTCTACTCCTTTACGTCATTGGTGAACCTTGAGAAAAATGTATAGTACTCTACTATTAAAACCTCCGAGCAACAATTTGGCATTTTTTTTTTTAAATTTCATTTCGTCATATCCATTATAATTTTCAAAGCGATGTAGCTTTAGTCCTCATTTAAAATGCATCCAGAATTCAGTTGAGTATTTTGCATAATCTTTCTGGTAACCCCTTAACTAATGTCAAATTGATCAGAAACCAAAATTTGCTGGTAAACGCGTCTCGCAACACAAGTAGTGGTGATATATCGACATGGCTTACATCCTTTTGCTCATTTCAAGGCTTTTTCGTTTAATTTTTAGGGACTTATAGGTCAGTATACGTTTAAATCATTACAGTCATGTGAGGACTGGGGTGTAAGGGACTGTAGGGAATATTATCGTTACCTTTTGATGTAACCTCTCCATCAATCTTCTAAGCTACGTTTGGGAAAGCGTGGAAAATTGCAATCTGAATGTCTGGTTAGGGAATTGAACCCGCGTAACTTGGAATGCCTGTCCTCAACGTTAAGCACTCACAATTTGACTTCCAACTTAAATGAGCGTACAGGTTACCTATATTGCAGTATATGCTGCACAATATCTCTACTCTCTCTAATGTGTCTCAATGGATTAAGGCTACATACATAAGCCTATGCTCATTGTTTTGCTTTAGAATAAGATCTTCTTCTTTTATATTTGATCTTCTTTTTTTAAAGGACTAGTAGGGATGTCCATATTAATACTTTATCTATTAGTTGATACGTCATCTTACCGTACATTATGATCAAATTATTTCCTTTCTTTGCATTTTATTGACGTATTCACTTTTTTAAATCGGATGTTTCACTAGAAATATTATCGTTACCCTAGTCAGGTTTAGTGGTTTCTTCTTTAATAATACATGAAGACTCAGTTGGAAGCAATTATTATGCTGAAAACATGATAAAAACTGTCGTTTATTGTTTCGTTTATCTTGGTTAAATCTGTTTGGAAGTTCGACTGATATTTAATAATAATACTTTAGTATTTAAGCACCCTACGTAGCTGTTCAATACACTCACTTATTTCATAAGTAACCTCATGAATCGATTAAACATTTTTTTTTTTTTTTTTTTTTTTTTTTTTTTTTTTTTTTTTTTACAACAAAATATGCTTACAGAGTGCAAATCGGGAAAGTAGGGGTGAAAAGCAGCATTTCAGTAGAATAATTTTCTCTGTCAAATGAATTACTAAGTATATTTGGTATTCATGTAAGAATGTTAATATTTGAGAACTGAAGTTTTCTGATCATCTATAAACTAACTTCTCACAGCCATCCTTGTCGATCAGACTTACTTTGTTCTTCTGTGGTACATTTTCTTCTTTCTCCGTCCTAGATAGCCAGACTTTTTCGTAAATTAATGTTCATTTACTTTTGAAAAACGACTAAAAAATCTATACGGATTACTTTGAAGCAATGCCAAAATTTGTTAAAACCCGTTCAATCGTTTACTTTTTTCATCAGTTTTCAGTAAACGCAATACCCATTCTAAGAAAGGTTATTTTGGTTTTGAATCTTCATGAGGAATGCTATATCATCTATCCCTGGAGAAACGTACAACAAAATCAATCTCCTGTACTTCAAACATGACGTTTCTATATCACCATTTCATGTTTTAGATTATATGATATGTATTTGTGATTTAAACAGAGTTGCATTTGCCCTTTAGGAAAATAAAAACTATGCCAGTCACTTACGGACCGTTCTGATTTAAGTAATTTTCTGTAATCTTCACAATGGTTGGATTTGATATGTGCAACCATTCCATCTTCCATTAACACAGAAAGTTAGTACCGAGCGTGGTGGGTGAACGGTTAACGTTCTAGCTTCGCATTCGGAGGACGCCGGTTCGAATCCCCGTCCGGACATCCAGATTTGGGTTTCCCATGTGCAACCATTCCATCTTCCATTAACATAAAAAGTTAGTACCGAGCGTGGTGGGTGAACGGTTAACGTTCTAGCCTAGCATTCGGAGGACGCCGGTTCGAATCCCCGTCCGGACATCCAGATTTGGGTTTTCCATGGTTTCCTCAAATCACCCCAGGTGAATGTCTGGATGCTTCCTTCAAAAATGCCAAGGCCGAATTCCTTCCAGTTCCTTGTCCCCAGTCCCATCCCACCTCTAATGACCTCGATATCGACGAGGCGTAAAGCCATATAAAAGTTAGTTTTCTCCATTTTGTCATATATCAGATGGTTCATTAAATGTCTTCTGAGCACTAATTGCACAATTTTTCCATAACTGTCAGGTTTGAGTACAATTTTGTAAGATATAAGCGATGACGTTTTGTACTTTTTACGAATGTACTGACCTGACTTGTGGAATACTTTCTATATTCCAGCTACTTTGTGTTTAGAAAGTCAGCAGGACGAGGCATCTAACTCGTCAGTTAGCAACGAAAGCGCCGGGGTTGGCAGGTGTGTGGAGTGGCCGTATTGGGGGTTGCTGTTTGCGTGGCGATCGGCTCATTATCTGATCGAGCGTCCACATTTGGTGGGCGCGTACCTGCCAGCCACTGTGTATGTGAGAGCTGGGGCAACACGGCAGAGATAACAGCTAGCAGTTTAGCCTCTGACTGGAGGGCAATTTCGGAAAGCAATGCTACGTGACGGGAATGGAGAGCGCGCGATATCGGCGGACTACTTTCGTGTGTGCGCGCGTTCGGAAAAGTGCTGGCAGTTACACGTACCAGCTTCAAGACTATCAGATGAGTGATGCATAAATCAAACTGTTTGTTTTATATGGAGTAGTTTGTGGTATTCCTGTTTGCGAGCGTGACAAACTGTCCCGTTCTGTATCTATTTATTTACGAATATAAAACCTCAGCATCAGTCTATACTCATTCCTCTATCTCACTGTCAAACCTCAATTAAAAAATATTTTCCATTTTACTAAATTAGTTTCAGTAAATCTTACATGCAAATGGTTTTAAATTGAGTTGTGGTTGTAAGAGCCAGAGTTTATAAAAAATAAAAAAAAGCAAAAAAGCGTTACAAGTGGACTAAAAAAAAGAGTACCATCTCCTTCGTATGGATGTTTAGTGATTTTACATTTTAAATATTTTTAAAGAAAAATGACCGTTGCTTCAGTCCTTTCATTATTTAATCTCAAACCGAGCGTGGTGGTGTAACGGAAAGCTTTCTGGCCTCGCATTCGGGAGGACGGCGGTTCGAATCCCCGTCCGGGCATCCAGATTTGGGTTTTCCATGGTTTCCCAAATCACTCCAGGCAAATGCCACGATGCTTCCTTAAAAAGGCCATGGCCGAATTCCTTCCCATTCCTTGTCCCCATCCTTTCCCGTCTCTAAAAACCTCGCTGTTGAGAGACGTAAAATTAAAAAAAATTAATCTCATTACCCGTAACTGTGGTATTTACAAACAGTTCCCCCTTAATTACTGTTTTCAGCAGGTAATGAATTATGTTGACAATTTACTGAGCTCATAGTTTTATATTTTCCCACACTTGGCTAATTATTTGTTTTTTTGCAACTACTGTTAGCTTAATTTCCGTATTTTTTCATGTTCGTTATAAATATGGCCATAGCTCTTTCCAATTCCTAATTCATCACACATCCATCTCAACATTCTGTTTCATTTTCTGTTAATACACCGAATGTAATATCAAAAATTAAATTATGTGGTATCGTTTTCAGCTTTAGGCTGCCGTAACGACCAACAAGTATTTTGAACAAGTAAATATGAGTCTTTTTTTTTTTAAACTGTTACGAAATCATTACAGTTATATATTCATTTCCATAGGTTACTTTTCTTTACGATCAATTGATAGTAAATAACTTAGTGGAAAGAACACTATTTAAAATCATCAATAGAATGTTTTTCACAATTTTACTGTTTTAATCAACTTACTGAGACAAAGATCTTTAATAGACAAATATTAACATTCAGTGTGTCGCGCCAATGTAAAATAGAGATAAACTTATAGATTAACAATGAATTATTAAATCTTAGGTCTTCAAGTAGAAATTAATGGTTCTTGAACTGATAAATTAAAAAAAAGAGAGAGATTTATATTTTGAGTGGTGCGGTATTTCAAGTATTACTACATACAGGTACAAAAATTTAAATTTTACTAAAACTAATTTTTTTAATTTATTTATTTGTGACAAGCTCATTAGATACAACCAATGTATTTTCACAATTTCCTTCACCTCATACAGGAATAGAAAGGGACCAAAAAGATTCTACAAACCACTTTTTGTCTACCATGATTTAACGACTCCATTTTGTTTCCTGTGATCGAATTCAGCCATAAAACAGTTTGTGTAGTTCACTCATTCGGTGTACGCCAGTAACTCTGAAGTTCACTCTTTTATACATGAAACGAAATGTTTCTTGAAAATTACCAAGCCCATTAAATCATACAAACAAACCGAGTTTAGAAATTGTTTGAAGTAAAAAGGCACTTAAAAGCAAAAACTTCTTTAATAAGATCGCTTCTCTGGCAATATTATGCTCTTGGCGTCTAGAGGGAAGCTGACCTTTGACTGGACCTTGCAACGAAGCTTTTTCTTTTTCGATAGAGAAAAAGTATAGATTTCTTTGTCGAATTCTTTATGACTGGCTATACAGATGGCAATAAATATTTCGCTGAAAGGAAACTACCATCGTAAAACGAGTTCCTAGACCGTAAGCAATTACATTTCACTGGTCTAAAAAGCTGTTACGGAATATTCTAGCAATTGACCCAATTAAAAATCTTTTTTTCATTTTATTGATATAAGAGCAAATAAGGATAACTGCCCACAGGCACACATCAGATTGTTAACTTAAATCATTTAATACGGCAATATAAACATTTATACCTAGGTATTAGTTTATTAAATAGAAAGCTACAATTTTTAACGTAGTAAAATAACTTATTTCGCAGCGGATACAAGTGAATCAGAAAAATCCCAATGTACAAAACGTAGAGCACATTAGGGTTACGTGATCAAGACCGATAAGTCCTGTGTTTCCAGCAATGGAAAAAAAGCCAGAACTTTGTTCTCTTACCGACATAAATAAAAGTCCCGTATTTAAGTTAGTGTACGAACATTTGTTTCCAGCTTAGATACATCACAGTTTCTGGTTATCTGGCATAAAACAAGAACTTTAAACTAATATGAATACAATCTCACCAAACTTCTGTAACATTAATTGTGTATGCTTCAGTCCATAGCTTCCAAGGATATCATAGAATATGAAGTGAGATAAGACAATAATCCAAGTTTCACGTATAAATTAATTCAGAGCAATCCTTAGTATCCAGTTAATTGTGTTTACTTGACTAGATCTAATGAGCCTGATACTAACAAGAAACCCAAACATATGAAGTGAGACATGACTCTGACAAAAAGCTCACGTATAAATTCCGCAGGCATCTTCAATATCCCGATATTAAGCAAACTAGAATTTTAATTTGTTCATTATCAAGAAACTTTTGCTGCAATATAAAGTCATCTAATTAAAATAGAAACATAACTCGTAACAACCACTGGCACCATTGCCAAAATTACTACTTAAAACCAAAAGAACTTAATTAGCCAACTATGATATTAAATAACAATGATATTGATGCAATGTAAAAATCTTAAAATGTATGAAGAAACGATTGAATATGAGATTTAATGTGCTCATGACAGATTAATATTAACTTCCGAAAGATTTTTTGTTCTTGTGGTGAATCTGTTAATCAGTTGTTCTGCGATAATTATTGTTGGTGAGATATTTAAGAGCAAAATTTTGTGGTCATCTGCGACAGTTATGTCCAGCAGCAAAAAAAAAAAAAAAAAAAAAACAACACTTGTACGTAAGGATTAATTTAATAGTTGAAAAAGGCAACAGAAATCCGAAAATTTAATGTTATTTGTAATCCATAATTTCATACAAATCGTCTAGTTAACTTCTTAACAATGTACACAGAAATTAAAGTTTAAAATTATGGACAGACGCAGCGGCACCAATTGTAAAACAGTTAAAATTACTTTATCGTGCCCTGAATGCAATTTTAATTATACGCATTACGTTTACTATCTTACATGAAGAACATAGTGATTAATAAAATTGTTCTTAAAGATGACATTGTTTGCTGCAAGTTTTAATAAAGGAGATAGTTTGCTAATGGCTTCTGTCGTTTACCGTGGGTAGCCTTCCATTGTTACACTAGGTGAAATAATTCATGCCCCTATTTCCGAAGCTACAACAACGGAGTAGAGAGACAAAATACAGAAGACCGCCAGACATGGTGATACGATTGCAGTGAAATCTACTTGCGTTCTTATAAATGTGAAATGTCACTCCAGGGGGAAGCCAATTGCTTTTACCCACAGTTTTAATTAAATTCACAGTGATTTTATGAAGATTAATTACTACAATAACACCTAGAAAACCAATAAGTAATTTAAATATTATAATAAGAAACGTGATCAGCTTGCTGACAGCTAAAGAACACGAGAAGCAAAAAATATATATATATTTAAACTGTAACTAATAATACCTAAATGCTGAAGGGGAACGTATCCCGTAGTGAAACAGGTGCACAAGTTGGTAATTAAAAGACTATAACGAGTATTTAAAGGTCATGTGAAAAGATGAATGTAAGCGCACTTAATGTAAATAAATTCACAATTTCAGATTCTGAATACATTGCTTGATGTTCACGGATGGCAATAAGAAAGAACTGAATGGAAATTATTTTCCATGTCGTAAAAGTTTTAATATTCGAACTGAAGGTTTCCCGTTTTAAAAATCTGTTCACTGTATAAACATACAAAGTTGTTTTTTTTTTGAGGACATGATTTATTTTTATTAATGGCCACGTGATTTAGAAATTAATCGTTCTGAGAAAATTGTTTCCGTTGCTGTGTGGCCATTCCTTCTTACTATTCGTTGGTTTGATTCTGTTTCTCTAATCAGCTTTATTCTTTTCATTTGTTTTGAGTTATAGATACTTAAGTGACATTTCGTATGTTTTAAATTTTTTAATCCTTAATATGCTGCATCTCGTAACCTATGTAACATCGTTTGTGTTCTGTGCATAGTGCAGATGAAGTTTAAATGTGGTATCTTTACATACCGAGCTCGATAGACTGAATGACTATCATTAAAGTGTAAAAAAATCAGCCATAATTCATGCAGGTGCCAACTATTCGATCATTGTCCGAGGAGGAAAGAATTACTGAAAAACACAATGCTTTCACATAACGTTTCAATATTAAGAATACCCTAACTGATTCTCAGCATTCGTATTGCTAATTTCTTCTACAATTTAACTTCATAGTAAAATAAAATTACGCTCCACCTATTGCTACTCAGTGGTATACTGCCATGTTCAACTGAGATCACCACAGCTGCGTCTGACGTTTAAACGCTTACATGACAGCTCCGCTGCATCACATACCAACACTTCGGTGCAGCGCGTTGTCTAACCTGCAGGCTGCATGTACACAACCGAAAGCTTGCTGCGACATTACGGCTCGTTGAAGTATATGGTGCGATAACACCTATTAGAAATTAGCGCAGAAACGAGAAACGCTTCGGATTAAGAAGAAGTAAGAGTAGCAAGTTATTTTCGGTTTCTGTTTTCATGAACTCGAGCTTAATTCGAGGCTCCCATGTGTGTTTCATTTGTTTATTCATTAACATTTATAAATTTTGTTACTTTATTATGCTGCCAAGTAACTGAGAACACAAATAAACATTTATATAACTCTATGAATCAAATAAAATAGTTCTTTAAAAATCTCGCAGAGGAATCGTTAACAGTTTATGATGTTGTTAATACTCTCTATAACTGAAATTCGCAGGACGAAGAAAGAAACTGTTTCCCTTACGTCATCTTCCACAGGCGCCAAAATTCAAAGGAACTCGATTGCTTAAAATCAAGACAATATTAGAATATCTTTCGACCACGAGATTGGGAATTTGCAAATAAGAAGCCACTGTCCGTAAGAGATTAATTACTGCAGGGTATACAGCGAACTTAATTCAAAGAAGTGTCTTATATATACCTATTCGATAACCTTACGGCAGTAATTGAGGGACTGAATAAATATAAAGTACACAGACTAAAAATAAAAAAATAATAATGTTACTTCTCTACCGTCGACAAACAATTTGTAAACAAATATCAACCAGTTTTCGAGGACAAATGACTAAAAGGCCTAAAATCGCTGGCTATTAAAATTCCATCACAATTAACTTTAGTGAGAAAATTTAATTTCTTCTGAACTAATATCCGGTTACTAATCAAAATATTCTGTCTTGATATATTAATTAAATCGAGGGGTAGTTCAATCCTACCATTCTGAATAAAGTTGTTACAGGCAAAATTCTTCTACGTTAATTAATTTAGACTAGAAGATATGAACGTAAATTATAATACAAACAGTTGATGTTACAAGAAGTATTTCGGTTGGCTTTAGTTATTCTGAGTTGTTAAAGTTCAAACTCTGTGACTACAATCCTATCATGCATTCCTCTTTAAGCTTTCAGCTTAACGTGCGTTGTATTACTGTTTACTTGTAACCCTTCAATTCGTAAGTACACCAACTCAACACATACTTCTTGGTTTCTCTAAACAACTCATTATAAATTATTTTATTCACTTTTTGGAGTACCTGGTAATGAAACGAATGTAACGAAGTGTATACAAAAAGAGTAACACTTCTCAGTACATCCATAGTATCAGAGCACCGAATGGAAATAAAACTAAATATTGATTAAAAGTAATTATTTAATAAAAAAAAATCATTTCCGCAGCCTAAGACTTCTGTTGGGTCATTAATTCAACAAATGACTACCTGAATATTTGGTCAGCAGGTTTTTTAGGTAACTGGTTAGAAAAAATTTGTTTGTACAATGAACCGATCTCGGAATAGAGAAAGAACAATAAAAAATTAACCGTTTTCCAAAATAGGTTTGAATGTGTATGATAAAGGTTTTAAGTAAGGAGCACAGACCATTTCTTTAGTAGCAAACTATCCCTTCATGAACCAATATTGTGTTCAGCACGACGTTTAAGTGTCAAAACACAAGGAAATCGTCAGTAATTGAAAGTTGGAACACTCTTTCCCTACAATCTCCTCTCCACCACACTAAAAAGTTTTTGGCTGTGGCTGTAAACTGTCACCGTATAATGATGTTCCGTTAATGGTTTTTACGGTGTTAATAGACGATGTAGTTGAATAGAGAATGGAACAAATTGTTGTGCTGTGTGACAAATTGTCTAAATGTTTTAACTATAAAATTAAAACTCATCACTTCTTTTACTGATATAACTATTGAAGAGATAAATTACGTTCAAGGTGTTTAATTTTTTTATGTACTTAATAACACCCCTAGGCGGATCACTGAATTCGATATTGCAGATTACGATTACTCACAAAGGTAATTGCGATGAACTGGAAAATTAGAGATATTATTAACGAAAGAATCAGAAAGTAGTTTCAACCCATGATTGTCAGTACTATAGTTACTGCCCGACGATGAAACACTTCACTATCCTCATTGCATCAGGGGCGATTGGTGACGCCGTGAGCTTTGCGGCTGTTTACCTTCAGGTAGAATTCCCCCGCATGTCATCCCAGAGAGGCTGCGTTCCGCCGGGCACCACCACAGACAAGACGCCCACCACACACGACTCCACTGACCGTGAGGATAGCGCGGCTGGCAATGTGCACCACTCTGTACCAGAGAGACTGCGGACCGCAGACTGACTCGCGGGACGCTACTCGCTCACTTCTTGTAGAGCGCGCCCACACCCGACCGCAGCGCTCGAGGCGGCGTAAAGAGGTACCCGTGCGCATGCGTCTCCAGCCGCTCCGGCATCGGAGTCTACCTTCCAGAAGACCAGCAGCCCAGACAAGCCGACAGCAAGTACCGTGTGTGAGGTGTCAAAACTAGTGATGATTCGATACAAGTAAATGCGAGTAAGTACTCGATACTTTGTGTCGATACTTTTCATATTCGAATTACTTCATTCGATACTTACCCGGTATCGGAAGAAAGATACTTGTATCGAAACGCACCCGGTGTTAAATTCTAAACGCATCAACCCTTCTACGTCACTCAGCCGCGCCCACCAAATTAATTTCCCTCTAACGTCAATTGGTAGCATTGAAAGTCAAACAACATCAGTCTTAAAATACGCAACTGCCACAGACAATCTAATCTCAAAGAGTTTGTTATAGGTCACTATTTCATTGTAATAAAGTCGTACTTCGCTATGCCTGGCCTATGGTCGCTCCCGCGCAGCCCCACAGAAAAACCAAAAGATATGGTTCAGAGCAACTAAGTAGCCCATTTGAATCAGAAGAAGAAGCTCCATTTTGGCCTCTTTGAATCCCCCCTCCCCACCCTCCACGTAGTTCGACGTGTCTTTTGTCTCTACCCTCCCCCTGTAGCACGTAGATCTTTTCCCTATTGATTCCAGAAGACATTTTGTACTGTTTTCTCTTGTCAGACTATTTTACATACCAGGTATGGAGATAATTAAATGACGGAAATAAATATTTACCTGCTGTTGAGTGTTTTGGAGCTCATTTTAACTGTGACAAATAATATGGATGAAAAGCAACGAACCCTCGCCCCCTCCCCCCTACCCCCACGTAGCTCTCCAGCAAACCCCTCTCCCTTCCCCCTTGACCGAGCTATGTAGTTTATGGACCTTCCCTTGTCAAACACTGTAACGTCTCTAAAAAGAAATTCGTTTACAAGATGTGAAGAAATGAAACTTATATTTCCTTGTCTGTACAAATACGCACAACAGTATCTTCTTGTTGAAGCAACGTCAGTACCGAGTGAATGTTTGTTTTCTAAGGCGGGTGAAACAATGACAAACACAAGAAACAAGCTGTCACCAAAATATTTGGAACAATTGCTTTTTAGCAAAACCTTCCAAAAGCTAACTTTTTTGTTTAAAAGTGTTAAAATTATAATAAAAAGAGAAGACAAAATCTTCAAAGTTTGCTTACTATGTGCGCCTTATTATAATTTATTTTATTTTATTACACTAGTCACATAAAATAAATAATTAAGCAAAATGTCACTTATTTTCTTACATTTCGACATTAATTTTTTTTTAAAGTATCGATATGAGTAAGTATCGATATTTTTGCAGTACTCATATGAGTAAGTATCGTAAGACAATGAGTACTACTCTTTTGAGTAGGTATCGATACTTTGATGGTATCGGAACATCACTAGTCAAAAAAGGACTCCAGCTGTAACCTGTATGGTTACTAGATATAAACAAAGCAAACTAAAAAAAATTCTTCATTCACGGAAAATCTTACCACTAAAAGGTACAGGAACCACAAAAAGGAAGGATGTGAGTACAATTCACGTTCTGCCATCTTGATATTTCTAATTTAATATCGGTGAGGTAGTTTTATGTAAATTTCTTAAATTACTTGACAATCAATGTTTCTGAAAACATGGAATTGTTTCTGTGCGATGCAGATAACTTCGAGGGTATTGAAATACTAACAAAACCTCAAAGCATGCAATAATGAGCCTGGAACTTTAAAAAAAGTGGGTTAGACTGAAATACAAAATAGGATTTTTGCTATTAAGGAAAACAAAATATATAACAATACGGGTATGTAGTGGTCTGGTGGCTCAGTGGTCGAGGCATCTGACTGGAGATCGGAAAGTCCCGGTTTGAATCCCTCTCTAGGGGTGGATTTGGATAAGCCTTTAACCTGATCATCACCTCTGGCACAGCTTGCTGTGTAATGTGAAGTACGCCAGAATGCTTCCGTGCTTCGCATTCCACGTTAAACTGTAGGTCCCCTCTAGGACTAACGACCCTTGATGTAACACGGACGTGTATAAATCCAGAGCAAATTCAAATCTAATGAATGTTTAACATGGTCTTAGGTGACCCAAACAAACGTACACCCGGAGAATAGTACTGTAAACATGCGTTAAGTCCATTGCAAGCATTATTTCAGTTAAACAGAACCGTAGATTCATACGAAATACGTTAAAGATAGTAGAATAACCTTGTAATAAATTTAATATAAACTAGTGGATTCTGATTAGCAAAAAGCTTACACTACGAAGCTAATAAAAAGGTGAAAGCTTATTTTCTTCCTTGTTTAAATTATCACACCGTTCGTTGTCGGTACCAACTACCTTTTGTAGCTGTAATTTTAAATGGTAGCTCTGTACAATGATCAGAAATTATATTATATTACTATTGCTGTTTTGGTTATTTCGAAAAAAAGTGAGAACAAGTTATGAATATTAAAGAAAGTTATCGATGAACATTGCTAAGTGTTATCAAGGCATTCCTTTAAAACTTCTTAATTAACTGAAAAACTATATTGTACTTTTTAACTAATATCAAAACGGTTTTCATGTCCTCACTGCACGTATTACACCACCTTGCCGCTTAGAACTTTCACCGGCAACCTCATCCCATTTCATGAACAGAATGTTGTCTTGTAATAATTATGAAGCAGTAAAAATACATACGAACAGCGAGGAAGTATGTTTCACTGTACTCTTGTATCGTTCACAGAAATAAAAAAAACTTCAATTAAATAATAAAAATAATTGTATTTTATATTGACGATGTAATTCCGATGCCATAATAGAATAGATGTAAGTACATTCTTCTATTTAGGGATTTTGATATCAAAACAACCTGTCTACAATTACCTGACGTGCCTCCAAAACAAATGTGAAGATTTGTTAGAATATGGAAACCTTCTCATGAGATTACAAAATCATGGTGAATATTGATCCACAGTTATAAAAATTGGAAGGTGTGGGAAGGAGAATTTGGGATTTCTAGAACGAAAAACCCAATGCGTTTGACAACGTACCAATAGTGGGCTCAAACCGGAAAGACTGCATTTCTTGCCACGGGGTGTCTGTCGAGGTATGTGGGAGAATTGTGTTCGAAGCAAGAGGCGATTACTGGAAGTCGATATTCATCGAGTAACAAGTCGAGGCGCTGTACAGAACACAGCTCTTTAAAATGGTTTCCCTCTGCCATTACTTTACAAACGGAATCTGTCGGTGTTCTTTAAGCTAGCATGTTACCTTCAAGAGGAACAGATGTGTTTCCATTCTTGAAATACCACGTGAATATTTTCCTGGTTTATGGAGAACATAACACGGTACTACACAAAAGGTTCACTTCTACTTGTCACTTACAGAAGTGCATGATATCAGATATTTAAGTTTATGCTCTGTTGTAGGATGACATAAGACAACGATTTACGTAACCGCGGCTAAAACAGTTTGATGTAAAGTTTCCAGTGATGTATGCCGCATAGCTTCCGGCAGGAATTCACATACACACACACACACAAATAACGAGGCCTAAAGGTTTGCTATAAAACGCTATTAATTTTAGCTCTGTGGTTGACCATACTACTTGTTGTTTAATGTTTCTCCGAAAAAGTGCAGACAAGAACTAAAGAATTCAGGAACTTCACAGTAATATTTCAACAGATGTAGCTAACAAAGATTTCCATTCTTGTGAGGTAGATGATACAGGAATTTATGTTACCTTCTGCTACCTGAATAAGTGAAGAGAGTATGGATTGAAATTAACAATGGACCAATAAAATTTGTGCGGTAAGTATTGTTAATATTTATTAAGCCAGATATGTAGTGTCTTTTCGTTTACTTGGTTATCGGCTGGGTCGAATATCTTTTAATCGTTTTGATGGAGCATGACTGCTTGTGTACAGCGAGACCATTACGCCCTGGAAACTATTGTATACAACGAATAGGTAAGATGAATTTTCTCAAAGAATCTGGGGAAGAGAAACATGGAAGATAGGACGAGAAATCAAACCCACGTTCTCCGGAATGCGGGATTCGAACGCTACTTCTCACTCATCAGGCCCGATCTGTGCAGTTTCAACATTTTCATAATATTGGAAAGGGGCTGTAGGTATTGTGCCATCTGTATCTTACCTCTACGTATACAAAGGTGTAGTGGGTTGTGTAAGTTTGAAATAGTACTAAAGAAAATCTACAGAACCGTTTTTTATTATGCTTATTCGATTTGAAATTTAATAGACTAGCTTTAAATCTGGTGACTACGTGACCGGAAATCGTTTTAAGAAATGGTAATCTGTTCTGACTGTGCACAGATGAGTGCCAAAGATTCTTAATATAATCGTGCCAAGAGATTTCAGACAATATTCAAGTTACAAGCTACCCTAAAAATTGGTAAGAACATAACTCATTTTTTGGTACCGTTATTCGTTGTTTTTGGCTATAAAAACATGTTTGAAAATTCATAATACTTTAAATTTTAATCAGTCTGATAATTTCAAACAAGCCTTCAAGAAATAATGAAATGTAAGGCTGAAGAATTTACACTGATAATTCACTTTTTTTAGTTCTTTTCGTTGCTTGAGGCATTTCGATAGAATTTTCACTTTTTGCAAGTTTCGTATTTAGCTTAAAATATGTTCCTGTAATCTCGCACATTAACATTTCTCCGCTTCTGGTGATGTAGAAGTTTCGTTTCAAACATTTTGCAAAAACTGCGGACATATTGCGTGCACTTCTTAATGAAAATGTGTGAGTGTTTTTTTTTTTTTTTTTTTTTTTTTTAGCTTAAATGTTATAGCGATGCTTATGAGACACCAAGATCCACGTGGGAGAAGCTGGCATCAAAAATTATGAGTTAAATAATACTTAACATAATTCCCATAGCTACACTATTGATAACATCAACCTTCAGACTTTTACCACGTAGCTACTGTCGTTCTCATAAAATTGACTTACAGCACACTGAAATTTTCACTTGTTGTTCCAACCATTATACTGATTCGGCACGAATAAAGCCAGAAAAAGCACAATGGAGATTCTAGTAATGAATTAATTTTTCAAGAATCATAAAAATGTATACTTTCCGCTAGTTGGCTGACAGTTAACTTTAATTCAAGACTTATTCAGAAATTTTAAAATTTAACAAAATAAGAAGCTAGGAGCTTCAAGATAGCTTAACCTTTGGTTAATTGTCTAACAAGTAGGTAAGTACAATGGAAGGATTTGTAACTAATTCCGAAAAGTCCTAAAAATAAAACAATTTTACTACCCTTAAACAGTAAATTAATTTTACGTTGGAATGTTTTGAAGGTTCTGTTGAAACCAATATTTGGATCATGAATCATGCTTTGAAAAATAATGAAAATAAACAATAAGATAGTATTATAATCGTTGTTTTTTGATGCAGCAGCTTTTTTAAAAATACTTGTACGTAGTCAGTTTTGCACTTATAAAGATATACTATATATTCGGCACGCAGCCAAAATATATCTGTGTTGTTATGTACAGTTCCTGAACTTCGGTTTATTGTTGTACTTTGTCAGTAATCCTGTACGTTTGGTGGTCCGTTAAGTAAATTAATAATCCCGCGGAAGAAAAAGAGCAAATAAGTTACTTAAACCTTACACAGTAACACTAATATTCCTTAGGCGAACAAGTATCGGGAACGTTTTCCTGGTTATCTGACCGAACCCTCTGATTAAACGACAGCTAAATGGTCGAAACGGAAGGTTTCAAAAAATTGACGCCGCTCCATCCGGAAACACACACACACACACAAAAACCGCGAAAATCTAACAGAAACACCTTCGTAATTACCTTGAAAAGTCGGAAAAGACTTGGTTCTATCTAGTGTGTATAAAAGGCTACTTTGGTCACTGTGTCGTCATGTCCGCAACGCTGACGTCATGCTACCTGCCTTCGTTGGCGAACTAATAATGGCCAGAGATGTTTCTCCAAAATCGAGGTTGTGAGCAATAAAATTGTCATTCAATAATGATATTTTATTTATTTGTTAAGAAATAAATTGACATAACACTGAAAGTAAAGTATGTATTTAATTTAAATCAACATATTAATTATTAGATGATTTTTGCTTATTTATATTAGGTCGTGTAGGTGGATACTCTCCTTCTGTGCGAAGATATCTCTGTTAGAGTAAACTAAGTAATATGTAACACATTACAACAATTTTAATGTTATGAGTGATATTTAATAAAATCTGTTATTTCTGACGCGCTAGAAATTGCTGACTACAACAATGACGGAAAAACACGCTTACGAATAACTGAATATCATCTGCTATTTTTTCCATTTTTGTGATGTCATCTCTGATAGTACAATTTACCGAATGTCTAAAGTTCCTCTGTATGAATTGGGAGAAATCTTGTTTTATGTTCAGAGGAAGCGGAGTGCAAAAGAGCTTAGAAATACAGAGAAAAATCTTGATTCACAACAATTTCCCGAATTTGCTAAAATTAATCCAAGTCCAAATATATATAGAATATGCAAATGAAAGATTGGGAATAAAAAAGAAAAACTTTTGTCATCAAAGACAGGGACTTCAATGGATTTTATAACTGGAGTAGGCATTTGAAAGTAGTCACAGCCTAGGGGTCGAAATTAGGGTATCAAAATGTACCAAAATTTTGTAAGCAATTTTGATTATTTATCCGATTAGAAGAGTCTGTTTGTTTAGGGATTTTAATAAAATATTGGAGTTTATCACTTACCATTTAAACATGAAAAAGACGTGCTGAAATATACACACCAATTACAGATGATAATAGATAAAGAAAATGAGAAGGATAATGATATCAGGAGATTCTGAAGGCATGTAACAACAATCGTAAGTATGGTTTGCGGTTCAGGAGAATTGTAATGCAAATTTAATGATGAAAGTCTATGAAATGAATTGGTAAACATTAGATTACGTACTTCATATACGATTTGGCTGGTATATCAACAATCAAATATTCTCTGGCGGCCATTGTCGTAATGTAAATGTAGATAAATTATGTAATGTTGCGACTTCATTAACATACCGCTATTATTGCGCAACTCAATATTTGGTTTTATAACTAGCCATAATCATTGTTTGTTGGCTGATTTTGTAAAACACAAAATACTGTATTTGTTGAAGCTGAACTTACTTTAGTTGTATATTACATACCAACGTTACAATTAGTATTGTCTTCTAAGCCGTTGTATCGAACCTGTAATTTTGAACGACGCTTCACTGACTGCCAAAGAGAGTCGCTAAGGAACAAAGTAAGCACGTAGCAGTGACCGCTATTCTATGTTAATGTACACTTTTGATCTGTTTGCAAACATTTAGGCTCCACTATAATGTTAATACGGTACAGGAAACATTGAAAATTCTGAACGCGGACGTATATAAAATTTACTGATGGAAAAAATTTATGAGCAAGCTATCTCAGGATTTTCGTCTGCGTTGAGGGAATGGAATAGACGGAGTGTAGAACACGAGCATCAACTGCACCGTTCAGTCCACGGTTTCCTCATTTTGAAATGTGTTATGTGCTAAGAAGGAACTGTAGCTGATCGGTAATAAGGCAAAGACTCAACTTTAATTAGTCCTTGCAATTAGGTGTAATGTAGTGCAAAATTTACTATACGTTTGAAGCATAATGAATGAAGTTACTGAAATTTAAGTTAACATCGGCTTTCAGGTCTTACAATGGTATAAAAATACCATCCAGGGGGCTTAAGGACGGAAAACTTCTGACATGAACTTAATTCGATAAGCAAGCGCCCAGTATGGTGTGTGAGCATTTAACGTGTGAGCCTGGCTTTCGGTTTACGACGATATTCAGAAATCATTCGAGACGAATGCCAAGAACCTTCCTTCAAAACACAATGCCCCAACTTTTCTCTCGTCTCTACTGACCTCTACATTAGTCAAATAATAATAATAATAATGTACACTAATATTATAAATGCGAAACTGTCTCTCTGTCTGTTTGTTACATTTGCATGACTAAACACCTAAACTGATCTTGATTAAATGTAACAAGGAAATATTATGTATCATTAGGAAAGATATAGGATACTTTTTCGGGATAGGTAACATACTTGTCATGAAATTTTGCAAACTAACCGAATGGTGAGAGAGAGACGGATAGCGTGTATACGTTTCTGTAATGTTATATTGGCCACTCAGGCTTTTCTTATCTCAATCAGTTTGTGGGACACTATTTACGTAACTTTCAGCTATCTAGATCATATTCTAGCAAAAAATTCTTAGTACATGCGTTCGAAATTGGTGGTAACAGCTAGTAATAATTAAAAGCTGAGTGTTAGAGCAAATTTTAGGAACCGAATTGAAGAGATGGTCAGCGTAGTCGATTTGGTTGTATAGAATTTAGGGATGCAAGTTGATTTCAGAGTCGATAAAAATAAAGCTATTTATATCGACGCCTGGCTGGTATTGATATTCGATAATATAAACAGGCTCAAGCGGATAGTGTGGATATTTTCCGATATTTTTATATACACTCCTGGAAATTGAAATAAGAACACCGTGAATTCATTGTCCCAGGAATGGGAAACTTTATATACACATTCCTGGGGTCAGATACAACACATGATCACACAGACAGAACCATAGGCACATAGACACAGGCAACAGAGCATGCACAATGTCGGCACTAGTACCGTGTATATCCTCCTTTCGCAGCAATGCAGGCTGCAATTCTCCCATGGAGACGATCGTAGAGGTGCTGGATGTAGTCCTGTGGAACGGCATGCCAAGCCATTTCCACCTGGCACCTCAGCTGGACCAGCGTTCGTGCTGGACGTGCAGACCGCGTGAGACGACGTTTCATCCAGTCCCAAACATGCTCAATGGGGGACAGATCCGGAGATCTCGCTGGCCAGGGTAGTTGACTTACACCTTCTAGAGCACGTTGGGTGGCACGGGATACATGTGGACGTGCATTGTCTTGTTGGAACAGCATGTTCCCTTGCCGGTCTAGGAATGGTAGAACGATGGGTTCGATGACGGTTTGAATGTACCGTGCACTGTTCAGTGTCCCCTCGACGATCACCAGAGGTGTACGGCCAGTGTAGGAGATCGCTCCCCACACCATGATGCCGGGTGTTGGCCCTGTGTGCCTCGGTCGTATGCAGTCCTGATTGTGGCGCTCACCTGCACGGCGCCAAACACGCATACGACCATCATTGGCACCAAGGCAGAAGCGACTCTCATCACTGAAGACGACACGTCTCTATTCGTCCCTCCATACACGCCTGTCGCGACACCACTGGAGGCGGGCTGCACGATGTTGGGGCGTGAGCGGAAGACGACCTAACGGTGCGCGGGACCGTAGCCCAGCTTCATGGAGACGGTTGCGAATGGTCCTCTCTGATACCCCAGGAGCAACAGTGTCCCTAATTTGCCGGGAAGTGGCGGTGCGGTCCCCTACTGCACTGCGTAGGATGCGACGGTCTTGGCGTGCGTCCGTGCGTCGCTGCTGTCCGGACTCAGGTCGAGGGGCACGTGCACCTTCCGTCGACCACTGGTGACAACATCGATGTACTGTGGAGACCTCGCGCCCCACATGTTGAGCAATTCGGCGGTACGTCCACCCGGCCTCCCGCATGCCGACTATACGCCCTCGCTCAAAGTCCGTCAACTGCACATACGGTTCACGTACACGCTGTCGCGGCATGCTACCAGTGTTAAAGACTGAGATGGAGCTCCGTATGCCACGGCAAACTGGCTGACACTGACTGCGGCGGTGCCCAACCGCTACGCAGCTAGCGCCCTTCGACGGCCAACACTGCTGTTCCTGGTGTGTCCGCTGTGCCGTGCGTTTGAGCATTGCTTGTACAGCCCTATCGTAATGTCCGGAGCAAGTATGGTGGGTCTTACACACCGGCGTCAATGTGTTCTTATTTCAATTTCCAGGAGTGTATTTTATTTTAGAAATAAGTATGTAAATCAAAATAATTTAATAAATTTGAGGCAGTTTATTGAAAAAATTACATCTACCAATATTCAGCGTCAACAGATCCTAAAGGCAATAGTTTGCTTAAGTTCTTCCAGTGGTTTCTATCTCTATTTTAATTGAAAATGGCTCCTGCGTTTGAGAAATAGAAAAATAATAATTCTAAGATATATTTTTATCCATGAAATTATATTGACCGGAATATTAGACACATCACTAAATCACTACTAGCTATTGTATAAACTCATTAGTGGTAAGGTACAATGTTAAAATATTTATAATGGGTACATGGAAATAAATCTACAAGACAGGCCTAGAAACAGTATAACAATGGGCGTTTGTGATAATATTATTTTAAAAATAAATCGTAACCTACACAAATGTAAACAAAACATATGTGTCTTAAATAGATTTGCTTCTGAAATTCGACTTTTTTTTAATACAAAAGTACACTAATTACTTCCTGAAACCTAAATCCTTACCTCTGCAATTTACTTTTCTCTATTTTATGATGTTTCATACAAACAGCGAGGTTATTCGTATTGGGGGATGTTTTGACAAGTTTGTTATATAACTTATAGACTGCTACATCTTTTTCTTTTATAATTACTCTATACTTTAATTCTTTTCACATCTTAGGTTACGCACAGTAAAATTCTCATAAAAAACAAATAATGAGATTAGTAATCTAGATTACATTTTAGAAGAAACAGTAACCAACAAACGCAAGCGTAACGCAACAGATTAAACTATAAAACGATTAACGTGATTGAATAAGGAATGAATAACTCAATTAAGCGAACGAACCATAGAGTACAGTACGTTTTCAATTTTGCTATCGAGAAAGTCAGTTTAGCGAAATTTGGTCCCAGTCACACATATACATTTATTTACAGAATTTTTTTAGCGCTGCTGTGTTTGTAACTTTCGATGTCAGTATTTCATTAACTGGATTTCATTGTATCCATATCATAATATCGACCATGTAAATATAATATTGATATTTTAGGTCCGATATTATCAGTTGACCGATATATCGTTGCAAGTCTATAACAGAATATTAGTTTCAGGCTGGTATATCTGGATGACTAATCTCCCGTGACACGTCGACTTTTCTGGACGGTAGTTACTCAAGGTCGACGAGTCCCTGCCGTTTCCCAGAGGCACAGTGGCCGCCGGAAGCTGAGGGCCTCTCATTCCCCCTCTTGAGGCCCAGCACGCCGCTATTGTCTGAGATCCTATTTAAATGCCGCTTTACACCTCAGAGCCGGTGTTTGCACGCCGGCCAGGTGTGAATGAATGCAAGCTCGCTTTGTGCCGAATAAAGCGCTCGCTGTCTAACTGGCGAGGACAGCCGTCGACACCTCGGCATGAACAGGAAGCTAGGCGGGAGCCAGTGGGCAGGAGAGGCAGGTAGTGAACGCTTTGCTGCTTTTGTATTTCGACCGACCGGTATTTAGCCCAACCCCACACCAGTTAACAGCCCCAGTCACAAATTCCATTAATACACAAGTTTGGACTAAATATAAACTGAACTCACATTTTTTTATTTTTTGCTTGTGGCTTTACGCCTTGTCGACATCGAGATCATTAGAGGCGGGATGGGGCTGGGGACAAGGAAGGAGTAGGAATTCGGCCATGGTCTTTTGAAGGAAGCACCCCGGCATTCACCTGGAGTGATTTGGGGAAACCATGGAAAACCCAAAACTGGATGCCTGGACGGGGATTCGAACAGGTGTCCTCCCAAATGCGAGGCCGCGGTCGGACCGAGGGTGGTGGGTGAACGGTTAAAGTTCTGGCCTCGTATTCGGGAGGACAGCGGTTCGAATCTCCGTCCGGGCATCCAGATTTGGGTTTTCCATGCTTTCCCCAAATCACTCCAGGCGAATGCCGGGATGCTTCCTTCAAAAAGGCCATGGCCGAATTCCTTCCCGTTCCTTGTCCCCAGTCCTATCCCGCCTCTAATTACCTTACCGGTCGACGAGGCGTAAAGCCATAGTAAAAAAAATCACTCTCGGTCCCCTCATGAAATGTAACAGAGATTATTGTAACAACAATAGCTATATAAGCTTGAAATTCAACCCGAAGGTTGGATAACCCATTCGAAGTAGATATACTTAGCCTGGTAGTGGAAGTAGGGTGGCCAGTTGTTTTTCTCCTTGCGTAACATAACCCGGTAATAATGTCGGGTAAAGGGGACCTACAGTTTAACGTGTAAACCGAATCACGGAAGCTTTCAGGCGTAGTTCTTATTACGCAGCAAGATGTGCCAGAGGTGAAGGTCGGGTTAAAAAACCTATGAAACTCCACGCCGAGACAGGGATACAAACCGGTGACCTTTCAATCAGATGCCTTAAACACTGAGCCAACAAACCACTCAATAAATAGAGATTAAATGCAAAAATAGTACCAGATGCAATAGTAAAAGTATATTCTTATTTTTAGGAGGTAAAATTATAACTAATTACCGATCAAGAACGATGTGAGAAATGGAACAACACCAGCCATTAGCGACTTTTTGAAAGAAAAAGGAATGTCTATGTTTCAGATATTGACCTAGTACACAGTAAGCAGTCTCCAGAACTTTACATGTGAAGCTTAGACGTAAGGAATATCTGCAAAAAAATACACTAGAAAAATTTTAAATTTGGTGTTACGGAACGTTGGTGAAAATTTTGTGGATTAATAAAAGGGGGCAGCGGTTATGTTACGGAGTTTTTGGCTTGTCAGCATCAATAGAGCCGGAATAGAATGGGGTGCAAAGTAAGGGAAGGAACTGAGGTTTAGTATTTTGAGGGAACCGTCCGTAGGTCTACATTCTCCTGGAATGATTCCTGAAATATGGATGGGACTGAAAATAAAAAAAACGCAATATGAATTATAGTGCGTTTCAAATAGGAATTTTCAACTTTGAAAGAATATACGTAGAAATTTATTCAGATAAATTACAGATTCCGTTGAAGTTAACCCCACACCAACTCAAGCCTTAGCCGCATGATGAAGTAATTCCAAATTCAGTCTAGCGCCAGTGGATTGTATTTTCTCTGGTACCGCTGTGTATTTTGGTATGGTGCATCTGGATGTGCTTCAAAATTCCTCTTTTCACCGTATGATGAAGCTTCACCCCTTTATATCAGCAAAACAGTGCAAATCTTCATTACCTTACAGAAGTGCATACTTTCCTTGCTGTCCTTTTTTTCAGGGCAGTCATTTGGCTATGTAGAGCCAAATTGAATGCCCACCACCAACATATGAAAATTTCAAAATTTACTTGTGAGTTCGGAATAAGTTATGACAGCACTCAAGCAACTATCAAAAATGACACAGGGTTCCGTACAGTTCCTACCTGGTTGGTGTCTCGTCTTTTGACTGTGGAACAGAATTTGGTACATTTGTAAATATATGAATGACTCTCGGCCCGGCTTTCGGAAGAAGTCGCATTTTTCTAATTGCTTCATAACCTGTGATGAAACTAGGGTTCACCACTATACACCAGAGTCAAAACAAGCGAGTATGTAGGGACGAAAGAAGAACTGATTGTTTGGAAGGATGTCGCACCATCACTGCACCATACTACTGCAACATTTTGGATAAAGTTTAGCTTGCTTATCGCCAAAAGAAGACATGACCAGCCGATAATAAAAAAGATTCTTCTATATGACAACGCTCTGCCCCACACTGTAGCTTTCATTCAAGCAAAATTGGAGAAAATGAATTGGCTATACTTTTTTTTATTAATGGCATGTGGCAACGGAGGCCATACAGCCAGCTCTATATAATTATTATAGCTTTCAGTGTATAAGTCGTCATCCAGTACATATATTGCATTTTTTCCAATATATGGACGCCACAGGACGGACAGGACGTTCACGCAGACACACAGACACACAACACTTAACATCCATGGCCGGATTCGAACCGGCGGCCACGCGGAGCTAGCACTTAGCCCCTAAGCTACCGAGGCCGGCAGGCTATACTTGATCATCAATTTTGACCTACCAACCTGTAAATTTAATCTCTCTGGACCACCGAAAGAAGCACTAGGAGGCCGATGATTTGAAGACGAAAACGCGGTGGAGAACTTCGTGCGCAATTAACTACCTACGCAGCCCCATTCCTTTTACGGTGACGGCATCAAAAAGTTTCAATGCACAGGGGAATACAGGAGATTAAAGTGAGCATAAGTATTATGTTCTTTTTTTATGATAAATAGTTTTTAATATTATGTCTCGCTGATATTTGATCACCCTCGTAGAATGGTATATTCTTGAAAGAATTACGATTATACTGAAGTTGACTTTGGAACAAAAGAGCTAAACTATTTTTTTAAATTATTTTTTTAAAAATAAAATAAAAAAAGGTTAAAATATTTTAGAATTCATGCATTTTAACATTCTATATCTCTCCATATTAAGCATCGAAGGTCTTTAACACAATCACCAAATCTGTTTGTTGTATAACACTCGGAAAACGAAGTATACGGAAGTATTACCAATCCTACTAATAGCAAGATCGATAATAGAAAGAACAAGTAACAGAATTTGCAGATGTCGTAGTTGGCACTTGTAGTTGCGGCAATGCCAACTTTTGGTTGGTACTGCCAGCCGCCGAGCGAAACAATTTCTGCTCGCGGGTGAGAGGGAACCAGCGAGTAGTTTTCAGGAAGTGCTGTTAAACTACTAATATCACCTCGAGATTACATTTTCGGGACTGGGACTGGAGCCAGAGTAATTTAATCTGCATGCCTTACAACTGAGGAACTCGCAGCGCCGCTAAGTGATTTAGCAAATTGCCGTTTTGGCTGGCTTCGCGGTAGCGTAGGAGGTGCGGTCTGCAGAGAGTATTCTCTACGACTCCACAGCACATTCACGGTGAGATATATGATACCTAAGATTTCCTATTGCACAAGCTGCTCAACGTGGAGCTACGTCGTGAAGTTCCATCTACGAATATTACATTCGAAAACTCTACACATCTCGTAGAGAAACCGATTTATTGTAATATTATAATAACGCTACAATCATTGTGAAGGGAGAACTTTATTCTCCTCCCAATCAATATCAGGCACGAGGACGTTTCAAACAAATTCACTCACTGTTTTTACTGTCTGCCAACATTATATTAATAAATATTTACTGAAATCAGACGCCAACCTGTCTCTTAAACGCCGTTTATTTATTTATTTTTTTCGTTTGATTTTGTTGTCCTGTCGATCAAATGTATGGAACTATTGTGATCGTTGTACTGGTCTCCAAACGGAATTAGCTATTCGATATGTGTTATTCTGTTATAATCATATTTTCCTGACCTGTTTGCCCAGTCGTTCCGGCACCACGATGGTGTCCGGTGTTGACACGGGGTTAGATAGTCCTAGTGGTGGATGAAATATCCATCACTAGGACTTAACCCGCAGGATAGTAGAGATGGTTTTGTACGATTCCTAACCAGATTGTGCACCAAAGTTCCGGTTTAAATCCCAAACCTCCGCGGAGTGTGTATGGAGTAAGGGCATGGGACACTGTCGTTCCTGAATCACCCAGTGGTTGGGACGGTGCCTTCGGAAGAGTGAGCCTAGATGGGCCATCACCGGATTTAACCCTCTCCCTTCATTCATCTCTCATCCTCAACAAAAACAACAGACGCACTATCATACTAAGGCAACAGGAAACCACCCAAGTTCACCTTCCCAGGCGATGTCAAGGAGGTATAAACATTCCATATTGTAGCAGCCTACGTTCGAATATTTATGAAGCGGAGACAACGAAAAAGACCGTCTAAATACATAACCACTATTGCCACTACGAAAGACTGAAAATTTAAACGCCGACCCGTTTTACCTCTCTCTGTTTCGTATAGACGTATTAAAAAAAGTGGGTTCAAAATGATTTTATATCGCGTTATTGTGAAGCGGCAAACTATTACACGGAAAGTTTCATTTCAGGAACAGTATCTAACAATAGAACGGTTTCTTAAACTTTCAAATCATTTCACTGTATATGGACCTCAGATACTCCTGTGAAAAAACTAATTTATTAAAAGCATAAGATTCTCTTCATGATATACTTATTTGATTAGTATACTGACCTGAAATCAATTTTTGAGAATATTAACAGTTTTTTCAAGATGATAATCATAACTCCACGAATTCATTTGCGGCAGCATTTGTTATGATACGCAGTCTCCCGGTATCGTAATGACCTAACCCATACCTAAAATCCTGTAGGGTAAAGAGGATTTACTGTTTTACCATAAAAGTGAGAGGGTTCTTAATAGATGTGGAGAACAGGTAAAGGTCTCTGAACAGCGCAACAGAGACCATGAGTCTATAACTTGTCTATTCTGAGCTTATCAAGAAATATAACTCAACGAAGCATTCCAGAAAGAAACGACTCGTCTCTATTTATTTTCATTGCAGGTTTCAAGCGTTTTCTTTCGATGAACGTGTATTAAACTAATTATTATACATTTACTTTCTGCCTAGCATATATTTTTGTTCGTTTCCAGCCAGGACGAGAACATATTACGTCTCCCTTGAGAATTAGTTGACCTATGAAGTTAGCTCTCGAGTTACTGTTTCCAAAAAACTCGTTCCTTCCTCTTATAATATCTGAAAGAAAATGTTTATACTAGTTTGTCTTGTTTTCTAATCTTTACCTGTAAATACTCGTCGAACGCGTTTTCATTAATAACTGTGTTAGTTAAACCAAACACAATTTTTATTTCAGAACTTTTCATACTTAATAATAAACTTCCGCTTATGCGTCACTTATTCGTCCACCACCGTAACAAATTTTATACAGTTCAATTGTTGTTCTGTTTTCATTTACAGACCAACTAACTGTTTTACAATTTCTGCAGCCGCATCCAGGCTACGCGCGTATTTTGACGCCATTCTAGGATTTTTCCTATATTCTCAATTCTTGACTATTCCTTTACCTCGACTATTAATCATCCAGGTTACTCCTTGCCTTCATAGATAGTCATAAAACTGTACCATTATCATCCGTAACACAAGTAAATAAATGAGATTATACATTATTTCACATTTATAATTATGAATATCTGGGCGTGATGTATGACGGCTACAAGTCATTTCATCACCATCTGGACAACTGGTATACTTCGCAAGCATTTTTAAATTTTCTGCTTGTCACGTACGACATCAGACCTTTCAGTCCCCAGTGTCGTAGTTGCACGGTGAGCCGAGAGCAGGCGTGGACAGCGGTGGTGGAGGTGTGACGGGGTGAGAAGGAAGCTCGCAGGGTGTCCTCAGAGTGGTGTCCATAACTCACAATCAGCAGCGACCTGGCCGGCCGCGATCGCTGGACAGCCGTCAGTGAGATTAATGGCTGGGGCGGGCGCGCTGATTGAAAGCGGGAGACGCGGCCGCCGGGAAGAAGGAGGACTCCACATTCATCATCTCCAGGTCACTCTGCCCGCAGCCAGGTGCACCGGTAAGGCACGCTCCTCACACTGTGACTCCTGCGACACGTCCATCTGTAACGTACACTGAATGAACATTGGCTAAACCAGAGGATCCTACGCGATGATAAAGAAACACGAGTTGAAACAAATGTTACTCAGCTCATACCATATTTTCCCGTCAGTTTGGCAGAGTCCTTTAAATCGGAGCCCTAATAGATTCGGTGTTATACAACCGGGCCCAAGCCCAAATATCGGGTTCTAAGTACCGATACGTGAATTACGTTATTCATTAAGTGATGGCGTTACGTCAGTTCATCTATTAACTGATAGGTATTTTTTATTTTTATATCCTAATTTTACATAGTCTGCAACCTTGTTACCTAAAGTAGCCCCTTAGACGATTTAATGGTGCTAAAGTACACTTCTAATTAATCTAATAACTACATTACTTATCTCACAACAAATCTGCAAGCATCCATATATTTCCATATCACTATTTTTTTTTTTTTTTTTTTGTTGTTTTTTTTTTTGCTACTGCTGACCCACACCGACATCTACTCCTTCGGCTGTCTCTGCTGATGCTGACCACCAATCGCTGTCAACTAGCTTCTCGTTCCTCGCATTTTGGTGGACACAGGTTCGTTTCCCCTTCCGGCCATCCTGCCACATGGATAAGTAGCCAGCCAAGGCAGTGGGTAAACTACTGAGTTTAATTATTCCTCAAGTCCCCACCGTGGAAATTACTGTACTTCCCAAAGTCCACTCCAGTGTCATGGAAATCTGATATGACTCAGAAGTAGTTGCAATTCACAAAAATTGTGGCTATTATATGATGCTTTGCCCATAGTCCATTCTCTTCTCTGAGTATTCCAATTTGAGTCCACCCAAACGCTAGGCCAAAGCTAACGGTAGAGGACGAAGAAGTATACATTTAACTACCAGTAAAGTACCTTATTTCCCGTATTTTATGTCTGCCCATTCGTTGCAATCTAAATGCGGTGGAGGGAGAAATATTTCATATCTCTCGTAAATGGAAAGTTATCCCAATTGAATAAATGTATTGTGTAAACCTAATAAATTTTTCCATATAGGATAGTAAGTTAATCATTCAAAATTCTCAATACTAGATTATAAATTCTTTTAACGGTTTTGGATTGCTTGTTTTTGAAATAGTATTAGTTCAGTGAGAGCAAAACATAGAGCAGAAAATGCAGAAACTATCCATTCCTCAAAAACTTTTACGATAGATACAATTACCAAGACTGGCCTGATAACCGAACGAATTTCGACGATTATCTGGAATTTCAGTATTAACTTTTTGTTGAGTTTCTATAGATTTATAATACTCCAATTGTCAATTTCAATGACAGGATGAGAATGTTGAAATGGAACCAATTGAATTTGACTGAAGAAGCTTGGAAGTGTTTAACAAGTTTAGTGAAAAAAATCAACCAAAATTTCCTTGGACATACGTAATTCGATGTTAAATGCAGATTTGTTTAGAAAGAGCAGATCAAGAAATGCGTCCTTTACAATATTATAATGCTTTGGAACAAGTAAAATTTAACTAAGGGTACAGTAGATCAGGTGACAGACTTTAAAGTTGTTAAGCGTTATATCTCAGTTGTGCTTGGTTAAGTGACTATAAAACTGTATCAGGCAAAAAAGCCTGTATCATTCTACTGAAGTATATCACTGTCTTCATAGCCCACCTTCTGATTTTTGACTGATTTGAGTGAAAGAGATGGTCTTTATCTTTATTCGTTTTACTTTTTAGGAGTAGTCCACACTGTTAGCGAACACATATTTACAGCCTATATGTGTAAAACCAGAATTCAGTTCTCAAGGTTACAACTGATGGTTAGGTAACATGAAACAGACAAGATGAGACATTCGAAAGATCATTGCACAGAATGAAAGACCAAAATTTCACAGTTAAGCACTTTTTCTACTATATGTACATTATACCTTGTATAGATCTGCTATTTTTTTGTCTGCTTGAGTTTATTGAACGGCTTGGAATTATTACCTTTCCTGAAATATTTCATTCGATTTATTATACTTGACCTCTATTTCCACATCGATATCAAACAGGTTCGCCATATGAGAAGGGAAATTAAGGATTTACAAATTTCTTACAGCAGAAAATTATGATTAAGCTCTGTGTGCTGGATTCTCCTTCCAATTGGAACCGTCCACGGTCGTAAATATTCCCCGAGCAACCGTTCGTCTCAAGACAAATGGCGGATGCCGGCCAACGCACGGTTGAAATTATCTGTACAAGTGTAAGAAAAAACTTGTGTGAACCACTTGTCGACGTAACTCTTGTATGCTGACAGCAGCCGATTGGATATTATGGCGTGTCATTCAGGGCGAGCAGGAATAATGGCGGACACAGCCACCGCTTTTCATTCCAACCTACAGTCCTCTTCACCCCGAGTAGAAAGTTTCAATTTGTAACGTCTTATATGTATGCAAACGGCGCTCCCCAGAGATAAAATCGTTTTAGGCTGTTAATGATTTCAGCAGCCTCTGTCAGAGAAATAATTGGAGGCGTGTTGTCGGCCTAATAGAGTGACGTTTAATTAAGAACCGATCGGCCCCTCTTCTGGTCCCTGTACAGCGTCTATCTCTGAAAAATAATAAACCGCTTGGTGTACTCCAGATCTGATTAGGCCGACGCATCAAGTTTTTGGTGGATTATTTTCGTCCCGCTGATAACATGCAGCAGAAAATTTCATTCCACAGCGATAAAATTTACATAGCGAGTCACTAATGACCAACATTCTTACTATCATTGCTTTGCGGACAGCACTAGCTACTATTAGTATAACTTAAAGAAGTGGACTAAGAAAGTAAAAAAAAAAAAAAAATGCTGGAGAATTTAAAGCACGTAGGAAAGTGGAGATCGGGCGGTAGCATATAATTACAATCAAGTAAATCAGAAGCTATGTTCCAAAGTTTGTGAGTTCTCAAAAAATTACCAAGTTCTGTGATTAGAAATAATTTGGTAAAACAATAGCGGTAATGACGTGTCATGTGTCTATCCTTTGCCGAAAATATGCTTCCCGGTATCAAAAATAAATCAAAGCAAATATATACAGTGAAATAGTCCAATTTTTTAAGCGATAAGGTAAGACTACTGTTTATAAATTTTGCTAAACCGAAAAATTATGTTGGTTGTATATAAATTTCATCCAACACATCCAAGCGTAGTAGAGTTTCTTATTTCAGAAACGATTTTCCTATGGTATGGTTTCCAAGACTGTATGACGGAATAATGTGATTATAAGGCAACGAAAAACGCCTACTATTCCTTAACCTTAATCATCTCCCACCGCTAATGACCTCCACGTATACGAGCCGTAAAGCCCGAAGAAAGAAAATTCTTTGTTATTAGATTTATGAGATCTAGTCTCTAAATGCGTGATACTGAAAAACTAGTTATGGTTCATGACGAGCTAATTTTTTTTAATTAAAAAAAAGATGTATACTTTCAATACAGTTATTCTGTATTGTATCAGCATAAGCTGTCGTTTCTTCCTTACCTAGATCTCTGTTTATTTCAGTGGTTTCGTGGGTGTTATTTACGTTATATAAATTTTGTGCAGTTTTTCCATAGAAGCCACATTTTGTGCAATTCTTAACTTGATACGTTGGTAATCATTCCTTGAACAATCACATTTTTACTATTCCATGCTGTTTTTAAGTGAACGGTAAATGGATTAACAGTTAATGCTGTTTATCTAAAATGGCACAAAAAAATGGAAAACATAACAGGAATTTAAAAACTGACAAAGTGTACAATAATTTCTTAGACCTAATTGTTTGCAGTAATAATAATAACTTCTCCGAAAATAATAAATAGAAACAAATTTCTGTTTAACTAATTTAGAGATTTTAAATAACACTTCACATCAGAAACAAGCACAATCTTTAAAGCAGGAGATCCGTCATGTTATCGCTATGCAAAGTTCTGTAGTAACCCTATGTGCAGTTTACTGACGTATATTTTTTTTATTGGCATTCATAGTTTGTTGTCAACAAAATCATGAGAAAGACTCGGCTGCAATGTGAACAAAGCATTTGCGTGGAGAAGTTTTGGGGCTCTGGAAAACAGAAATCCGCGTTTCCATATGAACCATTGAACTCACGAACGTTATCGCTAATCCAACAGGCTCTGTTTACTAAGATATAATGATCCCGTAACATGTCTCTTTCGCAACCCTGACCACAGGAAGCCATTAGATCGAGCAACGTCACGTCCGCTTAGTTCATTTTTTTTTTAATGGCATTCGGCCTTGTTAGCCATTCAGCCAGCTCGATGTGTTTGTTTCTATTACAATGTACAGATTTCTCATAAGTATTATTATTTTCTCTAATGTGTAACACAAGACGAACACAACACTTAATTAAAACCACCCATGCCCTAGGCCGGACTCGAACCGGCGACCCCTGCAACGAGAAGCAAGCACGCTACCCCTACGCTGCCGGGGTCGGCACTTAGTTCAATGTGTCACTATGACAATGTATTTACAGTATGTCTTTAACAGACGTTCCTATCTTTCCCCAGAACGAGAGTAAACGCATACGAAAGGTCCGAGTGTAACATGTGTGGTTTTAACTAAGTATTGTTTTTGTCTAAGTTTTTAATTTTCCATACTATGTGGATCAATAATGAAATGACAAATATTTTGAAAATTAAAAAATCTGTGGATTGTTGTATGGCTAAAAAGTCGATATTACAATTTAA
Source organism: Vandiemenella viatica (assembly GCA_031002005.1). Classification (NCBI taxonomy): domain Eukaryota; kingdom Metazoa; phylum Arthropoda; class Insecta; order Orthoptera; family Morabidae; genus Vandiemenella; species Vandiemenella viatica. The sequence continues at coordinate 150,303,902 of JARYHS010011408.1, forward strand.
AATAAATACATAAATTTACCGTTCCGCTAACTACAGATTCTTCAAGCAGTGTGCAAGTCACCCGTCTGGCAATATCCAATTATTACGTTGTATCATGTAGAGTCGCAGTGCTTAGCATTATCATAGGGCTATGTATTAGTCTCAGCTGATTACTGTATCGCAATATCGAACGCAATTACTAATCTCGCTTCCACTAGCCACCGTCCATCCTATTTACCATTGTAAAACGATTTTACATTATCCTCTAATTAATACTGTAATGCTCCCTAATTTTCGTTTAAAAACTCAAGTTCCAAAATCGTAATAATGTGAAATATAATAGCGTAAGTATTAACATTTACTCTCCTAAAAAAATCTTTTTTGTATACTGCGTTAAAATCTCACAATAAAACATAAAATCACGAGAGACAGAATATTGACGAAATGTGAATATTATTTCCGGAGATTTTACTTCGGAAACAGTTGCTAGATTTGTCCAATATCAGTGGTTTGAAATTTTTATTGGTGTGTTTAGCGAGCAGAGCTTAGAATTCCTGGAGTCAATATTTTTGGCCATCAAACAAGTCCATTATTATTTGTCTAATCGTTGGTTTCGTTCGCATAATAGTAAATAACTTCTATTGTCACTTAATTTTGAAGGAGTAGTTCTTCATCGCCATGGTTTAGAAACCCAAAATGACAATGATCTGTCATTAATAAAAAAAGATTAAGGTTGGAGGATTGTGTTTCTTTCCTACAGGATAAAGCGACTACTGCGAAGAGAAACACAGTTCACTTTCATCAATTTATGTCGAGCAATGCGTGGTCATGGCAAAGGCCAAACCATCTGCATGTCTTTCACCAGCTTATCGAGAGAAATTAACCTCTACCTTTCCCCTCCAGCCTCGGACCACGTTTTCACCAAAACGAAAACACTTGCTTTTCAGCGAAATGGATCTCCATTAAAATATTATTTCATTCTTCCAGTCGTACGGGAGATATTTCTCAGTTGGAAGATTACATGATTAGACGCTAGGCCATAGGGGGAAACATATCGACCAACAGGCTTTGTTGGAGAGATAGGTATGGAATATTGCAACATAGCCAATATGCGAAGTAAAAAAATTAAATTAATAACAAATTAATAAAACTAGAAAGTATACATTTTTCATTGCAAATAATTTGGACATATGAACTGGGAGGAATTAGGATATGGATTTTTAAAGGAATCATTCGGAAATTACCCGGTGTGATTTCGGGAATCCATGGAAAGCCGAAAACTCGATAGTCGAACGGGAGTTTGATTTGCAGTTATTTCCATAAAAAAAAACTCTTGCTACTGTGAGTGACACTAGTAACTGAAAATAACTAACGTTCTGAGGAAACAAGGTGTTATACAACGTTTTACTTTCTTCCCATTTAAAACAAAACAATTATATAAAGATCAACAAAAAATTAAATTCAGGGAATTGAAGCAGTCTGATGGATAGCGAAGTGAAGTTTTTACAACGTAAAGCTGTTAATAGTTCAATTCGTGGAGAGTAATTAACAAATTATTCCTTCAAAGCGTAGCAGGAGAGATGCAGTAACAGGTGTGCCACTACCAGCCATATGGAGGACGACAAGCAGCACCTACCCGACGGGAGAAGTGCTACCAACCTTACAGTTCATTAAGCGCCCTGGGGCGAGAGGCCAGCAGTGCAATCGGTTAATTCCGGAGGAGAGCGCAACTTGTGTTTCAATTTGGAAGCAGTCTACCTGCAGCTTGCCTCTGGCGGACAAGTTTAAATTGCAGGCCGCCGCGAGGCCTAAGTGCTGGAACTTGTTCTAGCAGCTGGTCTCCGGGGACACTCATATTCGCTCACGTGGAAACTACACAATCTCACTTCTTTACTGAGTTAACTGAGGGCAAACAAATGAGTGTGTTGACGCGACACCGCAACAAGCATAACGCTAATTAGCTTCCTCGTAAACATGAAGGTTTAGAGGAGGCTGATATGGTAGCCTACTGGAAGGATTTGCTGTTAGGTTTTTATCCAAGCGTTTCCAAGAGATGGCGGATTGCTTGTCTTCCGTCTGAGAAGAAATCTACGTGAAAACTCTTTTCAATTTTAGTATGATTTTTTGAAAAACAGTGTCTGATCCGGACACATAAAGTACTGTAACAACTAACTTATTTTGTGTGTATGGATTAGGCGATATTTGTACTGATCCGATACTGGAGGCATTGGCCGTACTAGAAATAAAGTAAGTAAGTATCGTTTTATTACGATTTGGAGGAACCTGGATCGATCACGTGCTTACGTATCTGACGGAAACACGGCAAAAGCTACCGTGCCTGGGTGCTGAGCAGTAACGCTCGGGTTTTTTATTCAGGAGATGGGTTCAAATCGCCGTCCAAGTATCCAGATTTCGATTTTCTATAGTTTCCTGAAATCACTCTTGGTGATTGCCTCGATGGTTTCTTCAAAAGGCTACAGTTCAGTTCCATCCCTCTCCTTGCTCCACGTTTCATTTTCTCTGTACCCTAATAACGTCGACGAACCGTTCCATAAATGGGGGGGGGGGGGGGGGCAAACACACACAAAATGATTACATACGGTAATATAGAAGATTCACCGCAATAGAGTCATTTTCTATGTATTAAAGAGTGATATTTTTTTAACATATCTAGTGTACGTTATTCAGATTAAATAAAATCTATGCTTTTCTTGGAGAGATTCTATTGCATCCACTCCTAATTATTTTCAAATAATAAGTTACTTTTATTAATAGAAACCTGTTAGAATCCGACTGTTAAGAAATGATATTATCTACTTGAAGCTGAGTACCACTGTTAATCTTAAAGTAGGCATACATCAATATGTTGTCTCATTGACAGCGAAAATCTTAGAGCACCAAAAGAAATGGGGAGCAATGTAGACCTGTAGCAGGATTAAATCTTTAGGTGATTTTTAGATCAATACAAAAGAAGGACTAGCAACAATCACTGTGTGTTCTCAGCCATACCGAGACAAATGCTTAAGCCAGTTAGAACATAGATGGTAGCACCTGCTAACTATCCACCACCTACATATACGAGAAAGCCTACGTCAAGGAAATCCGTCATCATGTTTTTTTTTTTTTTTTTTTTTTTTTTTTTTTTTTTTTTTGCTATTTCATTTCTCCCAGCTGAAGGCTGGGAGGCGGGACGCTGGAGAGTCACGGAGACTCTTTTCAGCCAATCTACTACTACTGGGAGGGAAGGGGGGTGGAAGGTTGGCCGTGGCCTTGTAGGGAACCATCCCGGCATTCGCCTAGAGTGGCTGAGGAAAACCACGGAAAACCTCAGTCAGGATGGCCGAACCGAATTTGACCCCGGTCCTCCCGAATGGCAAGTAGCAGTGTGAAATCGCTCTGCCCAAGCCTCGGTGTTTGTTTCCTATTTTACCTGGTTTCTAGAATGTCACCTCATAAAACCAAAATATAGCTAAACGGTTGAACGCTTGTTCCACGTGGTGAATGCAGGTTCCGTGGCACGAAATTAGTGAACAGGACTTCTCAGAAAATTCCATAGATATGTCAGGTTCACTTAGCTCCACTTATGTTGACGATATGACAACATTTTGAAGTTTCATCATCAACAACTACATATTTCTGTTTTTATATTGAGTATTTCTCTATATGAGTTGAAATAGTGTTTTTTCTATTCTTTTCTCGCAGTTGAATCAAACAAGAGTCATAATCATATATATTATTTCTGTAAGGTATTTTTTTGTCACTAGCATGATTCTTCACCATAATCAATGAATGAGGTGTCATTTTAAAGATTATGGTCTTCACTTTGGTCACATAATTTTTTAAGAAATGAAGCTTTCGGAATTCGACCCTTAAAGGGCAAAAATGTCAATATTTCCAAAATGCTGTTTTCTGTGTTACGAGTCATTTATCTCCATGGAAACCTATCTGAAATCGTTTAATGAAGTATCATTTTAAAGATTAAGATCTCCGCTTTCGTTACGTCATATGTTAAGAGAGAAATTTTTAGGAATTCGACCCTAAATGGGCAAAAGTATCAATATTTTTGCAATTCGTTTTTGTGTCACGAGCGATTTATCTCCCTTAATATCTAACCGATATAGATAAATGAGGTATCATATTAAAGAATAAGATCTCCGCCGTGGTAACATTATATTATAAGAAAGGAATTTTTTGTAGTTCGAGCCTTAAAGGGCAAAAATGTTAATTTTTCTAAAATGCGTTTTTTGTATCATGAGCCATTTATCTCCCTGGATATCAAACCAAAATCCATAAATGAAGTAGGATTATATGGAGTAATGTCTCAGCTTTGTGAAATCATATTCGAAGAAAGAATGTTTTTGGAATTCAGCCCTTAAAGGGAAAATGTATAAATTTTTCTGTAACGCATTTTTGTGTCACGAGCGATTTATCTCGCTTGATATCTAACCGATATAGATAAATGAGGTATCATATTAAAGAATAAGGTCTCCGTCGTGGTAACATTATATTTTAAGAAAGGAATTTTTTGTAGTTCGACCCTTAAACGGCAAAAATGTTAATTTTTCTGAAATACGTTTTTTTGTACCTCGAGCCATTTATCTCCCTGGATATCAAACCAATATCGATAAATGAAGTAGGACTATATGGAGTAATGTCTCAGCTTTGTGAAATCATATTCTAAGAAAGAATGTTTTTGGAATTCAATCCTTAAAGGGAAAATGTATAAATTGTTCTGTAACGCATTTTTGTGTCACGAGCGATTTATCTCCCTTAATATCTAACCGATATAGATAAATGAGGTATCATATTAAAGAATAAGATCTCCGCCGTGGTAACATTATATTTTAAGAAAGGAATTTTTTGTAGTTCGACCCTTAAAGGGCAAAAATGTTAATTTTTCTAAAATGCGTTTTTTGTATCATGAGCCATTTATCTCCCTGGATATCAAACCAAAATCCATAAATGAAGTAGGATTATATGGAGTAATGTCTCAGCTTTGTGAAATCATATTCGAAGAAAGAATGTTTTTGGAATTCAACCCTTAAAGGGAAAATGTATAAATTTTTCTGTAACGCATTTTTGTGTCACGAGCGATTTATCTCGCTTGATATCTAACCGATATAGATAAATGAGGCATCATATTAAAGAATAAGGTCTCCGCCGTGGTAACATTATATTTAAAGAAAGGGATTATTCATAATTCGACCCTTAAAGGGCAAAAATGTCAATTATTCTAAAATGCGTTTTTTGTGTCTCGAGCCACTTATCTCCGTGGATATCTATCCAAAATCGATAAATCAAATAAGATTATGAGGAATAATGTCTCAGCT